>CM031862.1:12865723-12950562 GCA_018697195.1 Certhia americana
TTTTTTTTTCCCTTTTTTTATCCTCTTCCGGTTTTTTTCCATGGCCCCAGCCCCCCCAGTGAATTTACAACCTCCAGGAAAAAGTTTTTTTTTTGCTTCTTTTGGGGGAAGCAAAAACTACTCTGGTGGCTTTTTTTTTCTGAAACAAGAATCACAAGCCTTTTTTATTTTTCTTTTGTAAAAAAAAATGAGGGGCCCCATGGAATGCTTTCTCACACTTGTGGGAAGCCCCCTTACAGCAACATGAAAATCCATCACACAGGCCCCCGCACCAGCGGTGGCCCCCCCCTCAAGAAGGGACCCCCCAAAGCCATCATATGAAGCTTGGAAGAAGTGCCCCCCTTCCTGGCAGAGTAACCCCTGTGGCCCTGTGGGGGGGACCCGTGGTTTTTGCAGTTCCTGTGGCAAGGAAAACCACGTGTGGGTTCCCCCCCCCCCCCCAGTTTACAAGGATAAATAATGGGTGCTTTGTTGTGGCTGTTGGCCTTTTTTTTGTCCCTGTGAACCCCATTTCCTGATACCATTCCTCACATTTTTTTAAAAAGTCCCTTAAGAGATTTTTTGGTAGCAACTGCTACACCCCCTTTTTTCTCCAGCCTTCTGTGGCAAAAACCTCTAAACCTCGTCCCTCTAAGCAGAAAATGCTCCGCTATGTGCCCCCAAAGGAATAGATAACCCTACTTTGCAAAAAAAAAATGAAACCTTGTTTTTTTGCTTTATATTTAAAAAAAAAAAAAAAAAAAAAAAAAAAAAAAAAAAATTGCATGAACCAGCCAAAGCTTGAAAAAAGCCTTTGTGATGGAAAAATTTCCCTTGAGAGAGCCCCTCTGGGGGAATTTTGACAAGGCCTTTTGGGGAAAATTTGATGCATGGGCCTTTCCACAAAAGGAAAAAGAAAATGGCCCCCAGCATGAAAGCAAAAAGATAAGGAAAGATGGGAGCACCTCCAGCTCCCAAGAAAAAAAAAAAAAAAAAAAAAAATGGAGTTTTTTTTTTTTTGTTGGGGGGCCAAAGTTTTTTTTTCCAGTAAGAAAGAGACAAAATTCCTCTGGGGCATATTGCCAGTTCCCATGACCCTGGCTGAACGTTTCCCCCTTACCCTCACCCCCCTCGCTTGGGCCCCTTTTTCTCCCCGCTTTCTGCCTCAACATTGGCAAAAAGGTTGCCAGAATGCCAATGGGGAAAAAACTCCCAGCAAAAGCTTTGAGCTTTTTTTTCACCAGCGCTAAAAAACTTGTCCCCAGAAAAATACGTCTGGGGAAAAATTGGAAGCAGTTTTTCATGGAGTCCGCCCCCCCGTGGGAAAGACGAAACGTGGTCCCCCCTCTGGAATCTTTTCATCCTTTGGGAACCACAACAAAATTTGGCCTTGGCGACAGGTAAAAGTTGGAAGAGCCCCTGGGGTAAGGGTTTTTCAACAAACACAGTGTGGGGGGTGGTTTTTGTTTTTAACCTTCTTTCACAACAAGAAAAATAACACCACGTTTTCAAATTGGGTCCCAAATTGCAAGGAAAGAAGGAGGTTTTATTGTGTGGAAACTTTTCGAGATATATTATATATACTCATTGCAAGAGGTGACCATGGGATTTTGGAAGGGTGAAAGTTTTGCCCCACCTCCCTTCCAACCCAAACAACGGTTTCGAAACCCAAAACCCAGAGTCCATCAAATTTTTTTCCCCCCCCCCCCCTTCCTACCCTTTTGACACAAAAATCCCTCACCGACCTCTCACTGCATGACCTCTTATGGGGTGGGGTTTCGCTGGCATGCAAGATGCCCTGCTTACCACGCCGTCTTCTCCTGGAGAACTTGATTCATGGCACACGGCCCATCGCCCGGACCACATGCGGAGGGCGGTTGTTGCCAGTGAGGACCTTGACAGCACTGCTCATCGTGATGTTCTTCAGACTCACACTGTTCACGCTCTGTGTCTTGGAACCAACACACAGCACCGCGCCTGCTCTACAAGGACACATGGCTCAATGGGCACGTGACATGAGTACTGATTGCCCTTGTTTATAAATCCCTCCTCAATGTCGCTCAGCCTCATGTGACTGGGAACAGAGGCACAATTGCACAGTGGAGTGGTTTGTGCACCTTGCTGTGGCTTGGGGATGGGCTCAAAGTCATGGGCACAGGGCGGTCTTACTCCTGCGTCCTGCCTTCACTGTGGGCAGCTGCAAATCTCACGGCCAAAGGCAACAGGGAGCTAATGGTGGCTTTCCACCATGAAGGGCAGCATTGTTGCTCTTATCCCAAGCCACTGTGAGCTCCTTTGAGAGGCTCTTGCTGGCATGTGCCTATCTTCCACTGGCTGTCCCTCACCCTGACTCTCTACCTGCCGTGAATTCCATCCTCCACTTCGCTGGAGACAAAAGATGCCCAACCATGCTCGGAGCCACCACGGACGCTAGAGCCCAGTTTGCCGTATACACTCTTCTCTTACTGTGTGGTCATGATGGGACCATCACTCTCGTTGCTGCCGGCTGTGGGGGGACAGGGGGTGCAGGTGAGTCACACACATGCTGCATTGTGAACAATGGTCAAGGGGGTCTACTCTGCTGGCAACATCCTCTGGAACATCCCCTGTAAACCCAGGACACGCCGTCTCTGCCCCATAGAACCAGGGGAATTTCTAGCCTTGGGGCCCATCCGGGCCATGGGGGTGAGGCAGGGGGCCGGGACACCACAAATACATTCGATGGGGGCGTGATGAGGATGAACACGCACCATGGGGGAGGCAGGCACAGGCGCTCCGGGTAGTTCCCATGAGCAGTCGGCTCTGCTTGCTGAGGAGTAGCCCGGGGAGCCAGGCTGGCTTCACGCTGGAGACTCCGTGACCGGCTGCCTGTCGTCATCCCGACAGCACGGTGTTCCCCGTCCTGGGCCAGGGTGGCGCTGGGCACTCCGGTGTCACGGTGTCTGGCTCAGGGCTGGCTGCGTCTACCAGTGCCAGGGCTGCCGTCAGCCAGCGGGGGACCTGGCATAGTCCAGCGCAAAGCACATGCCCGGGTCTTGGGCACGCTATTTTTAGCAGTGCAGGTGCGGGGAGCAGGCTGGCCTGGGTACTCGCCGCTGGCAAGAAGGTCCAGGAGCAGACATGACACAGCCTGGAGGGACAAGGAGCTTTTTGTGATCCCCTCTCACCACCTGATTCCTTTCAACTTCTAATTAGTGTCCCAAGGATCGAACTCAACATATCTCCTGGGTACTACCACGGGGGCGTAATGTGGTGCAGAGTGCGTGACCCTAGCCCTGGGTAAGGAAGCTGGGGTGGAAAATAAGAGCTCTCACACTGGCCACAGTGTATATAAATCCGGAACAGGGATGCAAAGGGGCTTTACCTGCACCCAGCGTAAATCAGGAAAGAGGATAAAGAAGAGGGGACATAGGGACACAGCTTTACGTACAGAGCAGGACCTGATCCTTGGCATTCCCCATCTCCCATGGAGACCTTATGAACTCCCAACGCCATGTGCTGGAGATGGGTGTGACGGTCCCCAAGGCAGTGCGCCGCGGGGGAACGTTCCAGGCGTGGGTGAAATGCCAGCACGGTGCCCTCCCACTTCATTGCCCCGCTCGCCCCAGCCTGACCTCAATAAATAAGTGATGGCCCCGCGCTCCGGGGACACGCCGGTATCCCCGCCGCTGACAGCCCCCCACAGCGCCCACCCATTAACCCCCGACAAGCAACAGAGCGGGTGAAACGCTGTATCCCGAAAGGGGCTGCCAGGTGACCCCCCCCTCACCGCCGTCCCTCCCTCCCACACATCGCCCGTGCCCCTCCTCACCTGTCACCATGGTGCCACCTGGGAGGGGCACGAAAGAGACCACTGGCCGCAGCGCGGGGGGGAAGGCGAGGGCCGGGGGGCAGCACCGCCTCATGCCCCCCGCCCGCGGGGATTGGCTTTCCTGTGGGGACCGGAGAGGCATCGGGCGGGGAGCTGTCCATCGTAGAAGCGGCCGGGCTGGCCTTGCATTGGCGCGGGGGGGGCAGTTCCGTGGGTGTCCCCGCGAGGGGGTCGGGGGCGCGTGGGGGCCCACCAGCGAGGATGCGTGTGCGCAAGGGATGTGTGTCCACCCCTGACCTCCTCCCTTAGCGCGAGCATCCCGGGGGCAGCCCACAGGGGAAACTGAGGCACGGTCAGGGGGAGGGGGGGTGTCGTGTCCCCGTTTCGCTCACTCCAGTGATGCGAGCCGGTAATCCCTCAGTGTCCCCCTTCACGGGGGGCATCGCTACCAGCCCGGGCCGGCCGTGACCCCCCGGGCGGGGCCCGGCCCGCCCAGCGCGAACCCGACACCGCGGCGGTTTCCAGAGTGATGCGCGGCGGCCGCAGGGGACTGCGGGGGGGCTGCGGGCGGGCGGCGGGGCGGGCACGGGGGGGACGCCCCGGGCGGGCTCCCTACCGATAAACGCCGGGGTGAGGGGCTGGGGGGAGCACAGGCGGGGGTGGGGACACGCACCCACATGCACACGCACCCCATGCACCCACACGTCCACGGCATGCGTGTGTCGTGCCTTGCACGCGGCCACTCACAGACACCCACGGAGCGCCGCACACGCGTGGCCGTGGTCCACGCTCGCACGACGCCTGTCCCGGCGCGCTCCGCGCTCCCAGCGCGAGGCGCCGTCCCCGCGCGCTCCGGCGCGAAAACCGCACGACACGCGGGGACAGCCAATGCGGCGCGTGCGAGCGCGGCGCTACGGGCACGCGTGGCCGGGGCACGGAGGGACACATCACACACACACACTACACACACACACACACACCATACACACACACACCGGCGACACCGCGCGCGACCGGCGCGGGAACGCGCCGTGAACCCACGTGCAAACACACACGCGCGCGCACCGAGCACCGAGCGACAGGAAGCGCGGCGTGCGGGCGCGCGCGCGCTGCGCCCACAGGGCACGCCCCCACCGAAGCGCGGGAGTCGGCCACGGCGCGCGGTGAGGCTCGGCACGTACCGATCACCCCCCGCCGCGGCCCGGTCACGCGTGGTCATCGCGCCCGCCCCCAGCGCACCGCACCGGCCTCCACCCCCCCCCCCGTGCCCGACCGGCGCGGATCCGGCCCGCCCGTGACGGGCCCGCACGTCAGCGCGCGCAGGGGCGGGAGTGGGGCGGTGGCGGTAGCGGCGGCGGTGGCGGCGGCGGCGCGGGCACGGCGGGCGCTCTCCCGGGAGCCGTGAGTGCGGGGCGTGCTCCGGGTGCCTGTGCAGGGGGGGTGAGGCGTGGCGGGAGGGGTGCTTGTTGCGGGAAGGAAGGGAGCAGAGCCCCGCTTCTCGCGGGGAAGGGCGGGTGTGGAAATGGAACCGTGCCGGTTGTGTCGGTGCCCTGCCGGGAGCGACCTTCCTCCTTCCAGTGCCCTTCCTCACTCCGCTCTCCTGGTGCTGACAGCAGCTGTGGCCGCTAAGTGGTGGGTCCTTGTCCCCTCCTCTGTGACCGGGGTGCTCTGCTGGGGTGGCGGGTCCCTGACTTCTGGTGGATGGTGTAAGCGAGGTCGGGGGTTTTCTCTTTGGCACATTGCAAGGTGCAGTCCCATTGCGGGTCACACCACCCACGAACTGCCTCTGTGCTGGGTGGGTTCAGGAATCGCTACTGAGCTCCTTTGCAAAGGGGTTTCCTTGTCTCCCCAGGATGGGGGAGCACCAGAACTGCTGCAGCATGGATGTGGGGGGCACACACAGGTACCACATCCCATATAACCCTTTCATCCCCTGCTCTGGCAGAAGATGCCGCCGTCCTTGCCTGCCACCATCAACATCCGGGAGCCCCGCTGGGACCAGAGCACCTTTCAGGGCCGGGCCAAGCACTTCTTCATGGTGACCGACCCCCGAAACCTGCTGCTCTCAGGGGCTACACTGGAGGAAGCCCGGCGGGTGGTAGAGGACTACAGGTACCCACTAAGAGGATGGGCGTACCCTCAGCCCTTCTCCCAGGCAGGAGCCATTCCCAGGAGCGGGAACAGAAGTGATGCTGGACCCCCTAGCCAAAGCCCCCACAACTGCCTGGCCGGTCCCTAAGGCATCTCCCAGCTGCCTCAGATGGTGTGGGGGTACCAGTTAGGCCACGTGTGCTGGCAGAGGGTCTTTCAAACAGGTGTTACCCTTACCTGGCAGGGCAGGCACCATACAACCTGGGCTGACAGAGGACCAGCTTTGGCGGGCAAAGTACATCTATGACTCGGCTTTCCACCCTGACACGGGCGAGAAGATGATCCTTGTGGGACGCATGTCCGCTCAGGTCCCCATGAACATGACCATCACCGGTTGCATGTTGACCTTCTACAGGTACCTGCCCCCTCCTAACCCCAGGGCCAAGAGGATGCCTGGAGGATCCTCATGGCCCTGGGGTGAGGAGGGAACACGTGTCCCGTACCCCACTCGTACTTGTGCTGTAGGAGCATGGGTGGCATCCCCCAGTGTCTCCGGTACCCTTCTCTCTCTGGCAGGACCACACCGGCTGTGCTGTTCTGGCAGTGGGTCAACCAGTCCTTCAATGCCATTGTCAACTACACCAACCGCAGCGGGGATGCACCCATCACCCCCAGGTAAGCATCTCTCTGACCTCGAGGCACCCCAAAACACCAGAGGGGTGCCTTGAATAGCAGGGAACTGTGAGATGGGACGATGGAGACCTGGTGAAGGCAGAACTGGATGCCATTGGGGCTGTCAGGTTTAGTGGGAAGGAGAGAGGAACCCAGGTGTTCTGGTGCTCTTGAAGGGCATGCAGTTCCTTCCTTTGGAGGGGCAACTGGGATGGTGAGAGCCTGGCTTACTGGAGTCACTTCTTGCTCTTTCAGCCAGCTGGGGACAGCCTATGTGAGTGCAACCACAGGGGCAGTTGTCACAGCACTGGGACTCAAATCCCTCACCAAGGTAAGGTGATCCTTGGTGATCGCAGCTGGGGGACTTGTGCCCTCCCCATGGGATCTCCCTGAGCTCTGAGCTGAAAAGGGTATTCGCCTGAAGTGGGAGAGAAAATCAAGAAGAGGGGTTTGCTGAGGTTGCCCACACAAGGCAACTGCTCTCCCCAGTAATGGCTGTGGAGATGGCCTGTCTGTCCAGCCTTGCTCTGGCTAAATCTCCATGCTTCCGAACCCCTCAGCCTCTGTCCAGGCCTGGTAGGGGACATGGGGCCCCCATACCCTTTGGTCTGTGCAGCTTTTACCCACTGAGAGTTGCAGGGGAGGAGGGAACATCTTTCTCCCAGTGGGGCTGGGACACCCCAGGTTCTTGCAGGAAGATGGAGGCAGACCCAGGGACAGCCAGCTTTGCCCCCAGACACTCTACATGACGTTCTCCTGCTTTCCCCCCAGCACTTGCCAGCCATCATCGGTCGGTACGTGCCTTTTGCAGCCGTGGCAGCTGCCAACTGCATCAACATCCCACTGATGAGGCAGAGGTGAGGCCCTGGGGTGGGGCAGGCTTGCCTCAGGGTTCGTAGGCACTGGTGGGGAATTCAGGTGCTTCCTTGCTGATCCTTGGGTGAGGCGTTGGCTTGAGGTACAAGCACCTAATTGCAACCCAGGGGGTTATTGGTCCCTGTACAACCGTGTTGAGGACTGCTGCCCAATGTGAATGTGTGTTGAGCTGAGACCCCCTCTGATTTATTATGCAGCCAGTGGATGGGGTACAGGAGGATGCTAACCTCCCTTGGAGACATGTCCCTGTCCTGTGTGGTGATCCCCTCACCATTGTGCCCTGTGGCCGCCTGACCACCTCTGTCCCTTCAGAGAGCTCAAGCTGGGGATCCCTGTCACGGATGAGAATGGGAACCGCCTGGGCGAATCCACAGCAGCAGCCCAGAAGGCCATTTTCCAGGTGGTGGTGTCCCGCATTGGCATGGCAGCACCGGCCATGGGTGAGCATCCCCTCCTTCACCTCCCTGTGTTGGGAGATGGCAGCTGATCCTTGGCAGTGTGGGATGGATTCCCACTGCTGGGAGGGGGCTGTGAGCACTGGGAGCTCATCTCCTTCCTCCCTGCCTCAGCCATTCCGCCGGTGATCATGAACATGCTGGAGAAGAGAGCTTTCCTGAAGGTACTAGTGAACCTGGGATGGGTGGGTGGGTGCAGGGACAGCCACTGAGCTTGGCACGTTCTTGGCACCCCTCAGGGCTGGCACCCTCTTGGGGAATAGACACTTTCCTGCCCTGCCCACTGCTCTTACACACATCCTCTCCCTGTCCCCTGGCAGCGGTACCCGTACCTGAATGCTCCCCTGCAAGTCGGCCTGGTGGGACTCTGGTAAGTCACTGTCAGTGGACATTGCTGCCCTGGGTGTATGGGCAGAGTGTATGGGACAGAGTTGCTGGGAACCCTGCGTGGCAGTGGAGGGGGGAGAGAACTCCCTCAGAACTTCTTGGGGGGATTCCAGAGCTTGACCAGGCTAGTAGCACCCCAGGCAGGTGGGATGGAACAGGAGGTTCTGGGGCCAGGAGTTGTTTTGCTTCATCTTAATTGTCTCTCAAGCCTGCCATGGGCTCCTCCTCAGTAGTGCTGTTCCCCCACATCATTGGAGGGACAGACTTTGCCCCACTTCAGGAGCCAAATGTAGGGTTTGGGGCTTGGAGAGGACATCTTTGTAGCCTTTTCCTGGCTGAACACCTGGCACAGCTCTGGGCTGCCTCATTGCTCTGGGATCAGGCTGTGGGTTGGTGTGGGTGATTTATGCAGCCCAGCTTCACCTTTCTGTGTCTTTCCTTTGCAGTTTGGTGTTTGCCACCCCATTGTGCTGCGCGCTCTTCCCACAGAAAAGGTACAGACAGGCACTGTGCCTGCACCTTTGGCTCCTGTGTGGGATGGGGGTGCTCTCTTCCAAGAGATTCTTTTACTTCAAGCAGTCAGGGGCTTAAACCTGTGCACATGCATCTCTGCGCAGAGACAGACCCGAAGGTCTCTGCTGGGCCATGGGGACAGTATCCTCATGGGATGCAACAGGTAGTTTCCAACCTGAAACTACCTGAAAGAGTATAGCCCCTCCATCCTCTGTATCCACGTTTACTCTACAGCTCAATGTCTGTGAGCAGCCTGGAGCCTGAAGTCCAAGATCAGATCCGGAAGAAAGATCCGTGTCTGGAGACCGTCTACTTCAACAAAGGGCTTTGAGCAGGGTCCTGGAGTGGCCGAGGTGTGCCCCACGGAGCTGCCAGGCCAGCGCATTGCTGAGCTTTGTCCTTCGGGTCCCCTTGGGGCTGCTGTCGCTTTCCCTTGGCCGTTGCGTGTCCATAGGTCCCAGGTGCTCAGCCCTGCTTCACGGGGTGCCTGCAGCCATGCAGCACCACACCAAGCCCTGTCCCCATGTCCAGCTCAGCCCTGCTCTGGGGACCCCCTGGCTGGCACCCTGGTGCACTCTTCCTCTCTGCGTGTGCCTGTAGCTCTGTGCCGTGCACAGGGAAGTGCGGGCAGCAGCACCAGGGACCTTGTGAGCTGTGGTGGAGAAAACTGGGATGAGGAAGAAAATGGAGCTCCCCAGCTTTAGGAGGCAGCAGAGAATCGGCAATTGAAGGTAGAGTATCTCTTCAAGCACCTTATGGTGCCCAGTGGGTCAGCACCTGTGGCCTGGGGATGGCAGAGCAGGTTTTGGAGGGTAAAACTCCCCATACACAAAATAGCTGGGGGTGAGTGATCAATTGCACGTAGTGGCTTGAACTCAGAGTGGAGGGCTCTCCCAGCCCAGGCGTGTGCTCCCAGCTCACCTTCTGCTCTCCTCTGGGCTGCTCTGGGGATTTAATCTGGCTTTCTGCTGCTTCCATCCCCAGAGCAAATGGCACATTTTAATCCCAGTAGAGTCTTGGTTTTTATTCTCATGTTAATGCCATCTGCGTTCAGGGCTGGGCTTCCCCTGAGGGGTTACTGTACCCCCTCCTGGAGTGCTTGCTTTCAGGTGGACCTTCTCAAATAGCTTTAAGTGCACTGTGGTTTCCTCTAGATATTTTTGATATACATATAATGTACCTAAACATACCAAACAATAAAGGCAGATTGTTTATACAAAACTAACAGCAAAAAGAAGCTTGCTGCTTTGTGTATGGTGAAAAGGGACCGCTATAGAGATGGGGATGGGAGCAGGAGAGAGGGGCAGGCTGGCTTTTGGGGTGCCTCTGCACCCCCTGGGGCTGGGTTCTGCCCCCTGCCTTCCAGCCCACTGCCTTTGCAGCAGCTCTGGCTGGCCTGGCATGTGTTAAAGCTTATCCAGCTGTCAGGAGGGCTTTTTTTAGTACAGTCGGCTTTGGACCTCGCCACTGCGCAGAGAGCTTTGCTAAGCTGCTGCCCTGGATGCTGCTGGTTTGGAGAGGCCAGAGCGTCACCCTGGCTCTGCCCACACTCACACCCCCTTTTGCAGCCTGCTCACAGGACAGTCCCGACCCTGCTCCTGTGCCTTCCCTGCAGGACTATTTTTATCCCACTTTCTACGCACAACTATTGGAGAGCACATTGGAGAGCACATCCTGCTGTCACAGGACCCTGCCAAGCCTGCAGGCATCAGCTGCCTCCCCCTCAGCTTTCTGTCTGACCAGGGCAGTCAGAAGGAGCGATGGATGTCCATCTAGGGAGAGGAGGGATGGAGGCAACCATGCCCTGCAGTGCTCCATGCTGAAGGACAGAGGAGCAAGACCACTGTAAAGGCCAGGATGGGCAGATATAGCAGTGAGGAGATAAGGGCCAGGCAGCCCAAAGCCACCCTGTGCCACAGCTTCCACAGCTGGCAGGGGCTGGCAGAGGCCAAGCTCGAGCTGCTCCCCTGAAGCAGGTGGGGAAGTGAGTGGATTGGGACAGGCACATCAGGGATCTGTCCCCCTCCTTCTCCTGGCCCCGGAATATTGCAAATATCTCCCCAGAGCCAGCCATTGGCGGCTTATAAATAATGCAGCCCCTCGCCGTGCAATAAGGGCTTGTCAGTAGCTATTCTGCTCTCATAAATTAAAGATGAAAAGGTACAAGGCTCTTGCCAGAAAAATGAAGACAAATTTTTAATAGCTTGCCAAGACACAGGGAGATGGAGCGCTCAGGAAAAATGAATTACGTTTTTATTATGTGTTTTATTGTGGTGTAATTGAACGGGATTATCTGAGAATACAATATATTTCCAGAGCAGTGTAAAGAAAATAAAAATAATGATGACACCTGCCTCCTCCCACACACACCACCCGGCTTTGCAGGGACACCCTCCTTGTGAGTGCTGACTGGGAGCTGGCCTTGAGCTGCTGGTGGCCACAAGAGGCAGAGGTGGAAATAGGAGGGACATGGGATCTGAGACACAGATGCTCGGGGTGGCTGGGTCTAAATGGGTCTGTCCGGGCCGAGTCTGGGCTCACCCCAAGAGCTCCCCAAGAGCTGTGAGGCTGGGATACAGGGCAATGTGGTGTGGCTGTACTCGGCCACACAGAACCACTGAGTGTCTTTCATCTGTCACATGCTTGCTTTGATTCCATCCCTGAGATCCCCTTTGGTCTGTCCCACACCTGCACAAACTGGCACCACTAAGCAGAGACATGAAAAACTCTGTTCTGGAGCGTTGCAGGTCTGGAGTGCTGCCCTGCAAACCAGCCACGGTGTCTGCTCTCTCCTGGAGCCAGCAGCAGTGCAAATGCAGACACTTCACTGCACTAGGGAGAACCTGTCCCCGTGGATTCCCCTGCCTGGGGGAGAGAAAACTCACTTAACCAGTGAGTTTTGGGGGGGTTGACAAGCCCAAAAGAGACACTGGTGCCTCTGCAGGGGAGCCCAGAATGCAGCGGTGGATGCAGGGAAGCAAGGATGCTCAGTCCCTTCCTGAGCTGGCTCATCGCAGAGGTCAAGGGCCAGTCCCAGAAAGGCAGCAGCTGTATGTCCCCAGGGGTGCTGGGGGTGCTGTGTGGCGCTGGGCTGGGGACATCGATTGGTCCCTGGCATTTTTAATGAGCTGCCCGACCACATGCTTTAACCTTGCCCATAATGAGGGCGAGCAGCAGCAATTCCTACCGCCTCAGCCGGCTCCCCCAGCCTTAATGAGCTAATCAATACTTGTTCTCAGCTTAATTTCCAGCTAATTGCTCTTTAATGACGCCTGGAAATGGGCAGCTTCTTGCAGGGGGGAGCGGGCAGGCTCCCCCTCCCCAGTGCCCGTCCCCAGTGGCAGGGGGTGCCGGGGTGCTGGCAGCAGGTCACCTTCCCTGGCTGCGTCCCAGCCCTGCTTCTGGAGGCTGGGGAAAGGGACGGTGGCAAAGGCGACAGTGGGCGCGGTGTCGCTGAGCTGGTAGCACCTTCTGGGGCACTCACCCCATCTGAGGGTCCATGCAGTCCTGAGCACCTGGGCAAGCTGAACAGTGATCGATCCCACCATCACAGGAGGATGTGCCCAAGCCCCTCAGGACACTACACTGCGGGGAGGGTCCTCAGGCTCTGCTGTTAGTGGGGCTTTTAGAGTGCAGGAAGATAAAGGTGTTGGCGTTGAGGTATCCATGAACATTACTCCAGGTTCTGCGGCACCCAGGCACAGGGGCAGTGTCGCCGAAAGGGGCCGGGGACGAGGCCAGCAGTGCCCTGGAGGTGGCAGCAGAGACCCCGGGACAGCCGGGGGGACACGCAGGGGCTCCTGTTTGCTGCGGGGCCGCGGTGTGGGAGGAGCTGGAACCCGCTCTCACCCGGCACCGGAGTGTCAAAGTTGGCACGATCGTGCCAGTGCGGGGGCCTCCCGGGAACGCAGCCCCTGCCATCTTTTCGGTTCCTACCCCCGGGTTTATTAGACTTGCGCTTGGATGGGGCTGGTGGGAAAACCTCAGGAAACGGCATGATTCCTGCTGGGATGGAGCTGAGCCGCGGCTCTCGCCGGGGATCCCGGGCAGACTGGGCACCGGGGTGTCCCTTACCGTCCGGCCAGCGCGCCTCGGGGCCGGCTGACCCTGCACAGCTGCAACCGCTTCCCCAGGAATTTGCTGACGGGTTGGTTCTTCAGAGGAATTTGGTCTGGAAAAGCCTGGAGAAACCTGAGCCTGATTGCTTCCTACAGTGGGTCCAGTCTGGAGGCAGGCTGGGGACCTGCCTGCTTCCCATGCCTTGTCCCCACAGCGGAACCCTGGAATGTGGCTGGGACCCCTCGAGAACCACTCAGCCTTAGTGCGAGCTGGCCAGAACGGAGCAGTTTCAGGCTGTCAGACAGCAGGAAACACAGAGTGTGTTTGACATGAGATGAGAGAGATAGGGTTTATTATCAGGAGACCCTCAGCGCCTCAGGTAGTGTGGCAGCAGCATTCGGTCCCAGGATCTATGGTGACATTTGCTTCTGCTGTGACATAACCCACATTCTCAACCCCACCAGCCCAGCCCCAATGCTGCTCGCCAGCCCTGCCTGACATGACGTACATTGAGTCACTTGGCCTAGGACTTTTTTTCCAGAGTGGATTTTTCCCTTGGCCTCATCTGCCATAAACCCCAGATTGCTATGGGGTGTCTGGGATCAGCCCAAAGCTGTGGGGGAGTCAGTGGGGCCAGGAGCAGTCTGGTACCTCTGACTGGATACGATGTGTTTCGTTCTGATGGCAGAGCTCTGGAGGATGCCAAGGATATGGGCCTGCCAGGAGCACCCATGACCTCCTGGCTTCTATGGGACCATCACAAGATGAGAAAGTGATGGGGAGCAACCCACCAGGAAGGGAGGAGGAGGCTTTGGTGCTTTAGGCTCAGCCTTCGAAGCCCAGTTCCAGGAGCTTCACTCATGAAAAGTGAGGAAAAAGGAGAGATAAGGGCCAGGACTGCAATGTACCCAAGTGCCAGGCCGTGCAGGGCTGTGATCACCCTTTTCCCCACAAAATTGTCAAGCAACATAAGCCACTAACCCCATTTGCAGCCTCGGCTGTGTTGATTGACCTCAGGTGTGACTGAGCAGAACTCCTTGTTAAGCACAGGTTAGCTCTTCCACCTCTCATTCATAGCTGCTACTGTTCATTAACACATTCAATAGTCTCATTAAGCAGGAGGTTTAATTAACTGCCATGTTTGAGCTCCATCTTGTTGAGCTGAGCTAAGGTGCCCTTGGCTTTCTGAGGCTGTTGTATTCCTCCACAGCCGGAGTTGTTCCTGCTCAGATCTGTGTTTGGATTTCACCTTTGGCCAGGGGTTCTCTCCTGTTAGTGACTAATGCTTCAGTGATGCTCTGGTGAATTCAGCCACCCAAGGGCCATGATAATCCCATGAGAATAGGACACACCAAGTGTTTGGGCCATGGCACATGGGAGAAGGACCCATGTGTGGAAAAGGACAGCAGCAGTGAGTCCTGTTACCCCTTGCTGAGGGCAAGAGACACAAATAACTTGAAACACTTCAGCAGTGCCTGGGGTTTAAGTGCTGGCTCTTTCTGTGCTGTCCAGGAGCTTTGTGAGCAGGAGGTGGCATACAGGGCCAGACTTGCTTCACTGTTTTGCCCCCCATGTGGAGCAGGGGCAAGTGAGAGCATGTTTGGTGCAGGAATTCCTAAATATGCAGACAGCCCTTCATCCCAGAGTGAGAAGGGTGGTATTGCAGGGATAGCCCAGGAGGCTCAACACTCCTGTCTGGGCCACTGTCTCCTCTCTGCTCAGGCTCTCACCCAGCTCTGGGGCTGCGTGTAGGAAAACATCAGCCTTCCTGACTTTTTCCCTGCTTGCAAAACAGCTGCAGCCCCAGCTGCTCGGCTACTCGTGGATGCTGGACCTGAAAACTTGTGTCATGTGGGGACCAAACTCAATAGACTGGACAAGGGGAGCCAGGGAGGAAGGCAGCCCTGAGCCAAGGGGCTGGGGGCCACAGAGGGGGAGTGGGACGTGAGGCTGAAGGCAGAGTTGGCAGGAAACTCCACTCTGCAGCAGGGGGCTGGAGAGGGGGGCAGCAGAGGCCCGTAAAGACAGATTTGAGGGGGCTGAAGCCTGCTGCATTTTCCATTGTTAGACATGGCTGGATTCACAACGTGACCAAGCAAAAGCCCTGGAACCCAGAACGAATTTGCAGGAGAGTGTTGGAAAGCAAAAGCAAATTTTTTGCAGCATGGTGAAGGAAATCAGATCCTTAGAGGGATCCTGATTTGCTTGAGCTTCATGCGGCAATTAAATCCCCCAAATTCCTTGCCAGGACAGGAGCGGGCTGTGTGATCCCCCTGGCATGGCAATTGCAGAGGGTGTGTTTGTGCTGCAGAGGAATGCTGGATCCCCCACCCCTCAGAGCCAGTTTCAGAGGGAAACTGAGGCAGGGAGCAGCAAGGCAGCTTGCTGGGGAGGTCTGGAGCCCCAGCCCTGTGCACGTAGGTTTTGCACTGCTGTGGCATGGAGCAGCCCCACCATTGCTCCAAATAACTCCACTCCAGCCAAGGGAACGTCGTGGTTTACATCCCAATACCCCCTTCAAGTGTGGCTCCTGGTGTGGGGAGAGTGCACACATGCCTCGGGACTTATTTCCCCATTAATTTACAGCATCTGCTCAACTTTTCAGTCTAAATTTTCCAACCAAATTACAAGCTGAGACATGCTTTTGACCGCTTCCTTAGCCGTGCCCACCTCTCCCATTCACTTGTCCCCAGGGACTACTGCCAAGCTGGACTGCAAAGGAGGGGACCCCAGCCCCTCGCTGCCCCACGGATGGAGCGGAGCATTAACCCAGGTCCCGCACACGACTGAGGGTGATTCCACCGGGGAGGTGCCGGTGCCCCGGAGCGGCAGAGCCCTGGGGACAGGGTGCGGTGCGTGGCGGCACCCCGGCAGGGAAGGGGTGCCAGCCAGCCCGTGTCCCGGTCCAGGGACGGGCCGCGGGCCCGGAGAGGGGCGGGGGGATTCACGTTTCGCTGACATCACGGCGGTGCTGAAGCGGCCGGGGGCCAGCAGCCCTGGGGGCCAGCAGCCCCGCCGCCACGGCCACTGCGCACCCGCGGCCCCCGGCACCGGCGCCTCCGGTAAGTGGCGGCTTATGGCGAGGTGGCTCTGGGGGGACCCCAAGGGACCTCGTGCCCAATCCCAGCACTCTTCCAGCACCCCTAGCGCCTGCACCCCAGATGTGAGGGGCCAGAGACCAACTTCGCAATTCCCCCGTACCCTTTCTCTGGCCCCCCACATCCATCGCGGGATGGAGCCTTACTCCGTCCATACTGAGGTAGGGTGTGCGGGGGGAGGGCTCCGGCACTGGGACCCTCTGCCCCTTTCCACCCCTGGGGGGCCTGCTGGTCTCTGGTAAACGGGTCAAATCTTTGCGGTTTGTTATCCGGGGGATGTGTAACCCTCTCTCCGGGGCTCTGGGTTGTTAGCCCCGAGAGTGGGGTCTGTAGCTGGGAGGAGGCGAGGGGGGTGGGGGGGGTGGGGGCTGCAGCTTGCCCTTCAGTGCTGTTCCCATCGGGAGGGGACGGGACAGCCTGTCTGCCAAAGTCCCCTCCCCAGCCCCCTCGCTTATTCTGAGTCGCCCTGGGGTGGAGGACCATAATTTCACACCATCTCAGGGAAGGCAGCCAGGGAATAACAGGGGGCAAGGAGGGATGTTTGCAAAGGGATTTGGTTCATTGTCATCCTCTCTGGGAACAGGCTCTGAGATCCATGTTTTCCCTCCCAGGAGAGACGGGAAGCGGGGAGTAGATCAGCTTCTTCTTACCCTGAGTAGATAATGCAGGCTTCGGGTTTGAGGGCAGGGATCCTGCTGTGCTGGTACAGGCTGACCACACTGGGTCTGCTGTCAGTCCAGTGGTTGCTCACCTGTGCACTGAGCTCCTCCATGCTCAGCCTCAGTTGCCTGTGTGATAATTGAGGGTGTTGCATTACTTTGTGGAGAGCAGGCATTTTTCCCCTTATTGAGTAGGTAGTGTTTAAAAAGACAGGTTACAGCACAGGGAGGGAAGGAGAACAAAAGCCAGGCATGACTGGAAGCATCCTCCTGGCTCAGCTGCCCCCAGCACAGAAAGAGCTCCTTGTCTGTAGGATCAGCCACTCCATTGTGCTTGTATGGATGGTGAGGGAGAAAAATGGGTTTGCAACTCTTGCAAATCAATGGGGAAAGGAAAGGGGCTTGAGGCTTTCTGACTGGAGACCAGGAGCAGGGTTTAAGCAAGCTGAACCATAATGTTGTAGAACAGCCTGTCCAGTGCCCTGCCACCCCTGTGGCTTCCCAGGCTATGCTGGGGTCAGAGGAGGCTGGACTTTGCATGCTGGGCTGCCAAGGGAACAAGGATGAAACCTGATGGGCTGGGGTCATCAGTACTAGCTCACCAGAAGATGTTCAGCTTCTCAGGGCAGGAGCTGGTTGGGGAGCTCCAGGGTGCAAGGGCTGTGACTTCAGGGCTGGGGGTGAGAGGGACTGGGACCAACCCTCCCCTGCACATCTTGCAGTGCTGCTACTCAGAGCAAGCCAGCCAGAAGACAAAGGAGTGGGAAACACTGCCCACACCAGTAACACACTTTTTCCCTCCTCACAGGCCAGGATGGCTCCTCAGATCTAGGCAGGGAGACCAGAGCAGTGCCAGAAATCCCCATCTGAGTGACAGTGGGATTGGGATAGAGGAGCTGCCATGAGGATGTCTGAAGCCAAGCCCCTCAGCATCTCTTGCCTCATGCTTTCCTTGCTCTCGTTGCACTGGGCTTTGCTCCAGCTGGGCCAGGCTTTTCCCAGCACCTCTGACTACCTCCAGCGGGGCTGGCAACGGCTGCTGGAAGAAGGGGAGGGCTGCACTGAGTGCCTGCCAGAGGAGTGCCCGACGCCACGCGGGTGCCTGGCCGGCACAGTACGGGATGCCTGTGACTGTTGCTGGGAATGTGCCAACCTGGAGGGACAGATCTGTGACCTGGACAACACCAACCACTTCTATGGCAAGTGTGGGGAGCACCTGGAGTGCCAGTTGGATGCCGGGGACTTGAATCACGGAGAGGTGCCTGAGCCCCAGTGTGCCTGCCGCTCCCACCTGGCCCTCTGTGGCTCTGACGGCAAAACCTACGCCCAGATCTGCAGGTTCCTGGAGGCTGCCCATGCCCATCCTGATGCCAACCTCACTGTGGCTCATGAAGGTCCCTGCGAGTCAGGTAGTGGTCCTGGAGCTGTGGGAAGAGACAAGCAAGGGGGTCTGGCTAATCTGTTTCACCTGGCAGCAAAACCACAGGGACAGGACTGCACTGGGGGCTGCTCCATGCAGTGTCAGGCTCCCACTAGTCCCCCCACCCTGCTGCTCTGGGAGAGCCCCTTGCAGATCCAGTGCTTGGAGAAATCTGGGAGCAGCTTTGCCAAGAGGGAGCGGAGTTTATGGGAAGCAACAAATCCTCTGGAGCAGATGGGGAAGTTCCAGGGAATTGTTAGCAAATTTTTGGCGGTAGGGCTGGGTTCACACTGGCCTGTTGCTCCGGAGAAATGTGCCTGCCTCCTGCAAATAGAAACCAGGGTTGGTTTGGCTTGGCTTAGTGATTTCCATCTCCCTTAAAAGCTAAGGTGGGGGCTGAGAAGGGACAATAAAGCAGGAAGGACACACCCCATCCTGTCCAGTCCAGAACATGTCACCCAGCACTGTCACCACAGCCTGAGGGGTGTCAGGGTTCACCTTCTTTTCTGTAGATCATCATGTTCTTGAGTATTTTCTTGAGTATATTTGGAGGTAGAAACCTTCCCTTGAACTCTGGCTCATGCTATGGGCCAGATCATAGAACAGATGTGTGTAAGAAGGGTGATCCTCACTCTATCCCTCCAGGGAAGGGATGTGGAACCTGGAGGTGTTAGCTCCATCCAGGAGATGGGGACCTGCTGACTCCTTCCATTGCTGGCACAAACCCTGTGTTAGAGCAGTGGCCTCATTTGGCTGAAAGCTCAACTACCTCATCCATCCTCAGCAGCCTCAGGCTGGACGAGCGCCCCTTGGCCTTTCTTTCACAGGAGGCTGTGCTCTGATCGCTCAGGAAAGCTTTGCTTTGTAACATTGATGTCATTGCACTCTTCCTGCTCTGCGTGTCCCTTGAGCATCATTGCACAGGCAGGGAAACTGAGGCCAGCAGGGATGGACCCTGATGGACCAGGGGAGGAGGGAGATCCCAGTCCCAGCTCTGAGGAGGGCCTGGGAAAGTTGAGGGTCTGCCATAGGATGGAGAGGAGGCAGACATGGGAAGGGTTCCAGCATCTTCATGTCAACCAAATGCTGCTACTCCAGAGACCAGCCCAGGAGAGCCCATGGGACCTGCCAAGGGTGGGACCTCTTCTGAGCCCACCCTCCTCTCTTCTACCCTCCTTCCCCAGAGCCTCAGATCACCTCTCCTCCCTATGACACATGGAACATCACCGGGCAGGATGTCATCTTCGGCTGCGAGGTCTTTGCCTACCCCATGGCATCCATTGAGTGGAGGAAGGATGGCACAGAGATGCTGCTGCCTGGAGATGACCCCCACATCTCTGTCCAGGTGAGCGGTGTGCTCAGGGCATTGAAGATGACCTCAGGGTGACCCAGTGCTTCTCAGAGCTCATGGACAACCAGACCTGAGAGGGGTCGTACTCTGGGAATGGCCAAGCCTGGCTGCCTGGGGATGAGAAGGGGTGACTGGAGGCTGATGTCTCAGTGGTAGGAGCCATCAGCATAGCTCTCTTCTGGGATTTCCTCTAGTAATTTTTGAACTTATTCATAGAGTCCTGCAGCATGGAGTTTCCCACTTGCCTGCCTTTACTTTGCTGTGTGTGCTGGCTTCACTTGCAGTCCTGCTGCAGGGTTGAAAAGAGGACCTTATAAGTGCATTACAACCTGGGTTGTCCTCTGGTCCTACCTGCACACTCAGGCGGTCCTGCCCTTTTTCCCATCAGCAAAGCTTCCCTCCCAGAACTGGCAGGCCCAGGGGTCAGCATCCTGGCTGTGGCCAGCCCCAAATATAGCACCCAGCTGGGTGTACCTAGCTATTAGAGGGTGTGGGCAGAGGCAAAGGGGCCATGCACTGCAGCCAGGCACCAGTGGGGAAGAAACTGTGGTGGAATGGATGGAGGGAGCCAGAGGAGCAGGTGGAGCCTGGCACTATGGCCCCCTTCCACCTTTCAGTCCTTCAAGCCTCCCCATAGCTTGTTGCAGGGTCTGATGAGGATCTTCACCACAAGCAGGACTACCCTGCCTGGTTGGAGGAAACTCTACTGTCCTCCACGCCTGGCCACTACACCATAATAGCAGCCTGCAAACACAGCTGTAGCCCAGCTGGGATGAGGGAAGCATATTTATTCCTGGGGATAAACAGAAAATAACATGGCTGCTGCTACAGCAATCCTGAGACATCACTGCCTGCTGAAACAAGGGACCTGTGGCTCTGAGGCACAGACTCCCCCTTGCTTCTGCCACAAGTGCTGACAGAAATCCCCCCTTCTCACAGTTCAGAGGTGGCCCCCAGAAATATGAAGTGACAGGCTGGCTCCAGATCCAGGGTGTGCGGGTGACAGATGAGGGCACGTACCGCTGCTTCGCCAGGAACAGGGTTGGGGAGGTGGTGGCTTTGGCCAGCCTGACCGTCTTCACACCAGGTGAGCACCATGTCCTTATGCCCATGCTCTTGTGGGGACACGGGAGGGGATGTTTGGGCACAGTGCACCAGTATGGCAGGAGCTGCTGGGGCATAGGGCTGTGCTGGGGATGCCCCAGAAAGCGGTTGTGCATGGTTTGGCTTTGGTCCTGGTGGGGAAGGGGACAGGAACAGCAGGGTGGCAGCATCACATTGTCCCCCTGCTGCCATTTCAGACCAACTCAACCTGACAGACTTCTCCCTGCCGAAGCCCCGCATGACACCTGAGGACTACGGGGAGAGCGAGGAGGACTACTACTAGCACTAGAGATGGCACGTCTGGCTGCAGAGATCACCTTGCCCACAGCGACCCTTCCCTGGGGCTTGGGGACATCTCTGGAGCAAGCACCCTCCGGCCCAAAACTCCTTCTCTGAACAATCCTGGCACAGCAGCCCATTTTTTGGGGTGGGGGACAGGGTGACACATCCTTTTGGGGTGCTGGGGGATGGGATGCTGGCTGGTTGGCAAGGGGTGGGACCAGGAGCAGCTCTGCCTGGAGCAGGGTGAATCTGTCCTCTGGCATTGAGTGGAGATACAATGGTAGGTAGGACAGTGCAGGGACAGCTGTGCTGAGTGTGATGAGGACTTGGTGCTGGGGATTTGACCCTTTGGGAGAGTGAGGCCAGGGCAGGGCATTATGTCCTGTATGAATAATTTTTGGGGAAGTTGGAGCAGAGAGCTGGGAGCTGACTGTGATAACCAATGTGTCATCCCCCTATCTGCTCTGTATCCCCCAAGCACGGAGACATCCCAGCTTCTCCCCAGAACCTGAGGAACCTGCTGCCAAAACAATCTTCTCTTCTGTTTTGTTTTTAACCAGAAAAGTAGTGATTTGAGGAAATCAGGCACTTGTGGCTTTCAGTGCTGTCTTTTCTCCTGCTGAACCACCCTTGTGGTCAGAAACACTTTGGCCTTTTTTGACTGACTTCATGTTTTCTCTTCCATGCCTTTGACTGACTTCATGCCATCCTTTGTCATTTTGGGTTATGTTATTTAAAATAGAGATGTAGGTCAAAGCCAAGGCCTGCTGACTGTCCTGCATCCACAAAGATGATTTTGGGGGTGAGGAAGGGTGCAAACACTGTGGATGCTGCCTTGTCCATTGTGGGGTGCCTGAGTCGAGGAGCCTTCCTGCCCATTCCAATGCTCACAACTGGTCCTGGTGTGGGTCCTGCCCTTCCCACCCCACCTGGGAATGGGAGTGCCCAGCAGACAATCTCTTGTGCAGTTGTGATGGATTGACTCAAGTCATTGTACTCCCATGCCTTTGGATCCCATCCCACTGCTGCCCATTTTCATTTCAGGGTCCTAAATTCGGTGACACTGGGGTCTCCACCCAGGTGACCACAGCCTTGCCAAGTGTGGAGGAGCTCTGTGCCTAGTTGGTGAAGTAAAGGGATGCTCCAGTTTCCACTGGAAACATTAACAAAAAAAAAAAATCTCTCCTACATCCCAGAGCTGGTGATTTAGAGCAAACTTTCATTTGGGAGGAGCAGAGGAGAGAAGCTCAGAGCTGCACTGTGCTGCTCACTGCCCAGAGAGGGCTGTCAGAACCCTTCCTATGGACATTCTGGAGCTGAGCTCACATTCAAGGGGTGCTTTACTGCCCAAAGCAGCAGCATTTATAGGAGTTCTGGTGCTCAAAACCTCCATATGGACCAAACCACTCCCTTGTTACTCAGTCCCAGCTCCAGGGAGGTCCAGAGCTGCAGCCAGGAGCCAGACCCCGTGAGGAAGGAATTGGCCAGACCCCAGGCAGGATGCAATAAGGCTGGTGGCTTGGGTCCCGTGCTACTCTCCTTCACATGTTTTTTCTTTTCTTTTCTTCCTTTTACTCTTGAGAGCTGGCTCAGATGACACAATTACAGCACTGAAACCTGAACAAGCAAATAAAAGGGATTTGTCTGGAATTGGCAGCAGAGCAAAATTCCTGCAGACGGTGAGGCTGGGCCAGTCCTGGCCCCCTGTACCACAGCTTGATGGGGCACTGCTGCCTTGCCTGCTGGAGTGCCTACCCTTTCTGGCAGAAACCCCCTTCTCAGTCAGAGAAATGCAAAAACCATTGATGTCTCAGCTTCTCCTTCCATCTAAGAACATAACAGAATCCTTCTGTGCTGCTCCATCAGAGTCAGAGGGTGTTCAGGAGGGACCAGGGACAGAAGTGTGCCATTGGCTTTTATTCTGCTTTTTTTGGGTGTAAAACATGCTTTCAGAGAAGCTGGGCCTTTTTTATGCATCCTGATCCCCTTCCTGCTTTGCACACAAATGAGCTGGTGGAACTAGGCCACACTCAGGCTGAGGCTGCCACGGGGAAATCCGAGAGCGTCCGGGAGCTTCAGCAGTCGAGAGCTGCTTGCTGGGCTCCCTGCCGGTGCCCGGGGCTGGCCCCAGGCCAGCGCTGCCATGCCAACCCTCCTCAGGGCCAGGCTTGCCCTGCCTGTGTTGGCACGAATCCAGTCGTGCTGGGTGTGGATACAGTTTTGGTCTGACTGGAGAGTGTCGGATAGGTCACACACTCCATCCCTGGCTCTTCATGTGCTCTGCAGGACAATGACCTGCCTGGGCAACTGCATTTCAGTCTCAGTCCTTGCCCCTCTGTGCTTCACACCCAGTGACTTCATGCCCATGCTGGCAGGGGATGCTGGTGGCTCCTGCCTGGCAGGAAGAGCAGTGTGGATGTGATAACCAAGAGAGAAGGGATATTGAGAACAAAAAACAAGAGCAAAAGCTCTTGCCCCAAATTAACCAAACCAAGGGCTATGTCTCCCAGACTCCGGCAGGAGAGGGCTGTCTGACTGGCAGGCTGGAGGTCAGCCAGTAGTTGAGCTCCCCTCCCTGCAAGGTGAAGGGCAGCAGAGTGGCTCCAGGGGCACAGAGAGGGCTGGTGTCTTCTCATCCCAGCTCTCAGTCTTGCCATTTCCAGTCACTTAAAAATTAAAGAAGCCAATATTGCGGCGCGGCTGGAATCGGTCACTGCCACAGAGCTTAATTGAGGTTATTTGTTGACTCTAAAAACATTTGGTCACCTCTGCTGCTGGCTGCTCAGATGTTTCCTGCAGCCCCTGCCCCAAGGAGAGGGGTACCCCAGGCTCTGCAGATGCTGTTTTCATCTGCAGGCACCTGAAAGGTCATGGGGACCTGACCAAACCTGGTGTCTGTGTGGGTTCAGAGGGTGTCCCCCAATAACTTGCACCACCAAATTCCTTTGCTGGCCCATCTTGGGTGCAGTTGCTTTCTGAGGACAGGGGGGCTGAGCAGCTCCTGCCAGCTCAGCCAGCTGCACTCAAGAGCACCCGATCAGGTGAGCCCAGAGATCAGGCTGATGTCAGGGACGGGAAGAGCTGGACTGGGAAGTGTTGACGTGGCCACTGGCCCAGGCACAGCACCGACACCTCCTGGCCACCTGGGATGAACAGGGTGCGGGTACCTCCCAGGGCACCAGAGGTCACTGCGAGCCTGGGTATTTAAAGAAAGGGCGGCTCATCCTTCCAGGAATAGAAGGACCCTGGAGATGTACCCTCTGACCAGCTGCCAACCACAGGGTTTTGCAGTCTGGGGGGAAAACCCACCAAGTCTGGCAAGCAAATACACTCCTGTGACAAAAACATGCTGTCCCTGTCCTTCCCTGCCCTTGGGGGTGCTGGGACCTGCCCCTGTCTGGGCCTGGGCAGGAGGCACATGGAATCATAGAATAGTTTGGACTGGAAGGGACCTTAGAATTCATTGAATTCTAACACCCCTGCCATGGGCAGGGACACCTTCCACTAGACCAGGGCCCCACCCAGCCTGGTCTTGAGCACTTCCAGGGCTGGGAAGTCCACAACTTCCCTGGGCAATCTATGCTGGTTCCTCACCACCCTCACAAAAAAGAATTTCTTCCTAATATCTGAACTAAATTTACTCTCAGTTTAAAGTCATTCACCCTTTTTCTATCACTCTATTCCCTTGTCAAAAGTCCTTCTCCAGCTCTGTTATAGACCCTTTAGGTTCTGGAAGGTTCTTTAAGGTGTTCCTGAAGCCTTCTCTTCTTCAGCCTACTTGTCTTCAGGCCCAACTCTCTCAGCCTATCTCCAGAATTCTGAGTATCTTCACGGCCCTCCTCAGGACCTGCTCCAACAGGTCCACATTCTTCTCATGCTGGGAGCCCCAGCGCTGGACACAGCACTCAGGTAGGGTCTCACAAAAGCAGAGCAGAGGGACGGAACTACCTCCTTCAACCTGCTGGCCGTGCTTCTTGTGGTGCATCCGCAGCTCCGTCCCAGAGCCCAGGTTCGGGCCCCGGCTGTCATTAGCCGCTAAACAGTGCCATCTCCTGGCAAAGCCACCGGCCACTCCGGGCCCTGCCACCGTGCTGGGCAGCCTGCGGAGCCACGCGGGGCCTTAGGCACCCCTGGAGCACCCTGACCCTCAAATCCACCCATGCTTGCTCCGTGCCCTTTCCTTGCCCCTGGCAGAACCTCTGCCTTGCTGGCAGGGGTCATCACAAGGGACATGAGTATGAGCTGTCCCTCGGGATGCTCTCGGGAGCCAGAGTATCCTCTTGGCACTGACTTTGGATGGCTGCTGCAGGTAGAGCTGGGATGAGGCAGAGCCTGGAGATGTTCAGCTGCAATCTTGGGTGTCTGCGTTGAATTAGGGCTGCAAAAGGGTGAACACCCCTATGGCCACCCTGATAGTCCCCCCCAAAACATGGGCATCTCTCGTGGGAGATCAGTGGCTTCTGGTGGAGGCTCATTGAGCCGGAGCTGATCACTGGGTCATGCCTGAATGGAAGCAACACTGTAACCTCACTCTGCAATGGGTAAACTGAGGCACAAAGCAACTGTGTGTGGAGAAGTCAACCAGAGCCAGAGAGACCTCGAGGGCAGAGTGACCAGCTACCCTTAGGATTTCTGTCCCCAGCCTGTCCCCACCCCTGTTGGGGGTGCCATTTTCCCCTGTGTCTTCTGCCCAGCACCTCTTCACCCTGCTGTAGTGGCTCAGAGAGAAAATGAAATAGCAGGATTTTGTCCCTGCCTCCACCCAGCACTTATACTGCCTGATAAACAAAATGGAAATAAATCCTCCTGCGTTTGCAGCAAATAGGTCTCCACGGGGGGTTGCTTTCAATAATTCAAATGCTGTTGCAGAGCAGAGCCCACGCCAATGGGTTTTAATAAACACAGCCGTAATGTGACATGCAATTTATTATTAAGCTTAAAACAGGAAGCAAAGAGTTTAATAAAAACACCAGGTTCCCTGTATCAGTCACAGCAAGTGGCGGGGTGCTAGCTGTGGGGGGAGGCTGGGCAGGCTGGCTGCAGGGACAGACAGAGCTGGGTTTGCTTTGCCGTGTGCCCCTCAATCTGGCACTTCAGGAATCCTGGGCAGTGCATGGAGATGTGAGCCAGACCGGGGGAAATGGGGATTATTGCAAGGATTATTGTAAGGTGTGAAATGCTGTACCCAGCAGCATCCAACTTCCCAGCCATCCAGGGAAGAGCTCTGCCCTGGCATCACAGCTTGCTTGCAAGGTCAGATTAAAGCCTTGGGTTCAAGGCTTTAATCCCTCTCTCCAAAACTTTCCCACCTACATCCCTTCCTAAGTCAGCTCCACCTGGGCAGCACTTTTCTGCTCCACCTTTACCACCCCTGGGCTGCCTTTAAAAGATGGCAGAGGGGAAAACTGAGCCTCCTGGAGACAGAGAAGCTGTACAAGGTGAGATGATGCAAGGCATGGAGAACAGCTGGTGCCTGGTGCTGCAGCAAGTTTGTGTGCTGTCCACTGGGCTGCACGGGTTGCCCTCCAGACATGGATTTATTCAAGGGCTGGTGAAAAACAAGAGCTTGTCAGGGAGATGGCTCAGCTGAGGTGGCTTGGCAGGTCCAGCTATGTCTGGAGGCACCTCTGTGGAGGCTGAAGGATGTTGCACCATCCCATATTCATCACCTAGCAGGATCCAGATGCTTCTTTCTCCCTGTCCTTGCTGTAGGCTTACCTGGACAATTGAATCCTGAACTTCCCCCCTGTCACTTTTTTGCCTCTTCTCCTTGGTCTGGCATCCTAGCTGTGCCCTTTCTGTTTGGAAACAATCCTGCCAAACCCCAGTACCTATTCCTGCAGAAAGCAGCACAGCAGGTGGAATAGATGTGAGAAGTGGTGCAGGAACTGCCCCTACTGTTTCCTCATGAAAATGGGGTTTGTATGACTGCCCTGTGCCCTGGTTTGAGGAGTGGCCTTAAGGAAAAGTTCTCTTATGCAAGTTTGCTTGTGCTATATTAGACAACAGATAGTGCCTTCTTTACCAAGGCTGTGGGAGATGGGGAGCTTTGTACCAATCCAGCCAAATGACAGTCTGGGGCTGAACCAGCTCCTGGCACCTGCAGCTCCTTCCAGCAGAGCAAGGAGCCTCCTATCTTAAGGAGGGCTTTCCCACCAGATAAAGCCATACAAGCAGCCTCTGTCCTCCAGCTTGGCTGAAGTGCTGGCAGGGCTGTGCGTGGGGCAGCTTTTGTGGACTCTTTAGCTGGTGTTGACAGCAGAGGTTTTATGCTGGGATTGATGCAGGGTAACACCCTCTGGTTCTGCCAGCACTGGTGCCTGCTGGAGCCTGTGAAAGGTTTTAACTTGAGACTGCTTTTTTTTTTTTTCTCAGTTATGTCTGTTGAAAGCTCCACTTCCTCTGGCTTGAAGAGCCCAAGAGCTGCTGATGTTACTCTATCCATGACAATTACTGAGGCTGTGAGTGGGATGTTGGATCTGGACCCAGTGAGGGAACAAAAGTATCTTGCCTATCCCCTTGAGGGATGATCCCTGCTCCCTCATCAGGAGCAGCACCAGCCCAGGGAGGGCTGAAGGACCCCCACACCCTCCTTGCATTGCAGGTGACTTTTTGACCTTCAGTTGTGATCAGGTGGGGGAAAGACCTATCCTTAGTGGTGCGTGGGGATGGTCCTGGTTGTATCTCCACTTGTGTGCTCATCTAATGTCCTGGGTTTGCTCCCTAGCGTCTGGGCTTTCCCCTCTTCATGGGCGTGGAATTTGGGACTGGGGTCTGACTCCACGGAGAGAGGGGGACGAGCTGGAGCAGGCAATAATCCATGTGAGGGCACAATATGCAGAGAGCACAGGTATCCTTCAGGGAGTGCCTGGGGTGCATTATCTCAAAGGCAAGGAGGTGCTCAGCAGGGACCTGCCTTATCGGAGTGCTGGTTGCTGTCTCTCCTCGCAGCCCTCTCTGCCCCGGGGCTGCTCTCTGTCACTTCTCTGCTCCATAACAGCTGGAGGCAGGCGGAAATGGGAGCCCCTGTGCCTGGTCCCTGCCAGAGCACACTGCTTCGGAAGTGGGGGGGTATCTGCTTTGCAATTACTGTGCCTTTGGCTTGGCAGGCCTGAAAGTGTGAGTGATGGGGTCTCTGCAGAGCAGCCCCTGAGCCCTGGTGGGCTGGGAAGGGCTCATACCCATCAGCAGCTTTCCCCAGCTGCCTGTGCTCTGCTGGTTTGAGAATGTGGGAGGGGAGCAGGGGACCACAACTTTGGGCTACTTGTAAAAACCCCAAATATTCACCTGGCTGGATGTCCACATGCAATACACAGCTTGAGCCCTCTTCTTTGAAAACCACCCTCTCCCAGCTATGGCTGTGAGGAGAGGCAGAAGCTGCACTTGCATATCCCATTCCCCCCATCCACCTTTCCCACTTTGCAGCCACATCTGGACATATGTGGTTAAGGGCTGGGGTGGCTGTTCAGCATCTCTCCAGGACACCTGCTAGAGCCAGTCCTTCCCTCACAGAAGAATTCAGGTAGGAAGAATAAAAGAGAAAAATTCTGAGTTTGCATCTTACCTGGTGTCAGGGGGACCAAGAAGGTCCAGAGAAGCCTGGTCTGGCATGTCCTGCAAGTACAGCTGCAGACAGTGGATTGAAGCCCTCCATGTCTGTAGATAACAAACCATCAGCCACCAGCTGCTGTGCTGCAGGATGGGAGTAGCAGTTCCCCTGCAAGCATTTTGGGAGGGAAGATGCTGCCTTCCTTGCCCAAGGATATATGACCCAGAAACTAGTGATGCCTGCTCAACAGGGCTCACTTTAAACATGGAGAAGATGCAAAAGCACTGAGCCCAATAGGATGGTATTGTCAGGAGTTGTCTAAAGCTCCAGCTCTCTCCCACTGCCAGCTTGCCCCAGCCTTGGGAAAGAAAGGGTTAAGCCGCAGGCCTCAGCAAAACAAGTGCTCTCTGAAAAGTCAGCCAAGCTACCCAAATGCCGGCCTCCCCTCTGCCCCCACCCTTATCCATCTCTCTTATCTGCCCTGGGCAAAAGCAGGGCATTTCCCCTCCTCCGCTGATGAGGACCAGAGCTGGCGGCAGGCGGAAGCTGGCTGAGAGCACAGGGCTCAGGGGAGGCCATGGCCGTGGTGTCCCAGCTGTGGGGTGGCCTGTGTGGCTGCAGGTCAGAGATGCAGAGGGGTGGTATGGTCCAGCCATGGGACTGGATCCACGGACAGATTCCTCATCCCTGGCTACTCCAGCAGCACCTCATTTCTGTAGCACCCACAGAGTGAGCTGCTGGGTCTCAGCCCCCTGGAGAGCCTGGCTCACATCAAGGGGGTTTTCAGCTCTGCAAGGCTTAAGTGCCCTCTGGGAACTGGTATCTGAGGGCACAGCAGAACGGTTTGGGGTGGCTCATGCAGTCCAGGCAAGCTGGACACAGCTCTGTCCATGCTGGGAGTGAAGATGGAAGGAGGCAGGGGTGTTTCCCAATGCTGGCTGCAGTGAGAGCAAGGTGCCAGGGCACCTCTGGCAGCATGTGAGCTCTGCTGACACCAGGCAGGCTTGGACAGGCTGTTTAATTAAATGTGAAGAGCTCTCACACTTCACAAGCTGCAGCCCTCACTGCAGCCTGAGCAATTCTGGGAAAGAATCCTTTTATTAAAAGAGAGAGAGGCTCTGGCTCTGCCAGGCAGGCATCAAATGGCACATTTAATTGTCTCGGCTCGTTTAGCTGTCGCACAGGGAGGGCTGTGCTCTGAGCCCTTCAGCCTTCACTGCACTGCCTCCCTGGCAGGCACACGTGCTGCCTGCATCCTGGGTGCTTCTGCTGCCCCCCAGGAGGGCTGGTGAGGAGTACGTGGGAGATGAGCCTTCATCCAAGGTCAGCACTGGGGGCTTGCTTGGTGCTCTGATGACCTAGCCTTCTCAGGGTTCAAAAGCGCCTGGAGAGATGGGAGCCTCCCCGGGCCGTGAGAGCTGCCTGGAAGACTTGGGTAACTAAATGACAGCTTTAAAGTATCTTCTCATTTTTTCCCAGGGCAGAAAGCTTCTGGCTCTGAAGAGGGCATCCTACCCTGGTTTCAATGTGACAACCTCAGTGCATAAGTCATGGGAAAGGCTGGCAGTGGGTTAGGACAGTTGTGCTGCACCTTTCCTCCAGGAACTGAAGTCTTTGGCAGTATATTCTGGGTTCTGCACCATCCCAGCATCAGGGAACTGGCCTGCTCAGAGTACACATGGAGGGAGAAAGGACCTGTGGGTGGTTTTGCTTTAAATCTGGTGGGTATATGGAGAGGCTGAACTTGGGTTCAGCTGCTGGTACTGAGCCCATCATCCAGGAGGACGGGCTGGTTTGGCTGAGTGATGGAAGATGCCCCTGGAGGGAGAGTCACAGCCTTTCCTGTGGCTGTGCGGGAGCAGCCATGCCAAAACTCACCATTTGGAGAGGAGAGGGAGAAGAGAGAAAGATCAAGAGGGGGAGGAAATACATTCTTTTATCAAAGCCTCCTACTTCAAAGCTGTCCAGCTGAAGTGCTCCCCTTTGGTTTAATTTGAAGTGATGTTTCCTTCAGCATCTGCAGCTAAATGGTATCAAGCCAGGCTGAAATGGCTGGAAAGCCTGGAAAGGAAAGGCACTGTTTGGGAATGGCTTGAGGATGACCTTCACATTAGGGTCAGCCATGAAGGCCTTTCCATAGGGATGGAAATGGCCAATACTGGCACTTGTCATCCCTCAGCTCCTAGCATGGGATAAAATCCAAACCCTTTTGGGAATGGGAACAGGGAAATTTCTCATCCTGGGTGCCTGGGGTGGTTCCATCCCTCTGAAGTGGTTGCAGTGTCTGTGCCCTTGAGCAAGGGGAAAGCAGGAGATGGAGATGTGGGTGCTGTTCTGCCCTGAGGAAGCAGTGCATCTCCCAGGATTGTGATTTCCAGCCTGCAGCCTCCCTGAAGATGCTTTGGCAGCCCCTGAACACAGGTGAGAGCTAAACCAGATTGCATGGGGTAGCAGGGGAAGGAGCAGAAATCCGTCTCCCTGATGAATACCTTCAAACCCTCTTGGAGGGGAAGAGGAAGACCACTGCACCCAGTGCCTGGGGAATTTCTGTGTGGGGGCAATAGGGGAAAACAGCAACATTGAGGCACATGCTACACTGTCACAGCATCCCTTAACTACAAAAAAAAAAAAAAAAAAACAAAAAACCAAAAACCAACCCAACAAACTGACTGGGAGGCAGAGCAGCTGGCTTTTCCTGGGAAAGACCAATGTTCCCCTGTCTTCTGGTTAGGAACTGATTTTCCCCAGCTGGCTGGAAAGAAGCTACTTTGAAAGCAGCTGTGCCCTGTCCCTGCTGGGGTCAGCAGGGCTGGGTGCTCCCTGGGCAGCATGTCTGGTCACTGGGAGGACAGAGGTGGTCAAAACAGGCCAGCTACTCTGTAGAGAGGAAGAGGAACATGTCCTGGGAAACAGAAAGGTCATGGTCATCTCTTTAACCTCCAGAGGCCAAACCAAGGCAATGACTGTGCTAACACTAAAGCCACTGACCAGGAAGGAAAGTGAGGGACAAATCACCTCTTTCTGCACATGGAGAAGGGATGCTCAGAGGTATTTGTCCTCTGGGGACTGTTCATAACAGCATCTGTATATGCATCTTCCACCCAAAAGATTTGCAGGTTCCAGCCAGAGTCTGTTTTAGGGAACAGGACTTCAGAGACTTATGATTGTGTCAGAGCTGGGACCCTGATCCCAGATTTTCTTAAATTAACTCTCAAAGGGGAGATGCTCAGAAACGTGTTTGTGCTTGCAGTGATGGGAGCTCTGTGGAGCAGAAGGCACCTGACCATGTACTCTTTCTCATGCTTTCCTTGATATTTGGGACAAGGTCTCTGCCAAAGTGAAGTTTTGAGCCTGTATGAAGAGGTGAGGAGGAAAAAATTCCTTGCAAAGGAGTGGGGTGGAAGGAGCTGTAATTTCTCTTCTCTCAGTCCAGCAGCCCCACGTCCCCCACAGTGAATCCATTCCAGCACTGGTATGGTTGCTGCTTTCTCGACTCTCCCTCCTCCTCTCTCCCCCCTTCTCTCCCCGCAGCTCCACTCCACGTGCTCCCAGCTGCTCTAGGATGATACAGGCAGGCGCAGAGTTCATGGGAGCCGTACCTGTGCTTTGTCTTCATCTGTCACCCCTCCTGACAGTCAGATCCATCTTAAACTAGGAGCGAGAGGGGAAGAGAGGGAAGCAATAATTAACCTCTGTGCAGGCCGCTCCCGAAATGCTGCAGTCTGGTGATGCACGAGGAGACATCCCTGACACTTTTATTGCTACTCCAGCGCCGTTCTGTGTCTGTAGGAGGTGAATTGGCCGGGCTGGGATACCTGAGACTTTCATTATGGTTGAAGAGCTGCTGGCACCCACAGCCTTTCTTTCTGGGGTGCATTAGTGAGGGCTCCCCACCATCCTTGCTGGCAAAGCTGGAGGGCAAAACTAGTCTGAGGTGTTTGCAGGCTGAGCAGAGGTTTTCATGGCTAAGTCCTTGGGGTGGGCACAAGGTCTGTGTTGGATTTAGGAGTTGAAGTTGTTTCTCATGTGGGTGCAATACACGTGTGCAGAAGCAGAGTGGTGTGTCATTCCAGCCCCAGGGTGAGCTGCCAGGATGTGCCTGACATCTAGGACCCCAGGTGTTATGGAGCCTGTGACAGATCACTGGTATCAACCTTGTCCCACACCTGAAAGTTTCCTTGATGGGGATATGAAGTGGGGAGGGGGGCAGGGGATTTTTGGGCCCCCTGTGATGCTGTGCTGGACCGTGCCATCTTGGCAAGGGATAATGCATCCCCCTGGTCCCTGCAGCCTCCTGCCATGGATGTTTGTGCCTGTCCTGACACTCTTGGGGTCAAGTGGCATCACAGCCACCTTCCAGCAATGCTGGGACAACAGTGACATTGCACAGCTGACAAATGTCAGCTACTCACCTGCCTGACTAAGGCCTGGTAGCAAAGGAGCCCTGCAATTAAAGCAGAATCAGTGCCCAAGCTCCATGAGACTCAAAGACAACAGTTGTTCTTGTAAACCAGTGGAGCACACAGACAAACACGCCTAACCCTTCATGGAAATCAGGAAAAGCCATCCAAGGGTTGGTGTCTGGCTTGGTTCTTCTGCAGGATTGCTGTGCTGTCAATTGGAGCAGTGGCTGTATTTCATTACATGCTGATACCAGTTTGGCAGATGTTGCAACCTCACCTTATACAAGAGTGAGGAAAACATCAGTGCCAAAAACACTTGGCAGTCAGACCTTGAGTTGTGCTGATCCAAAGTGGCTCATGGTCAGGCTGGGGGTGTATTAAACTCCTGGTTCTTCATGTGGATGTGCAGAGGCTGGGGAAGGATGGGACAGCACTGACCAGAGCTGGGAGCTGGGTATGGCTCCAGATCCTGGTGTGGGATGTGCTGTTGTGCAGTGTCTTGCTGCGTCCTGGACATGGAAGATCCGGTATGTGGGGAGGGGACCTGAATGGACTCCTTGGGATGTGTCTTTGGGATAGAACTGGCATGTCCTATTTGCCCATGAGATGGGTTACAGCTGCTGTTTCTTCCCAGAAACACTCCTGAGCTGTCCCAGGACTGTGAGTAGTGGGAACCTGGTATCAGGTCCCACTACTGTTCCCAGGGTCTGCAGAAAGGTACAGCCATCCAAGGCCTTGAGCCTGCTGGATTGAGGGTTAATGGGGCCCAAATCAAAAGAAAACGCTTAAAAATAACATCAGTTTTGATTTTCACTTGTTTTAGCAGTGAGAGGGGCTGAAATAAGCCTTTCCACTAGAGGTAGTTTAGGCAGCTCATGGGATCTGCAGAGCAAACTGAGATCCTTTGCCATGAGTTTTTGTCATAAGGATTTTTTATGCAAACCCAAGTTAGAGCTGTCAATGTTTATAGGCAGGTTGATATGATCTGTCCTGAGTATTTCTCAGACAGATACAGAGTATCCTGGCATCTCTTCTAGCTTTGAATTTTCTAGTTGCAGCCCTGGTCCTAGTAGATTGCCTTCTCTGAGTCCTGGCACCCATGTCTTAGAAACTGCCAGCCCCATCAGTGTCCCCAGACTGTTTCTGAGGGGCCTGTGCAAAGCCATCAAGAAAGACAGACGGAGCTTCTGCCATTTGGGCCAAATTCCTGGTGGAAGACACTCTGCTCTAAAGAAAACACACTATTTGCATGTAGGAAGGTGTTGTTTATCAGTTAGAAACAGGGAAAATGGGGCAAGGAGGATGAGATTGACTTTACCAGCTGAGGGAAGGACCTCTTAGCAAGACCAGAGACAACTCAGAAGTCTTGTAAATCTTCCCTCTTCCAGCTGCAAAAGCATCCATTTGGAACAGGTCAACACACTGAAGAGAATAAGTCCCAAACTTTCCAGCTCAGCCTTCAGGGGGTAGTTTGCCAGTGGTAGAGGGAGAAAATGCTTCTGAGCACCTGAAATGTCCGAACAGGCTGCAGACGAGACCATGCACAAGTGCTGCCAGCTCCCTGGCTTTTGAGAAGCGGGAAGCCTCGGCCTTTCCCTGCACAGATGGGGGTTTAATCAGGCGCAGTTCAAGCACATGGGTGTTCAGCACTAATCCAATTTCCCTCCATTCATTAGGGAGGTTATTCATCACTCGGGAATCATGAAAGGCTGCGAGTCCATGTGGATACTGGAGAGCAGCAGCACTGCTCGACGTGGGCGTGTGACCGTGAGCTCCTTCCTTGCTGCTGAGCCTGACTGTGGGTGGGGATGGCAAGTGAGCTGCTGGGGATCTCAATCCCTTCACAAGAAATTGCAAGACAGGCTTGCTACACCAAGCTCTGAGGATCAAGTTCATCTCAGGCTGGTCCGGCAGCCATATGGGAAACTGTCTCAAGTGCAGGTCAATGCATGCAAGGAGCTGCCAAGCTGGGAGGGGATCGGAAGTGATGGAAACTTGTGGCCCTGCTGTGCTCCACCAGACCCATCTCCCAGTGCTCGGTGATTCCACAAAACAGAAAGTTTAACAAGATGGTCCCAAGCTGCAGAAAGGCCACTCTGCCAGTGGTGCCTGTGTAGACAGGTCAGGAGGTTGCCAGAGCATATCCTGACTGTGCTGGAAAGTTGGCACCCAGGAAAAAGATAAGACATGTATTTCCCTGTTTCTTTCCCCTGTATGTGAAGCTCAAGGCCTTTGTTTGCAGACAAACAACAAAGTTTACACAAATATCTAAGATATTCCCTTTCAATTCCCAACTCCTGTTATCATTGTGAATATTCTGGCCATTAAAGGCAAAAAAAGTAAATTATCCTCCACGGTTCGTGTCAATTTTGGTGTGGTGTGAATGAAAGGGGCTGAAACATGGAGGAATCAAAGGCTGTTGAATAAATGCATGTGTGGGTGTTTTCCTGGAGCATTTCATCCCCAGTGAGAGTAGATGGTCCTTGAACCATGGCTCCCAGGGATGAGAGTTACTGCCCTGCCCCAGGCAGCTAAAGAGTAACTACCAATTAGTGGCTGGAGAGATATTTGGTAATTCTGATTATCATGAGGTGTCTGGGGACCTCTGGGTCATTGCCATAGGGCACCTGGGCTATGAGCAGGTATTTAACCATGTTCTGGGTGAGCCAAACTGGCTCTCACATCCTGCTCCTGCAGACACACTGGAGGGTCTCAGCACAAAGTGCTGGAGGGGCAAGGGGAGAAAGCTGCTTACCACCCATGGAGCTGATCTTCCATGCCTCTGCCCAGTCTGTCTGTCCATCCTGTGCCCTCTTTGGCTGGGAGCTGGATATTAACGCATCTGAGATGTTGCGCTCCTCTCAGCCTAGAAGGTGAATCAAGATTTGGGGGCCTGAAATCACCCCCAGGCTGCTTATTGACATGGGGGCTCCTTGACTTCTTCACTTGGCACTTTTCTTTCCTTTCTTCCGTAGGATTTCTCCTCCAAAGCACTGACCCCTCAGTCCCACCTGAACGCCTCATTCATTCAGTCTCCAGCTCGTGGCATCTTCCAAAACCTCCCTGGCATCTCTGCAGCCCCCTGCCCTCCCTGAGCCCATCTCCCCTCCCTGTGCAGCACCCCACTTCCCAAACCCAAACTTGTCTGAGCAGCAAGGCACTAGCACCGGCACCCCTCTACCTTCCGAAAGGCTGGTGGTTGTGTTTGATGGGAGTAATCCATCTCCATCATTGTAATGACCGTTCCCATTAATCGGCCATAAACTAATAAAGTAAGCACTTTCCCCTCCACCCCACCCCCCCAACTTCATTAAGTCTTTAGTACATTAATATGTCTTACTTAGTGTCTGCTTTGGCCTCTGGTTTTGTGGTTGGGTTTGGAGTTTTTAGTTTGTTTTGGGGGTTGGGGTTTTTGTTTTGTTGGGGTTTTTTGTTTGGTTTTGTTTTCTTGTTTTCTTTTTTCCTGTGGGTAGCATGGGCTTACTTGCTGACGTTATTCCCTGCAGCCCTGAGGAAGCTTTGACAGCCCAGGTCATCCTTACATCAGCAGGAACATTCTGCGTGCTGATGAGCTGAGAAGAAAGGGACATGGACAGGGATTGGGTCGGGGGAAGGAGGGAGGGAGGGAGGAATAAAAGATCCCGTACACCTCCAAATTAAATTTGTGATGCCTGGCATCAGATGGGCCCGCAGCCAGAGATTAATTCGACTGATCAAGTTATAAAGAGCGCTGAGGCAGGTAATCAATCTTGGAGCTGTCAGGCGAATAGGCAGCAGTATTAACCTGGCAGGACTCGCACACACACACACACACACACACACATACACGCACTGAAGCCTTTTTAATTCCTTTCACACTGACTATTATTTCCCAGACCTGTTTAGTTTGGAAGGGCTGGGGGCTGGGGGGTAGCGGTGCTTTGCTCTCCTCCTCCATTCCCAGCAGCAATAGCCTCATTCAAGCAGAGCATCGTTCTCTCCTTCATGCACCCACCACCTCTATGTGCAAAGGAGAAGACCTTGGACATGAAGTTTGAAGGCTCCAGCATCATGTTTTCCATCAGCATGCAGTTTTCCAACAGCATTTTCTGCTGGATACTGAGAAGACTCAGGCTAGATTTCCTTCTCTTTCCAGACTGTGGTGTTACTCTTCCCCACCAGCCCTCTGGCTGTGACTGATTCCAGGCTTGTGGTGCTCTGCCCAGGACATCCCCCAGTCACTCAGAGTCCCCATGTGTCTCAGGAGGTTCACAGAACCACTGTTTCACTCTGGGTCAGCTGCAAACTGGACCACTTTGGACCTAAGTCTGCAGGGCCCATAGTGGATGAAGGGTAGGAGCTCTCTTTGGAGGTCTTCCTTAGGAATAGGGTAAGCAGACAAGCAGTGGTGGGAGCAGGGCAGCTCCCTGCTTGGTCTGAGACTTGGAAGTAACAACCCTGCTGGCAGCAGAGGGGAGTTCTATCTGTATGGGCTGGAGATCCCTGTGCTGGCCAGGTGCTGAAGAGAGACCTTATCTGATCCAGCTTCAGAGGTGGATGGGGAGGTCAGCTTTGGGAGTCTAAAGAGCCTTGGATCAGCTCCATGGAAGGGAGACTTGCAGGCAAGGGCAGCGATAAGGCCAGCCAGGGACACAGGAATGGGTTGTTTCAGGAGAGAGTTAAACTTGGGGCAATTGGAAAGATGACAGAAGAAGGAGTTTAGGGTGCTCAGCCAGCAGAGAGCACTGCAATCTGTCTGTGAGACCACCTGTGCCCCCATGGGGACTGTTGGCCATAAATATGGGCTCAGTTGATGGCTGTTCATGGCAAACCAGCCATGACATTAGGAGGTGGTGGGATCTCCTTCCATGAGGAGAGCAGGATGCAATCCCCTGCTAACTTCTCTCTGGTTGGGGACATCTTGTTGTGATGCAGTGAAGCAGCAATGTCTCCATGCAGAAGTCAACTGCTGACAGACACTACAAAAGATGTTGGTGGGTATTTTTCACCAGGTCAAACAGTGCCCCATGTGGCATTCTCCAGGATCTGGGAGGGTAACAAGTTTGTATTGAAGCTGAATGCCAAGCATGGCTCAAATGGATGGGACTGGGAGCTAGCTCTGCAGGGGCCTACACCTGGTGGTGTCTGGTGGCCCTGCAGACCCTGTCTGAGTGCTCGTTTACTGAAAAGGTTCAGTTGTCCCCATACTGCAGCTCTGCTGGTTAACCCAGCTGGCAAAGGGACAAGGGGCCTTGCTGAACCCCTGGGCTGGCAGCCCTTTAGCTCAGAGCTGTGCTGTCCCATGTCCAGGCAGGCTGGAATTTTGCAGTGGTCCTACAGTACTTTCCAAGTGCCAAAGCTGCAAGCTGTCAGCATGACACAAATGGGAAACGTGACTCGGGGTGCTGGGAATGCTGTGTCCTTTCCGGAATGTTCAAGTGGGTCCTTTCAGGCTGGAACAAACTGCGTGGGCAGCTGAGGGGTCTGAAAATGCTCTGTAGTGGGAGCTGGTGTCTTTGCAAGAGGAGTTTCTTTCCATGCAAGGTGCCCCAGTTAAATATTTCAAAATCCTTTCACTCCCACAGTTTTCCTGTGCATTCCCTTCAGAGCTTGTCAGTCAGGCTGCAATGGCCCTGCTGAGACCCAGGGCAGCCAGCACAGCATCTCTGCATCCAGCACTCTTGTTTGTGCAAGGGCTGAGAGGGGAACTCCCCTCTGTGTGCTTGGAGTAGGTCCCCAAAAGGGGCAGAGTTTGGGGAAGGATTGGTGGACAATGTTCTCAGTGCCAGAACCCATCCTCTGTGTCCCTCCCTCTCTAAAGGGGATGTGGGGATGGATGCTGTGTGTCCCAGGGGTGTCCCCATCCTCCCTCATGTCCCCCATTAAGCAGAACAGGGATGCTGGTGTTGCTCCTCTCTCTGTGCTGGGAAGCTGTCCTCTTCCCTCTGTTCAGGCAAAGCAGTTGCAGCCATTCCCCCATCTCTGGTCCCAGTGGCCCCATTTCTGCCATCCTGTGGTGCTCTGATTGATGCCATGGCTCCTTCCACCAGACCCACCAACAAACACCTGTATCCTCTGCTGCCTGTGCCAACCCCACAAGCTTTTAGGGCTGCAGGCAAGAGGGCTTCCTTCTGGTGCCAAACCTCTACTGCTCAGCGCATGCCAGCAGATTTTGGAGCTGCTTGGTGCCAACGTCTTCTCCAATTAATCTTCCTCCTCCCTGGCTCCCTTCCTCACTGGACCACATCTTGGGGAGGATCCATTGATCTCGGAGGTGCCCAAAAAAGCACCTGGAGCTCAGACTAGACCGTGTTCCCCAGCACCTTCTCCAGGTTGCTGAGTAGCAGTGCAGATGTTGTGTTCATATTTGATGGTATTATTAACACAAGGGGGGGCCAAGGGGAAGTAAGCACTAATTGATCTGGTAATAAAGTTAATAGAAGATCTTATGAGCATACCCATTAAGAATAATTAAGGAAGGGTGAGTGAGGGGAGGAGGCTGAAGAGAAATCCACCAAGGCTGGAATGGGTTCTCTTGGTGAGGGTTTACAGCTCTTCTATCTCACACCCTCTGCCCTTGGCTTCCACCCCTAAATCCTCTTTTGTCCCTGCTCCCAAGGTTTCAGGCAGGTCTAAATTTTCTCCAGCTGGACCTGGGGTAACTGAAAGCACAAGTCATGGAAGTCTTGGGAAGTGTGAGGGGGAGACCTTCCCTTTCAGTACCCAGATTACACTGGGGTCCCATGGAAATTAAGCAGGGATCACTGGAGAGGATGGTGGACTTCTTCCAAAGATCTCCCATCAGAAGGTGAGCATCACTTCTTGCCAGGCTTTTCAGGAAGGCTGGGACTGCTCTGGATCAGAGGCTGGCTTGGCAGGAGCAGCACCCCTGTGCCGAGCTGCAGACACTGCAGATCCTCCAAGCTGGGAAGGACCATGGGGCATCCTGGGTTGGAGACAGGATGGCCGAGCTCTGGCATGGAGAAAAAAAATCAACCTCCAAGCCCCTGATGAATGCGATTGCCAAAGAAAACCAGTCAGAGGTTAATATAGACGGGGCTGCTCCTACAAATGGCAGGGAAAACAGGTGGGATTTCAGTGGCTGATAGCAGGAGGCAGCAGGGGCAGGTTGAGCTGTGAGTTGGCAGAGGCAGGATTAGACTGGCTGTGGGACTAGGGGCTGCAAGGTAGCTGGAGCCATGGAGAGTAAGTCCCCTGCACCTTCCCTACTCATGGGACTGCAGCCAACGTGGCACAGTTCCTGAACTCCTGGAGGCACTATCCCCTGCTTTCCCCACCCTGTGGTGCTCAGTGCTGGGTTGGTGCTGCCAGCTACCAGCACTGAGCTGGATTCCAGGGAGCTGCGTGGCATATGCCAAACAAAAAAAGAATTTGGAGCATGAGTGTGATGCTGCAGCTCTGTCTACAGCAAACAGACAGGTACCCCAGGCTTGCTTTGCCTGTGAGCTGCCCCAAAATGGGACAAAGTACCCCTGGCTCCCAACTACTCAGCCCATTCCTGGCCTGCTCCCAACCTATCCATCTGCAACCAGCTGGGACATGCAACAAGAGCGAGGTTGCAAGGCAGGCGGATGTGAGGTTGCTTTGAGTGGCAGGTGGATTTTGCTGCAGGCACTGAAAAGCAGACACCAGGCAGTGGGGCTGGACTGGCTTCCCCACCACCACTGCATGGCAGTTCCCCCCAGCACTCTTCCCCAGCCCAGACTCTTACACATCCCCCTGACTTTGGCTCTGTCCCTCTCTGCCCATCTCTTGAGCACTCTCTGGGTGCAGAGCCACACCCATTGGTCTCCAGGCAGCCAAACACACACATGGCATTTATTTCTGTTCTGCCTGCATTACATAAAAGGTGGCTTCACCCTCCTGTGAGCAATGTGGAAGACCTGAGATGCCCAGCCATAGGGATGGATGGGCTGGCTCCTCCCACACTGGGATGCAGGATGGAGCTGGTGCCCAGGCTGAGTATGGGGGACATGGCAGGAGCCACCTGGAGCACCCAATCTGGCTCAGGGCTGGCTGCATGCTGTGTCCATGGGAGGATGACACCTGCCTGCCCCGGTGCCACTCAGGCTGACGCAGCAGGCGATGTTGTCTGTGTTTGTTTACTTTGAGAAAAGGACTGAAACCAGATCCAGCCATGCTGCTGTTTGTGGCAGTGCCCTGACACAGACACAGAGTACATGGAAAAGAGAGGCAGGGTGCCCGTGCTCAGTGGAGAGCAATGTCCCTCCTGTGAGTGTCTCAGCCACAGGGAAATATTCCACACCACTTCTCAGGGCATCCATCTCTGTCCATCCTACCCTCACCTGTAGCCCTTCAGTGTCTTGTCTGAAGTAGAAAATTCCATTTTTTGGTGATTTTGTAGCATTGCCGTATGTTGTGTTTGGTACCAACACAGGAATGGGGACCAGGCTGGTGGTGTGACCCTGCAGAGTTCCTTGGACTCTCCTGCCACTTCAGCTTACGTGACTGGCAGAAGGTCCCTGTGAGGAGATCAATGACATCTTAAAAGCTGCTGCAACACCAGCTGGGTGAAAACACCCATATGCTCTGCCAGGCCCTGGGGAGGGTAGCCAGGGCCAGCAGGCTCCAAATATTGATCATGGCCAGCATGTTCATAGAACATCTTCCAAGCCCTGCCATCGTGGAAACCCATGGCCAGATGTCCCTGGTTTAAATACCCCATGGATAGAAAGAAGGGGTACCTGTTCCTTGGGGCTCAAATAATTTGAAGCACCCCTCTGTGTCACCCATGGGTGACAGAGCCACCATTGGCACAGCAGGCCCAGCATGTCCCATGTGACCATGAGTCACTTCTGCACAGGGGTGACACAGTTTTTCCCCTGTGAATACAGGAGACTATGGAACTTGGGACCCTTAATGGTAATCCAGAGCGGTGATCTAAATTTAATTAGACAGTTGAATATGAAAATAGACTCCGCCCAAGAGCCAACTAATAACTTTCTGTATTAATGACTTGGGCTAATGTAAGTCGTCTCTGGAAGATCAGTGGGCTGGACAGTGAAACAAGGGCCCAGCCAGGCTGCAGAGGGAAGTGGGGCTGGCCAAGTCAGTGAGCAGGGGAAAGTTTTTCCTGCTAGGCAGTCTGTGACCATGGACTCTTCCCTTCTTTTTTTTTTTTTTTTTTTCTTATGGGTGCCTCGGGTCTGATGCTATCAAGGCTCTAAAACACATAATTAAAGCCTCACCACATGGATACAATTCAGTGGTGGCTTTCCTGAATTTTGTATAGCATAGTTTATTAAATCTAGATCTGAATAAAGAGGCATTTTTTTGTTGAAGGCCATGGTACAAGAGCAAGGAGTCTGCCATGACAATAGCAGAGAGCTCAAACAGCAAAAAATAGTGTGCAGAGGCAATTCAGGACTTGGATTCAAACCCCATCATACTGGACACCTGTGATCTTGTTTACAAACCCCAAGAGCTCTCCCTCTTTGCACCCTCCAGCAGATGCAGAAGCATTTCTGTCAGGCTGTTGTTGGAGATAAATCAGGTGGTATTCATGGGGCACAGGGGGAGCTTATCTGGAAACAAGTGCAGCCCTGGACATGGTGAAAAAGAGCATTTGGAGTCAGTGGTTATCAAAGAAGTAAAATAATATTCAGCATGTTAATTAATTAATGTTAATGAATTGTTAGTTATCTAATAATTGTTAGTTAAGTCAGATGTTGCACTTTTAAAAAAATTATTTCTAAAATTGCTTCTGCCACCAAGCTAGTCCACTCCTACAACATCAGAGGGCTGGTCTGACAAACCTGCAGACTTGTGTGTTGGATGTGACCTAAGAACCAGCTTTGATGGCTCTGCAGCAAATCACAAATGCACTGGGATGCCAGAGTGTGCCTGATTTGTATAAGTTTGGTTTCTTAACCTCTGAATCCCACTAAAACTGATTAAGGCTTATATGAGGTGTATCCATTCAAAATGTCTTACAGTGGCTTGGGGTCTCCCCATTCAGTCTTGTCTCTGACTTCTTGCTGTCCAGGAGTCCCCCAGCATCTATAATTGAATGTGAGGGCTTCTGTCCAGGGCTGCACACTGCAGTAATCCCCTCAACCTGATAGATCCAGGCAGATAGATCTTCCCAGCATGTGAAATAACCCATGTTAACCATTGCTTGTGTTTTATCCTTTTCTCTGCCTTGTACATGAATTATTCAGGATGATGCTGTGGGAAACTGAGGCAAGGAAAGCCATGAGAGAGTCCCGTGGCTGGTGCAGGTGGTCTCAGTCCCCCAGCTGGGAAGGCAGAGTGGGATGCAGTGGGGTTCTCCCTCTGGCCCTGGACACATCCAGTCTGCAGGAGGTGCTTGACTGGTGTTTTCACTCTCACAGGGGCTGCTGGAAATTAATTGAACAGTTGACAGCCGTGTGTTGAACTCTCTGGGCATCTTCACTTGGGCTTCTCAGGACAGGATCTCCTCCCATCTGTCTTTGTGCTGGCTGCAGGGCTGTGTCCATCACTGGCGCCGCATTTGTTTTGCTGTGGGTATTTTTCTTTAGCCCCAATTACGCTCAGGCTTACACCAAAACAAACAAGCCCTGGGATGTGGAGGTACCTGGCTGGCTCAGACAGGCTGGTGCCACGGCTGGCCCCAGGGCTGATAAAGGACCTGTGGTGTCGCTGCGCTGGAGTCTGGGCTTGCAAAATATGGCATGGTTTTTCTTGACAATTAATCACTGGGGAGTGAGCAGCATCAATTAATGGGTAACTGGCCTGATTTTGGGTTGAGGTTTCCAGGCTGGACTCCTTTTGGCCCTCTTTCCACTACAAAAATGAGCATGTGCATCACGGCACCTGTATGCAATGCCCTGAGGGCCAAAGTGGACGGACGTGTGGGTTGATCCACCAGTGGTGGCAGCCAAGGGGATTTCCTTGGGTAGGTGGGATTATTAACAACAAACCCCAAGATGTGGAAAACAAACACGGCTGGGATGAGGACATGACTGGCCTTGCACTCACCACTGCAGTCTGTGCCCCAGCCCAGCTGGCAATACGTGTCCAGTCTGAGCCATGGGGTGATTCGGGACCTGGGTGCTTTGAGGTGTTCAGTTCCCTGTTTGGCCCTGTGTGGGGTCAGAAGAAAGGGCTGCTGACTTTGTATTTTAGGGTGAATTGAGAGGGCTCTAATGCCAGGAAATGCAAATGTTTCTGGTTCACACTTGCTATAGGAAAGATTGCAGTGAGCTGTCTGCTTGAAACATTTCAGGAAGCTGAGGCACCTAAGCAGCTTTCCTAAGACTGAAAACCCCTGATAAAGTAGAAAACGTGTGGCCATTTGTGTTGCACTGGGAGCAACTCCTGGGACATCCTCAGTCCTCTCCAGTGAAGCAGCCACTATGGAGAACGGAGTCTGCCAGTGGTGAGAGTCCCTCCCTTCAGCCAGGGACCGCGTGGTGCTGAGGCACGGCTGCCCGGTGTCCCCGGTGATCAGCCTGGGAGCTCTGAAACAGGTCAGCGGAGGAGTACGGGATGGGAGAGTAATTTGATGCTCTGAGTGTCCAGGAGAGATCCTGCTAGAAATACCCATCTGACACTGCTTGAGATAAAGCAGGGGAGGTGGGTTCACTTTAGCTTATCAGACACATTTCCTCTAGAGAGATCTCCATCAGCTTAGGGAGGAAACTACAGAATTTTTGTCTTTTGGTGACTTTTTTCCACTTGAAATTTTCCAAGGTGAGCAAAGAAGGTCAGGGAAAAAATGTTTCACTTGGTCCTTACTTTGTTGGTGAAAAAGTTTCAGGTTGGAAAGTTTCTGCCTCTGTTTTGTTTTATTATGAGGAAATAAGAACTTTTTTTCCCACAATTAAGATGAAGTAAAAAAGACTGCCTGGAGAACACAGAGAAAAAGAAATTTTTAAGCTGAAGAAGAGCAAGTGACACACTTGGAAAGCTGTATTTTTCATAATTATCCAATGGAGACAAAGTGAAGCACAAATACAACATGGGAATTTCACATGCTACTTCAAAGCTAATTTAATGAAATTTCATTTTTCAGGGACAGAAGCAGCTCATCAGAAAGCATTTGCAGACACCCCCATCCTCAGGACCTGATCTTCTGCTTCCTGCTGCAACTCTGTACATGCTGGGATTGTAGAAAAGGACATTTTGGATGTCCTCATCCTGCGAAGACCCATCGGAGCTTTGCTTGGCCTCACCTGCTGTGCAAACTTCTTCACTCCTTGCATCTGCTGTCATCAGTCCTTGCTGGGCAGGTTTTGGGCTCTCAGAGCTGCCCTGCACCCCCTGTCTGCAGGAGAGAAATGGTTACCAGCCTGATCCTCTTCCCCAGGGCCATATCCATGCACTGGGGTTCCTCAGTAGCGACCTCTCCCCCAGGCCATCTTCACTGGGGATCCAGCAACCCTCATGTCCCCCATTTTCCAGCACCAGCTGTGCAGGTAGTGGGGCACGTGAGCTGGATTCTGCTGTGCCAGGCAGGATTTCTGCTCACCTGGCACAAGCCCAGGGAGCTGTCGTCTCGCCACTGCCGTGCTGCTAAGCATCAGGCATCCAGCATCACTGCCCCAAAACCCAGCAGCAGCTTCAGAGGATTCACCTGGCAAGCTGCAAGTGTGAGCAAATGCGTCATGGTGCTCCAGTGGCTCATAAAAACTTCTGTGAGGCTGTGAGAACATTAAATATCAGTCTTGGTGAAGTATTGTGACCTTCCCCTATTAAGACCTGGGGAACACAGCCTTCTGGAGCTGGAAGTGCCTTCATCCATTTGACTTTCCAGCTTCTTTTATCGTGGGTTTTGAAAACAACCTCTCCCCCAGGCCATCTTCTCTTCTCTTCTCTGGCACTTGCTAGTGTTTTGCAAGCGTCCTTCTGTGCTTTTGCTCTGCAAAATGAAGCCCTGGGACAATGTTCTCCCCACTGTTATATGATAAACCACTTTAATGCATTCTCCTTTGAATTTTTCACTGATTTACTGATCTAATTTGGTGAAAAGACACTTTTCCAGCCCAACAAGTTTTCTGCTCTTACTTTCAACTCTGTGTTAACCCATTGCTAAATATGAGGTTTGCATTTGCTGGTAGTCAGGGCATTTCCCCATGGCCTTGGTACTGAGGACCATGATGGCTTTAGTGGTTCCTATGGGGAATGGGCAGGGAAAACAGGCATTGGTCAAACAGAACAGCTGTTCAGTCAGACAGATCAGCACCACAGCCATTGCTGGGGTGTGAGGAGTGCTGGGGTGTGCTGGCCTGATGGTGGCCTGGGCCCTTTACCAGCCTGGCAGCAACCTTAGGTCCTTGGAAAGGAAAGATTCCAGGATCTCAGTGACCAGCAGTGCTGGGTGTGTGGCCAGGGTGGGTAATGTGTTAAGCAGCTGATTGGAGTGGTGATGGATGAGCAAGGTGTTTGGGGCTCATTAATTTCCTGGCAGGGATCAGCTTGTCATATCCTGTAATGCAATCAAAGTGGGAACACATCTCACTCAGGGAACACCAGGAGCACTCAGTCCAGAGGCAGATCACTGCCTTGCAGCATCCTCCAGCTGATAAAAAACGCCACCACTGTGAGAGTTTAGCCTGCTAAATGCTGGACATGGCTCAGCCTTGGCTCTGTAACCCTCAGCAGGGGCACTGCTCCTATTTGGCTGATTTCTCCTGGCTGCCCAGCAAAGATGTCTGCGCAGGGGATGGAAGAGTTTAGCTTAGTGATGCCTTGAAACCCCACGTTCCCTGGGTTGCAGGTGTCCTGGGAAGCCTCTGGAAATCTGGATTGACCGAACTGCAGCACTGACTGCAGTCATTCTTTCTTCCCCTCCTGTCACTGCATCCAGCTTTGGGGCTTGCTGGGACCCCAAGAGCAGGGTCTCAGTTGTTGGACAGGGGCAATTTCCCTGCTTGAGAGGTACTCTGGTGCCACCAGGCTCGCAGGAGCCAGCACTCCTGCAGCCAGAGGATGCTGAGGGACAGGGATGCAGTGGGAGGTCTGGACAGATGAGCCTGTGCTCCCTCTCAGTCTGAAATTCCCCAAATCCCCAACCTTCTCTCCAAGAAGCTCTACTTCCTGTCATCCAAAGCACTGGGAGAGCACGGAAACCAAAGATTTAAAAAAAGAAAAAGGCCCCTGTGGTGACAAACATGATCAGCATGGCTGTGAGCCAAGGCACCGCTCACCCACCCAGGGGACAAGCTCAGGGGGACACACACAGCCCCTCCAGCAGGGCCTAGGGCAGGGGGGAAGGTTGTTTTTCCGGCTGCAGCATTGTTCTACAAGACCTGAATAAACACCCAGCTTGGCGCACCCAGGCAAAGGGCACGCTTCCCTCCCAGTGCCTGCAATACTCAAGGAAGCCCCTTTTGTCTGCTTTTGGCTGACCCTTGGAAAAAACCTCCACTCCTTGCAGTCAGCAGTGCCTGCACCAGCACCAGGGGTCTCTTGCTATTGGAGAGGGTGGGACCTGAGACTGTATTCCAGCTCCTGTGCAGACATCTGGTACACGGTCTCCTCTGAGAGAGTCAAGATCTCTCATCTGCTTCTTCAGACACTAAACCCAGCATATGTGTGGGTGTGCTTGAGAAGTACTTTAATTTACCTTTTAAATATGAATAATATTCAATAGTAATGATTTGATAGCCAATTAGTTACTCATACAGCTTCTTTGCTACTATTGACTACTTTGGTTTGGTGTTACTTGCAGACAACAGGGAGCTGAGGTCAGGATCAGCTGCACCACAGTGAGCTGCAGTGTCCTGAATAAGGGGAGAGATGCCCAATGGTGCTGTCCCCAGGTGGGACAGGACTGGGAAAATGCCACTCTTTGGGCTCATGTAGACAGACAAGGTTTGAAAGTTACTGGGTTTGCAGCCAGCTGCAGTTGGGGAGCTGTAGCAGGCCTCCTGATCTGTACCTCTCTGCTTCTGGGGAATTTTTTGAGTCCACCCACTAGCCATCCTGGGGGTCCAGGATGTGACTGGGATCCATCAGGACCTCTTGTCCTAGGCATGCTCTAACAGCAGAGAGGGTGCTGGCAGCAGGGAGCTGGCTGTTTGTGCTGGGCATGGAGCCTGGAGCTGGCACATTCCCCAGCTGGTCACTGGGGCTCTGGCTTTGCCTGATGAAGCTCTCACAGGTGCAGCAGCATCTGATGGGCTCAGGATAGCCTGAGTCACTCGAAGAGGGCAATGGCACCAGGATATTTCAGTGTCCAGGTACAATGCTATTCTGCAAGGCAGCAAAGACCAGCTCTAGAGAAACCACCATGCAGGAATTGCCAGGACAGGTGTGATGTCAGGGATATAATTTTCCCATGCCATTCATGATCTTCAGCCTAGACATGTCAGTGCTTGGAAGCATGTGTGCCACTCATTTCAGCCTGTGCTGAATCAGACCTTGCCCCTGTGTAGGACAGAGCTGCTGCCTGCCCAGCCTGCTTTGTTGTGTGGCACTGGTATCACTCAGAGAAGGCAACGCACTTCTCCACGGCACAGGAGTTGAGGAGTGCAGGCTCATGGCCAGAGAGGAGCTTAGCAGCCCATTTTGTGCCTATTATCCAAAGCACTGAGAGGGCTGCAGATGAACTAAGTGAGGGACTAAGTAAATAAAGGATTGACCTTCCACCCCAGGGGCCAGAGGGCAGCTACAAACTAGTGCTAATGTGAAATAGAGAGCCAAACTTTGCAGACTCTGGGGGAATTTACCCTGGAAGCATCAAAGAAGGCAAAGGACTTATGTGTCACCCTGTCTGCAGCAACATGGGGATGGTGGCCTTGCCACCCAGAGGACCAAGCTCTGGCCAGCAACTCTGGGAGGGACTCTGTGTCAGTTTAAGGGCTGAAGCAGAAAAGGTCTACAGGAAAATCCCTGACTTGGATGCCTGGGGCTGCTCCCACTTTCAGTGTGATGCCCCGTGGGCAGCTCAGCACAAGTGATTTGCTGTGTACCCCCAGTGTCCTCCAAAGGCACCGTGGGGCTGCTGGGTGCTGTGCAGGTGGATGGACCTGGGAGATGGTGGATTTATGTTAACCTGTGGGTGCTGAGACTGGGGACCACTGAGAAAGCTTGGGCTTTGCAGTACAGAATTTTCAAAGGACTTCCTAAACAGGGGTCACATCTAAATGTCTCAGTCTGGGCAGCCAGCATCCCCAGTTACTTTTGACCATATGCAAAGGGACACATGGAGAGTCATATGAGAGAGGCAGAAGATCACAAGGGATGGACAGGTCAATAGGAGTTGACAGATGGACATGGCCCCCGGAGAAAAGGAAAAACAAGCAGATAAAGGTGAGAGCTGGAGATCACCAGAGGAGAGCTTTGATTGGGATATTTTGACTGAGTTATTCCAGCTGAGGGAAGTTGAACCAAAGGATGGGTTTTGTTATTGCTTTTCTTGCTCTCGTCTCAGGGTGAGGTGAGGCTCTGCCTGTTATTAACAGTTTGAGATGTGTTGGCTGGCACAGAGCACTTCTGATAAACCTACAGGGCCCCCAAACATTCCTAGTAAGGCACTAATCCATTCACAGGACCATGGCAATGTGCACAAACCTCTCTAGCCTGTTGCATTATGAAAGTCTGTGAGAGATTTACACTCCATTAGCAAGATTCCTAACCAGTCTGTGTGTCATCTACAGAACTACCGGACCTTCTGGACTGCTTTCAGTTCCACTTGTTATTTTAATTGGTGACCAGAATTGCTCTTCCTCCCTCACAACGGATGCCATGGTACTGTGCTTGCCTTTGCCTCGGTTTAAAAAAAAAAAAAAAAAAAAAAAAATATCCTCAATCCCCCAAAGCACCCTGTTAAGAACTTCCACATCTCATTGAGCTGTTATTAATAGGGGGATTGTCTGGTGTCACAGCACAGGCATAAAATACATTATCACATAATCTTATTTAGCAAACACTTGTGTTGCTTCGCCCTTGGTAATTGCATTTGGGAGATGCAATATTTATGAAAGGGGAGAAGGAAATGTCTTGACTCATCTCCTGTGAGCAGTAAAAGTCCTGGGAAAAAGGGGGAAAATATGCTGGGAGGATGAAGGGGATGTCAAAACTGCCATTTCCTTTGCTGCGGGTTCAGTGTTAAAACTTCAGCTTTGCCGCTGAGTTGCTCCTGGAACTGAGCAAGGCTGGGGAATGGATCCGAGTTTTGCACTAGGCTGAGCCGGACCCCAGAGCTCTCCCAGCATCTCTCTGCAAACCCTGCCGTGAGCTCACTCGCTGCCTTGCGTTAGCTTTTATTTCTGGCTGGACCAGCGAGGCTATTCAGTGAGACTGCACTTGGGGCTCGGCTCTGAGGATGCTCCCCTCTCAGAGGGAAGGGGGATCAGGATTTCTCCTGGAACTGAGAACCAGCCCCGCATTTCTGTGTCAGAGCTCAGAGTCCAACAGCAGGAGCTGAGGAGAGGAGTTTTTCCCGGGGTACAGCATCTCGACCCTGGGAGCTCAGATCTGTGTGGGCACCTTTCCCTTCTTCTCTGAAGCCTCAGCTCCTGCCACTTGCAGATCTGAGGAAAATTTGCAGCAGAGGATGAGCTGCTGGAAGTCGTTCCTGATTCGCAGGGCATGCTTTAGGAAAAGGAGAAAGCTGTCTCGGAAGATCATATAATGCCTCGGATAGTTCCATTCCATCGGAGCGCTGAAGTATTCGACCCCAGAAATCACAGCTCCTTTCCCCACCTGCAAAAACTCACGTCCCTTCGTACCCCCGTGTCCGTGGGTGACCTTGACCGGCCAGCGAGGCACTGTGGGCTCTTCTGGGGTCCCCGGGAGCTCCCGCTCCGGAAAGTCGTGGAGGGAGCAATAACACAAAACAGCGAGTTTTCACAAGCCCCGATCCGGTCGGCACCGGCAATTCAAAGCCATTGGGGATTGTGAACTGGGAAACTGGTGTCACCTACTCTCCTTCCCGATTTATGTTTACATATCCTGTGTAATGTTTGTTTTCTGTCGTGCTCTCTCTAAGCTGATTTTCGGCATTCCACTTGGGCAGTTAGAAACCCGCAAAACCTTTGGGATGGAGCCGGCTCTGAGTTCTCCCCGTGGTCACTCGGTGAACCGAGAGGCTGTAGCACTGGCTATTACAACGAATTACGGGTGGAAAATACATTTAATACGAAAGTGAAAACTGGAAATAGTTAATTAAATTTACAAATGTGGAGATTACTCTTTGCGTCAATGGCCAATCGTGTTTAAATACAGATAATCCTTTGCGCTCCCCATCCCTGGGCATCAGTCCCTGCGCATTTTACCCGCGGGGAGCAGGTGGTGCCACGAGGGAGACTTAGGGTTTGGAAACCCTCATGATTTCCTATTTCTAGATCACTGCCCCGATTTTATGCCACGGCTAATATCTGTGCTGCAAACGACAAGTGCTGCGGCAAGTTTTTAAGTGTCATGACAGAATTTGTATGTATTTTTAAACGTCAGCAATGAGTTTAGGTACAAAAATTAGTTAAATGGTGAGCAGGGTAGTCCTTTGCTAGGAAACCTTCCCCTGTCAACTGTTAATTACAAAAATTATGTTTCAAAATGTCACTAAAAAAAAAGTATAAAAACTTCACAAATGTTAACTTCGATTACATACAGTATGTAGATGCCAAGGAAAAATCCTTAAGTCAAAAATTACTGTAAGTCATAATCTGTGGTGCACGAGTTTGTCGGTACTTTTCTTAGGTACAAAACCATTTTCTGTTTATTTACAGATCAGATATTTCAGCCCATATACGAATCACTTGTAAAAAGATAAGTGCAAATAAGGAAGAGCTCCTGAACCCATCGGAGTCTCTTGCCTTCGGGGACAGAAGGGACTCGCGGGCAGGGCAAGGAGTCGTCCCCGCAGCCACCCACCTGTACGGCAGCTGCCTGGGGGGAACGGGGCAGCCCCCCTGCCCGGCCCTCCTCTCCAAAGGCTAATGCAAACAGCAGCAAATTAGATTTAAGTTTACCGATTGGTTCTGCCGTAATTTGTATTTGCTTTTTGCGTACTAATTGTCCTCGGGGAGGGGAAAAGAGGGAGGAAATAAACAAACAAACGCGAGGATCTACCGAGGAGGGTTTTGAGGTTTTTAGAGCTAAGCCCACAACAATGTTTGCAATAATTAAGACCATTATTATCGGATCTTCTCATTCATTAGTGAAAGCTACTCTGTTAGCGGAGCCGGCAGGGCGGGCCGCTTCCCGCCTGCCCGGCGTTGGGAGCTGCCTGCGCCCCTGCCCCCCGAGGCCGGCTTTTAAGATGGGGGGGCCGGGGAGGGGAGAGACACAAATCTGTTGGCAAAACAGGACTTTGTCTGATGGGGAAAAGGCCTAAGGCTCGGCGAGGGTGGGAGACAAAGAGGCAGCCGCTTCCCCGGCGAGCGAGCAAACAGGGCAGCTGCCGGCAGCCGGGCCCGGCGGCGGTGAGCAGCCCCCGTGGGTGAGGGGCAACCGCAGGATCGGGCCATATCACGATTGTCATCCTCTATGTCACGAAGGGCCGGGCTGTCGCCAGGGTCAGAGTTTCTCGGAGCGGGGGAGACCCAGGGGGAGGCCGGGGAGGGACGCTGGTGACCAGCCTACGTCTGCTCCCTTGCTGCCACGGAGAGTGTAATTAAACTGTGAGTTAATAACGGGGCAGAGCCCCCGGTGTCCCCCACTGTCGTCGATGCCCTCGGGGGTGGCGGCCAGACGTCGTTCATTACAGAGGGGCTGGTGCGGGGCGGGTGGCCAAGGGGACGAGGCTAATGGGATTACACGCATTTCTGCACGGTGGAGAGAGGGGCTGGTGCCGCAGGACCAATAATTTATTGGCAGATGCTCCTCCGGCAACCGGAGACATTGAATATTCATGGGGCGCCGCCGGGCACGGCGGGCCCCATCGGCACCACCCCATTTCCTCCCCTCCGCGGGTACCCCCGTCTGGGAGGGATCCGTAAGGACGAGAGACTCCCGGCCTGTTGCATGGAGCTGCTCAGTCCCAGGGCAGTGAGAGGTGGGAGGCAGAGGGAAGGTGCAGGTCCCTTTGGAACTCCACGGCATCCGCACTGCTTGCGCCCACAGGTGCGATGAGCCGTGACCCTGCACTTCCCTCTGCTGAACCCTCTGATGTTTTCTCCAAGAAGCCAGGGGCTACAGGAGGGTGAAGGGGCAGTTTGCGGGCTGCTCTAAATACTTTTTTTTTGGTAGATAACTACTTCCCCGGGAGATGTCGTTGACAGAGCGCGGAGTGGGCCCCGCCGCTCCTTCCCTGCCGTATTAATTCGTAGCCCCTCGGTCGTTTGTAACCATAAAGGGGAGAAATATCGTTGCGGGCGAAGTTCGTGCGATGCTGCGGCTCCCGCTGCGCCGGGCACTTTATACTCATTAAGTGCAGCGGCGCTAAGTCATTACTGTAATAAGGAGTTATGCTGAATGCACGGGACCACGTTTCCAAAGCCATAAATTACAACTGTCAGTGCGTATTGGAGGGATCAACAGAGCTGGGAGTAATTATTTACAGCGTGCTTTATAGAGCAATTAAAAATTCCCCAAATGGTGTTAATTGCTTTTAAGGCTCGGGACGCGCAGGCCGCCCTTCCCGCGGACCCTGAGTCGGGGAAAAGCCGCTGCCGTCCGTGCGGACTCGGGCTCGGTGGGAGCTGCGGAAAACGAGATCTCCCGTTGGGAAGCCCACGGCCCCGCGGGAACTCGGCTGGTTGGTGCGGGGGTCACCCTGCTTCTCTATCGGCGTCTGTCGCGACACTTGCGGCATAACTTAGTGCAGGCGGCAGTGCTGAGGGAGAGAGCCCCGACGGCAGCCGAGACCGTGGCTCCCGGCCCAGAGAGGGGCGAGGGAAGCCCGGCGGGGCAGTCTTGGTCCCGCAGCTCTCCCGCCAGCCCCGTGCGCAGCCCGAGCCCGCACCGGCGCTTTCGCCGTCATGGATTTCACAGGAGCTGCGACGGGAGAGAGAGAGCTGCGGGAGGTGATGGACGTGCAGAAAGATGGATAATACCCGAGCCGGGGAAGACCCCGGCTCAACGAAGTGAGGGAGGCAAGGAGTCAGGGTGCACCCTTCTGCTGAGGGGTGTTTGTCGCCGCGCACCTGCCCGCGGCAGAATCGCTCAACCTCCTTTCAGCAATATAGAGGATTTTATAGGTTCCGGAAAGCACTCCTCGAAGTGCAGTTTTCGGACCGGGCCCGATGGGCTTTGCTGGGATCTTGCCAAGGTCCCAGACACACCACTTTTGTCCCCGGTCCCCTCAGGAGGGCTTGTATTTCGCAGCGGTGTCCCGGCCAGCAGCTGCGAGGCAGAGAGGCAGCTTGCGATGCCAAACTCCCGGGAGCCCCGAGCTGCAAAGGAGCTCAGGGGCCAAGAGGAGCCCTGGCAAGCCAGCAAAGCAGAAGAAAAGGGGAGTGGAGGGTGGAGGTCAGGCCCTGGCTGTGCTGCTCCTCTCTCCTAGCAGGAGGCAGATGCACACGATCAATGAGAGAACCTGAGAAAGGATCCCTGGGCACTTCGTGGGGAGGGAAAGCCTTATGCATCAGGAAGAGCCCTCATCTCAATTGTCATTTCCTAGCACGGATATACTGGGCCCTCAGTCCTCATCTGGGGCAGGATTAAAACGCCATTTTGGAAATTAACCTGTCTCAGCAGCTGTTTGGGTTAGGTGAAGGGGGACAAAAATTTCAAGGCTTGCAGGAATATGTATAGTGTCTGTGGATACTTGAAGGAGGTGAAGTGCTCTGGAGAAGTGGAGACCAAGGACATTTGGCTTCCTTACTGCATGCATTTTGCAGCAAATTAGTGCATGTGTCAGCTCCTGCGTTGGAGGCTTTCGTCTGCCTCCGAGGAGGTCTGACCCACTTCATTGGTGTTTCCCACAAAATAGGATTAATCTATACAGAAGAACTAGGAACTAAAGCAGCAATTTGGGTGAACATCTGGGAATGTCTGTCTCCCTGGGCTCTGCCTAGCATGTGAGATCTGAATTATTTTTTGCAGGGCCTGGCATTTAGAATCCTAACAGTTACAAATCCAGCCCTCAGCAAATGGAAGCATACTGACTGTGGATCCAGACAGAGACAGCTGGGCTGGGGTGCCTCTGGCCCCCCACCCCAGGGATCCATTTTTAGGATCATTGGCTGCATCTCAAAGCAGGTGCTGATCCTTGTAGACTCTCCTGTTGGGATGTGAACCTGAAAGCACCAAGACTGACTCTGAAGTGTCTTAGTGTGTGAGCCTGCAGCCTCTTTAGCCTCAGAATTAGGGAGGCAAAAACTGTATATTAATTGGCAGGATATTTCCAGAGCCTTGTGCTCTACAGGACTGCTCAAGCCACAGCCCTGGAGAACCTAAGGGGAAACTGAGGCCAGGAGTGATTTGAGCTGGAACATCTGAACTGAGTGTTGTCCTGGAGCTTAGATGTGCAGTACCCAACGCCAGGAGCTGTGTGGCTTTATCAAGGATACAAGTGAAGTCTAGCTTGTGCAAAGCATAAATCCTAGGGCTGTTTATCATTGCCAAACTCATCAATAATTCCCACTGATTTCCAGAAATTTTGAATCCCTCTCAGGACCTAGCCCTGCCTGTTCTTCTCCTTTGTCCTCACTGGGTGCTGGACAGAAGAAATTCTGACTTACCTGTAATCTGTCTCCTGTCAAGTTTTACTGCCCCAAAGCCTACATCTTGGGCTCAGCAGCTGAAGGCTGTGACCCTCACTAACCAGGCTGGATCACTGGTGGTGACCTTGTGATTTCTTGAGGCCAGTCCCTTTGGGGCCTTCAGCATCTGCTCAGCCTGGGGGATCCCAGGCACAGGGCAGGACAAGGCTTTTCCTGGCATCAACTGGGGCCTTTGGGATGTGCAAGTGGCAACAGGCAGCTGTGTTATTTACTGCACGGAGGGCATCTCCTGGGTCTTAGGACTTGGAAGCACATTTGGGTCCCTCTGGATATCAGAGCTCAGTGGCAGGGAACCCTGTGGCACTGTGCAGGACTGGCATGGCATGTTTTATTGCTTCCCTGTGTAGACAACCTGACATGCTCAGGGCAGGTGAGCAGGCTCTGCCCCACATCTCCTGTGTGACAAGGGGCAGGAGAAGAAGCTCAGGCGTATCCTGAAGAAGGGGAAAGGCAGCTGCAGTCCTATGGGACAAGAAGGCCCCCTGCCCGAGGGCAGCCCCCCGGCCCCGGCTGGCCCCAGCCGTCACTCCCTCCCTCCTCTCCCTTCTCCTCCTAACCACAAGGACTTTGGTTGATGGAGCTGGCGCCAGCGAGTTCCCTGAAGAGTTCAGAAGTCAAGAACTGAGGCAGGTACTGGGAGGGGGGAAACCCGACCCCAGCGGGCAGGCAGGGCTGGGTGGTGGTGGGGGCAGGCTGGCTGGGCACGGGGCCGAGGGGCAGCTGTGGGTTGCTGCTGCCGCCCGCTGTGTCCACAGTATTCCCGTGTGGGGCTGTGGTGGTGGGTGTGATGGTAGTGACAGGTCTTGGGGTATCACAGCAGGGTGGCTTGGGTGAGGGTGGCAGGAACCCACAAGCACTGCCATGTCAGTGTGTGTGTGTCTGGGGGTCTGAACGCACGGGAACTGGGGAGTATTACTGCCTGCTGTGGGAGCGACTGTGGGTGTGAATACACACAGCCGTGAAGGTGTGAATGAGAACGTGTGTCAGAACCTGTGTGTGCGCAGGGGGTTGTAACTGAGTGTGTGGAGACGTTTGAATGAGCACACAAATGTAGGTGTCCGTGCAAGAGAATGTGCGGGACGGTGAGCATGGGTGCCTGCGAGCTCATGAGGGTGTGAGCTTGTGTGCCACACTGGCAGTGTGAGGATGAGGATGGGATGATATAGCTGGTGATGAGTGAGGAGGTGTACCTGAGCGCACAGACGCTACTTTCCATGCCAGTGCCATTCTTTTTGCATGGGGGATACCCCAGAGCAGGCTGTCCTGTCGGGTCCCCACGGTCCCTTGTGGGCACTAAACCACAGGCACGCTGAAGACGGGAAAGGCACCCTTTGCCGTAGCCAGGGAGGAGGGGACCTGGAGGAGGTCCCAGCCCGGCCAGTTGCGGGAAGGATAAGACAAGCAGAGCAAAAACTACCGAGAAAACTCAGGCGCCGCGGCCGGGAGCGCTGGGTCGCACCGGGCAGCGCCGGTGGGCAGCAGTGGGAGGCTGGATTCAAAGAGGCGGCAGTGCCCGGTCCCATCGGCGGCGGCTCTGCCCCCGGCCGGGCTGTGCGGAACAGGCACCGACGGGCCAGGGCCACAACAAGTTTTACAGAAATTGCAATAGCGGATTTCGTTTTCACGATGTTTTAAACTTTTAAAATAATTCTGTTGGTTTTGTTTTTGGTTTTTTTTTTTTAACGAAAACACCCATCTCTCCGCGGGCAGGCGCGGGAGGGGACAGCGGCAGCAGACGGCGGGGCCAGCAGTGGCGGATGCCCGTCAGCGGAGTCCGCTGCCCCGTGGCGTGCAGCTGGGGCCTGTCATCGTCCCCGGGGAACGAGCCCCGCCCCGGTTCTCCGGGGAGAGGTGTGCTTCAGGGGCCCCTCGCCTCCTCCCATCACACCCCTTCCATGGGTCCGGGCACTTGTGGGGTGTCCTTCTCAACGTCCCCGTGTCCCTGCTCTGGGGTCTGGTGGTGGGAGAGCCGCCGCCTCCACGGTTTTTTGAAAGGAGCTGACTTTTGAAATTGAGAACATCCTTCCGGAATAAAGGGGCACGGCGGGTCTGGGACACCACCAGAAGGGGGTCCTCCGGCTTCAGCCCTCGCTCGGGATCGGTGGCAGCCCTTGGGGATCGTAGCCTAGGCTTTATTCTCCGGCGGGGGATGGAAGCCAAGATCCCCCTTCCCAGCAGTCCATGGCCATAAACTCCGGGACCAAACGTCTCTGCTCTGCCGCCCGGTATCAGCCACTATTTCATCCCCCAGTGCCCTGCGCTTACCCAGCGCTCACTTTATAAGGCCGAGACGGGCGGTAAATTTTTTTTTTTTTTTTTTTTTTTTACAGGGAGGTGGGGGTGCGGGAGGGGGCTGGGGAAGAAGAAACTCCTCTTGTGTGCTCTTCCCTGCTGTCATTCACTGGGCTGCTCTCAGCATCCAACCAATGGAGAGTGAGGGCCTGCAGCAGTAGGCCCTGGGTAGGGTGATTGATGGGCAAGCGGGGCGGCGGGCGATCGCACTCACAATCCGCCGAACTCCGCTCCGCGGGGCTCCCGGCTCCCCACCGCCCGCCGCGGCGAGGGGTCCCCGGGGCATCCTTGCGTGTGTGTGTGTGTCCGTGCGTACGTCTGTGTGTCCTGGGTGAGAGGCTCCTGACGTGTCTTGGTACCTGGGGGTGCTGGGTCTCATCGGAGCGGGACAGCGTGCGTGGCTGGCGTGTCGCGTTTCCTCTCCTGGAAGCTGTCGGGTGTGTTTGGCGAGGTTGTGTCTCCACTGTCTGCGTCCTGTGCCGCGCTGGGCACGGCTGTCGCGTCCCGGGCTGAGGGGGTGTTTCACTCTTGTACCTGGGCTGCGCATGGCTGTGCTAGTGTGTCTTCGCGCAGAGCGTGTGGCTGCCGTGTCCCGGCCTTGCGTGGCTCTGCTGGCATTTCTTGGGGTGCTCTGCCGTCGTGCTATGGGACTGAGCGCGTAGCCGGCGTGCCCCGGCTGTGTGCGGCCCCGTTACCGGTTTCGGGGCCGTGCGGGGCTGTGCTGCCCTGCCCGGGGCGGAGGTCCGGCCCCGGTGGCCGAGCGGCGGCATGGAGCACCTCGGGGCTCACCACCTGCACCAAGGGCAAGCCGAGCCCATCAGCTTCGGCATCGACCAGATCCTCAACACGTCGGAGCCGGGCAGCTGCATGGTGTCGCACCCGCGGCTGCAGGACTCGGCGGACTATGGGCTGGGCTGCATCGTGGGCAGCGCCTATAACACGGTCACGGGTGGCTACGGGACGAGCGGCGGCGCGGCCGGCGCCTACACCGGCACCTCCTGCAGCATGGGCGGCCTGCCCGGCTCCTACAACGTGAACATGGCGGTGAGCATGAACGGCAACACCTTGAGCTCGGCCGGCGGGGTGATCCGCGTCCCGGCCCATCGCCCCGTGGCCGGCGGCGTCCACCAGCCCCTCTCCGCCGCCGTGCCGGCAGTGAACGGCATGAACAGCCTCACGGGGCTCACCTTCCCCTGGATGGAGAGCAACAGGCGGTACACAAAAGACAGGTTCACAGGTGAGTTGCGCCACGGGGACCTCCCTTCTCTTTGCTCCCGCTGCCCCGCTTCCTCCCCCGCCGCCTGGCCTCGGCGCGGCAGCCGGTGCCCACAGGGCACGCTGGATCCAGCCGGGGATCTATCCAACCGGGTGGAGAAAGCAGCAGGAATAGTCCTGGGAAGTTGGTCTGGGAGGAGGCCAGAAGCAAAACTAGGTGGGAAATGAGATGTTTTCAGTCCCCCCTAAATGAGTTGTGTTTCCTCTTGTTTGTTTGTTTTGATATTTTGGTTGGTTTGATTGTTTGTATATGTGGGGGGTTTTGTTGTTGTTGTTTTAGTTCCTTCTAATTAATTTCTTAGTTTGGTGTAGGTTTCTTACATTATTTTTTTCCCCCGCGATACGGGCCGGCAAAGGTGGGCAAGGAGGAAAAGGGACGGTAAACTCTGCACACGACCTCCCGCGAGCCCTGGGCACGGCTGCCCAGCTCCTGCCGCCCGAGCCTGCACCCGGGAAACTTTCCTTCAAAACCGAGAGTTATTTGGGAAGCACGGCCCGGCGGGAAGGCAGACAGGCGGCCCCGGCCCTGGTCTGCCCGGGAAGGCCGGCCCGTTGCCTTCCTTAGCCGGGCTGTGTTTCTCCGGCTGCGGGTTTCGGCTCAGCCTTTTTCCCCACCCAAAGGGACGTTTTGCAGACCCGATCAGAGCTGGGCTAGGGCTAGAGCCGCTTCCCGGCCTCGCCACGGTGTCCAGGTGTAGCTGGGCTCGTCTTTCGGCACTAACAAAGCAAAAAGTAGAACAACGAAAATAAATAAATAAAAAGGACGTAAACAAACAAACAAAAGGAACGAAATTACAGCGGGGAAAAATCAGCGCCTCTTCCCGAGGGCGGAAACCAAGGCCCGATTTTTGGAAGTTCCCGTTTAATTTCCACCCGATGGCGTTGGGTTCGGGTACGGCCGCGGGTGGACGAACGGGCTGTTCCCCTGGCAAGCACCTGGCTGAATTTCACTCAGTCTGTTCCTGGCTTAGACACAATGTGACTTTTCACTAATTATTTTTTTCTGGGGTTGGGGAAAAAAAAAAAAACAAACCCAAACAAAACCATATGTATATTTAGAACAAAACAAAAAAACCCCAAACAAACAGAACAACAAATCTCAACTCCGGTTTCCAGTTCGGGATTTTCCTTCCCCTGGATGAGGCACTGGGGCCAGGGCCGATGGGGTTACCGCCGCGCCTAAACGAAATAATCCCGAGCCCGCTCGGCACGGAGCGCGGAGCCCCGGCCCGGCGCCGGGACCGGCTGCCGCTGTTGACCCCCCGTTCCCCGGCAGGCACTTGGCCGGGCAAGCGGCCACCTTCCCCTCCGCCGGAGCCGAGCGGTGCCCGGCGGGTGCCCGCAGCACCCAGGAAAGGCCGCCGGGCCTTCCCGGAACGCGGGGCCGCCGCCGAGTTCTTTCAGCTCGTGCGTGGGTGTCGGCGGGGAAGCCGCGGCTTTGGAGCGGTGGGGGGTGGTCCCCAGCCCAGCGGCCGGGAGCCGGAGCCCCTCTGCTGATGTGTCGCTGCTTGCTTCTTTGCCTCTCATCCCCCCTCCCCTCCTCCCGTGTCCCCCCCAGTGGCCCTCTCACCCTTCACTGTAACACGCCGTATAGGTCACCCCTACCAGAACCGCACGCCCCCCAAGAAGAAGAAGCCGCGCACCTCCTTCACCCGCCTACAGATTTGCGAGCTGGAGAAGCGCTTCCATCGGCAGAAATACCTGGCCTCGGCAGAGCGTGCTGCCCTGGCTAAGGCCCTCAAGATGACGGACGCCCAGGTGAAGACCTGGTTCCAGAACCGGCGCACCAAGTGGAGGTGAGGGACCGGGGGTCTCGGTGAGCATCTCGGGGGATCTCGGAGTGGGGCAGTGCGGGGGGCACAGACCTGGCTGCCAGCAGCTCTGCCAGGAGCACTGATGGCGGCGCAGAGGCGTGCAAGCCCCGTGTGTGTGTGTGAATGTGACCGCGTGTGTGCACACATGCACAGCGGTGTGTGTGTGTGTGTGTGTGTGTGTGCGTGTGTGCATGTGGTGTGTGCACACCTGCGGGAGTGCGTGCAGGCAGGACACGCGTGTGTAACTAAGCTCAGTGTGAAGGCCACGTGTGCTCGTGTGTGCCCGCACTCCGTGCTCGCGTGTGTGCGTGCAAGTGTGCACGGGGGTGTGAGTGCAAAACACAGCCCCGCGAGTGCGGTGCGGTGCGGGCCGTGGATTGCATGGTGTGTGCACACCCGACCTGCGTGCAAAAAGGTGTGCGGGAATGCCACGGGGATGAGAGTGTGTGTGCACACGCCTGTGTAGTGGGCGCAGTCAGTGTCACCAGAGGGTGCGGAGGCTCCCGCGCCTCCGTCGGCGGCAGCAGCGTGTGGGAGCCCCCGGCCCGGGGCTGTCGGAGTACCGGGCTCTGCACAGCGCCGAGATTTTCGTCCCCGCGGGGTTCGCGGCGCCTCCTTGCCCAAACGCTTTCTTTTTGTTCTGCTGCCGGGCGTGCCGGTAAAGCCGGAGAGGAAGAGAAGGCTGGGCTCACACGGAGCCTCCAGGGCTCCATCGCAGTGACCCTGCCCCTCCCAAGCTGCTCGTTCCCGGGATGTTCCCTAGGGAAGCACCCCAGCCCTGAGAACATCCCCTGCCCTGGGCTGGGGACAGGCCTGCCGCGGGGGCAGCAAGTGATGGGCAAGGGAGAGCTCCCTCAAAGAGCAGAGAAGGTGGGTGCTGAGCTGCTGAGCACTGGGTGCTGGAGGGCAGGTAGGCAGGCAGGCGGCTCCTTCAAAACAGGGGGTGGAAAGGGCTTCCCCAGAGTCTTCCCAAGGATTAATACCACAGCGATTGCTTGAGTATGCTGGGGATGGGTAAGAAATGGGAATCAAGGAACTTGAAATCAAGGGGGGGTGTGAATCCTCAACCCCAGTGAGTTCTTCCCTAGAGAATCCATGGTAGCGCAATTCCCCAACTGTTAGGAAGTCTCTAGCTGGAGTGATCGCTGTTGGCCAGACTCCTGGAGGAGGAACAGTCCTGCTGTGGCCTGCAAAATGGGGTCAGCTGTGTCTTCTAACCACGTTTCCTAAGGAAGTGAGGCAAATCCATCTGTCAATACTCTTTGCGTCTGTTGGCTAAATTCAGCCTCTTTTGGCAGAGGTGCAGAGGATACAAACCTATTCATGTATTTTACAAAAAATAGCTGGGTAAAGAGAAACTAAATCCTGCTTATGCCTAAGGGAAGGGCTGCAGCCAGACCTCAGCTGTAATATTAGACATAGGAGAATCTCTGGCCTGAGCCAGAGGGACACAGGCATGTAAGTTCTGTTTGTATGCATCTCTGCCTGCTGGGTGTTGTGATGGAGATATGGGTGCCCCTGGCTGATAGCACTCCCAACTTGCTGACTCAGGCCCCTGCACTGAGAAGTGGACTCTCAGTGTTTCATGGAGCACTGGGAGCTGGAAGGAGCTGCTGCAGGCTCAGCCTGAACAAGGCAATGAGAAGTATCCAAGAAAAGAATTGCTGTAATTGCTATAAGCCCTCTGAGCAATTTAACTGCTTGAATGCAGATTGGGCAGAAGAGTCTTGCCCCTGCCCCTTGCCTTGTTGTTTCCTCTGGAGTGAGGTGGCTGTGTGACCCTCTTCTCAGATCTGGGCTCTTGCTTTAGACAGAGCTCTTTCCAGGCATTCCCATTTCCCTGATGTGAAACCATGACTAGACCAGCTGCTTGCAGCAGGGAGATACTTGGGAGCAAGGTGCTCACAGCCTAGACTTGGGGCTCCCTCCCTCCTCCTGGAGCATCTCTTCATTGTGCAGGGAGTCATTAAATATTCATTGAGGCAGAGACTGAGCTGCTCCCTGGGCTGGTGCAGCTCTGAGCCCACTCTTCCTGGGATGTCTGATGTGAGATGTTGACACAGTGATTAGAACAGGGACTGAGCCCCGAGCTACCTGCTCCTGGGAGGGAACACTGGCCACATTTCTGGAGGCCTGGGTGCCCAGAGGCCCACTGCTAGCATCCCAGTCCCAGCCTTCTATCCCACTGGGAGCCAGGGACCCCCTGCCCTGTGCTCTGAGATGTGACTGGAGAGCAGAGCTGCCACTTCCAATTCCCATGGCCAAAGAAGATGAAACATCTTACATCCCCCTGAGTTGTTAAATTAAAAAGCTGCCATTTCCTGTGTCACTGGTCCACTGAAGCTGTTGAGAGGATGTCAGCCAAGCCTGGGGGTTTGAGGGAGGGAGAGGATGCTTTGAGAATCATCCTGGGACCAGCATTGCGAGTTGCTCCTAAGTTTTCCCAGCAGCATCAATATTCGTGCCAGGTGGAGTAGAGGTGATTACAAGCTGCAGACTTTAAACCGACCTGCCATCCAAGCAAGAAGGAGTGGGGGTTCCATTGTGGATATAAGAGGATTCAGGCTATCTCTACCTATCCCATTCTCTGCTCCCAGGCAGCCCAGAGCCAGGGCCCAAGCAATACTGGAAAGAATCCCTTCTGACCCCCTAACACCCTCTCCTTGGGGTTCACCTCTGCTGGTGTCAACCAGGCAGACACATGTTCAAACTGTTCTGAAAAACACTGTCATTCACCCTTTCCAGATACTATATTCTATGCTCTGATTTTTCTTACTGCTAAAAAATGTGTTTCTAGTGTTTAGCTGAAATTTTGCTGCCTGCCATGGGAATGTTTTTGCCTTCATCCAAGCTCTCAAAAGCCAGTTACCACAGCGGGGCAGAGAAGATGGCAAACCTGGATGCTGGAAGGGGATGTCCAGGGTGACAGTGCCCATCTCCCAGTTATGTGGCACTGCGAGTCACTGTCTCACCCCATCATCATGCTTCTTCCTGGAGCTTTGCATGCTTGGCTTTTGCTGTCAGACCGGAGTATGTTTTCAGGGGATCGCAACTTTTGCAATGCCGTTGTGTGACACTTTGGGTGTTTTGTCTCTGCTTGTTTTTTGGTTTTTTTTTCCTGTGGGCAGAGAGTAGTCCAGAGTGTGGGCTGCTCCCAGCTCTCTTTCATCAGAGCAGTTTTTGCCAAGGCCAATAAGACAGACAGACCCAGTCCCCACTTTATGGGATTTACTGGCCATTTATGTAGGGGGTATGGGACCACGCCATGGCAAGGCCCCCTCTTTTCCTGCCCCTGACCTCCCACATCACGAGCACCCAGCACAACTGAATCTCTCTGGAGATACCCTTCCTTTGTTTCCCCAGGCCCCCCTAATGGCTCCCTCTCTCCTAGGAGGCAGACAGCAGAGGAGCGGGAGGCTGAGCGGCAGCAAGCAAACCGCATCCTCATGCAGTTGCAGCAGGAAGCCTTCCAAAAAACCATCAACCAGCCCATCCAAGCTGACCCCATCTGTGTCCACAACTCCTCTCTCTTCGCCCTCCAGAATCTCCAGCCTTGGTCTGATGACTCCACCAAGATCACCAGTGTCACCACTGTCGCCTCGGCTTGTGAATAAGTCCGGCACCCGATGGTGGCATGCACACCTTCTATCGGCGGGGCTGTCCCCAGGGGGACACAAGGCATCCTTGGTGGGACATGTAGCAACTCTGTTCCTCCCCGAGAAGGGCTGGAACCTCCTGATCCTCTGGCCACTTGCATCCTATGTATCCAGCTGGGGAAACCCTCCAAAAGGAGCAAAAAGAAGGAAAGCCACCCCAAAAACTCTCCCCAGCCATGGAGTTGCTGGAGCAGCAATGCTGTCTCACCTCCCCCCAACCCCTTTGTTCTCTTGAAAGTCTCCAGTGTCGACCCTGAACTTGCTGACATGTTGCCAGACAAAAGCCCAGCCCTGACAGACACACGCCGGTGTTCATCCAGCTGGGGGAGAGGAAAAGTTCCTTAGGATTCTACTGTCGGCAGTGCAAAACCTATGTGCACACTTATATACCCATATATATATGAATATATATTATATATATATTTTCATATATATATGTATATATGTTTTGAACTGATAGCTTCAAAGAAAAGGAGGCGGCTCCCTGGGAAGCACATCTCTGCTGTGAGCCTTCTTGGGTCGTCTGCACTGGAGACGTTCAGGGATGCAACAAATGGAGGAAATAGCAGTAATTTCTGCTCGTGCCAGATGGGAACCCTTCAGATCTCACCTCGCTGTCTCTCCTCCCCTTTTTCATTAATTTTTTCTTGTGAGGGGGGAACAAGAGAAGGATCTGACAGACTCCTGAGGACGGTAAATATGATATCTCAATTGTATGAAGAGCCCAAACAGTCCCTGGCTGCCACGGACTCTGTGCCCATCAGCGAGTATTTTAATAATGAGAAGACCTGGGTAGCAGTTTGTGGGGGTAATGCAGTTTCTTTCCATGGAATATTTCCATATAATTTGCAAAATGTTGTCCAATGTTTTGTTTTATCAGTTTTCTGTTAGAAGGCAGATCCTGACAGCAAAAAATTGATTTTACTCTCAGCTGTTTAACTTAGTTGTTCTTTCAATTGTACCAAGAGAATGAGACACAATTAAACAAAGCACTTCTAGCAAATGCCAGGAATATATAGATTATATATAAACAATATATATTTTTCAGTTACTTATAATCTAAAACAGCACTGACAACTTAAGCAGTTAGTACAAACAAGAAACCAGAAAACCTATTTTCAGTGAGAATTTTAAAGGCATTCGTTTATTTGCTTTTTCTGTTGTTTTCTTTTTTTTAAGTTATGCACTTACAAGGTGTTTTATGTGTATTCATTTTATAAAGTGCTTGTGTAATTTATGTGGAAACGAAAAAGAAAATAAAAAAATCTCCAGGGTACTGAATAAATCATTTAAAGTCTTGCTGTTCCCTGTCTATTAGTTCCCCAGGAGGAGACAGCATATCACAACTACTGCTGAAGCTTGTGTTATTTTTATTTTTCAATGAATATAGAGTTAGCATTTCCATTTGACTTTTCTCAGGTCCACTTGGCTTTGGAAGCTCTGGATGTAATATACTGTGTTTTAATCCCTGGTCCTATAAACATTTTCAGGCTTCAACCCAGCAGTGCATTTAACACTTGCTTTAATCGAAGCCTTTGTGGGGGGCTTGCTGGGGGTGGCAGGGACTATGCAGGGGCTTAGCCTTAAACTCATATGGAATAATTTATTGAATAAGACTTTGGAATGAGGTCTCACCTGGGCTGAGGAAGATCTACAGATATTTGTGTCTGAAACTGAATATGGAAAGGGGAATTTGAATATAAAGAAACATGCAAGAGTACATTTTAGAGACGATCTTGCAGGGGATTATTCTGAGGACGCTGTTTTCCATTTGTACTCAGCCTTGCTGTGGGCATTGTCCCCAGCTTGGCGAGCCCTTCTCCAAGGAAAATCAAACCAGTGGGAAAACTCTCATCAGCTTCCTTGGGGGAGACTCCCGGCCCTGTGGCTGGATTCAGCCCGGTGTTTCCTTCCAGCACTGGGAATTACTGAGTAAAGGGTGTTGCAGGATAAAACTGAAAAAGGCAGGCAGCCACGAGCAGGGGCAGGGACCCCGTGACGTGGCCCTGGGATCCAGGCTGCCTGTGGGACATCTGCAACAAAATACCCCAAGCCTTTGATACCTGTTGGGTGACAGTGCTCCGGGAGGCTGGGTCCTCCGGGTTCAGCATCGCTGGGGAGTTTGTTAAGGGAGCATATGAATAACCTGCTTCATCTGAAATCTGCTGTCGTAGGACTGGGCTGAGAATTTATGGTGCTGCAGGATTTTCCTATTCTGCAATCCAATGTGTATGAGAACACAGAGAAACATCTGCAGCAATGGAGAGGAAAGAAGAAGCCAGAGAAAGAAAAAAATAGATAAAATACAGAAAAATATGAAACTCAGAGAACATGCATTTTTGGAAATATCTTTAAAAGATGTGGATTACTGCCAGAAAACTACTAAAATAAAATAATTTGTATTTTTTTCCAATATAAATTTCAGGGAAGTCTATTGTTTAAACTCTGTGTCATACTACAGTCAGATTTTTCGATTCTGATTAAGCTTATTATTTAACATGCACCCAACTTTGTCTACAAAGTTAAACTCCTTCATGAGGCATTGCTGTGTACAAACCTTTAATTAAATGAATGGTTTACAGTTTTTTGCAGTGTATATTTTTGTTTTCTGCATAGGAAAAAAGCAACAACTTAATAATAATAATAATAATAATAATAGTTTATATTAAAATGGTTTCCTATTTTATTATTATGACACATCAATATTGTAAAATCTAATTCTAAGACAACCATTTTATAATATTCACTTTATTCAGTTCATAATCCAAAATGTTCCCCAGTGAGGTTGAACATATGATAGTGCTGATTCGAGGGAATATGTTTAGATAGAATATTTAGCTATACCTTGTTTTCAAAACCGGTGACTTCCCCCTTTTCCCATCAATCTTTCCTGTAAAAAAAAAAAAGAAAAAAACTCAAAACAAAACAAAAAAAACCCCAAACCAAAAGTAAAAAAGGAATCTCAAGATGAAATGAGAATATATGTTACATTGGAACCAGAAAAACAGTTGCCTGGTCTTTTTTGTCCCTGGAAAAATTGCTTCTGGAGGAGTTTTCTCTTAAAATATTTCTCTTGAATTCATTTTAAAAATTGGTTTAGTGGCAGAAGGTGTTTTTGATATCTGCATATGTGCTTCCAGTTATTAATATGATGATTTGTACCTAGACAATGAAAGTTGTCTGAAATATGATGGAATTAAATCAATAAGTAATGACATGAAACAATGACACATAATGTTATGTTTTGTAGACTGACATCACCTCAGCTGTATCCTGGGGCCATCCATATCACCTTGAAGGCTGATTTAATTTTTTGTATTATACTTATTTGGGAGCAGGAATAAAATTGCATTAAGATGCCTTGAAAGTCATTTCCCCCTTCTTTCGCTCTCAAAATAAAGCAAATCCCAACCATGAAATGGGAGTCAGGGAGAAATGTTTTTCTACTGTTTGCCTGTATCTAGGAAATACAAACCAAGGCAGAGTGACTTTGGTCTGGAGGGGAAAAGCCTGTGTGATGCCTGAAGCTGAAGGCACAGGGTCTTCACAATGTGGCTGTGCTCATCTCTGTCACCCACAACAGTGTCAGGGATGGAGAACTATTATTCATTTGGGTTGGATGTGCTGATCTTTTGAAGGCGAAATCTAGAGGGGGAAAAACACTGCCTTTGCATGAGCAACTTGAGTATTAAACATCTGTGTGGAGCTGGAGGAGATGAAGCCCTATGGGATGGGCTGTGGTTGTCTGGGTTTGGTCTCAGCTCAGCAAACTATGGGGGCAGGAGGGAACCAGAGGTCTGGTCCCCATTTAGCCAATTAGTCGAGCACGTGAGTCATCCAAATCATGATCTGTTGGATTATCTCTGCAGAGGGATGGCCCGGGAAAAGGCTGATGGGTCTTTGCTGGAGCCTTCCCCCTTGAGCAGAGCCTGCAGTTGTGCTCAGCCCGTTTGATCCCTGCAGTACATGCACACCCCAGTTTCTATGTGAGTACTACATGCAGCTTTTCTTGGGCTGCATTACCCCATCTACAGGGTCTTTGTTAATGTATTTCAAGTTATTTCTTCTGCAGCAGCAGCCTCAGTGATAGTCACCTGTATATGGCATTTGCTGGAGAAAGACTGAGGTGAGTGTACATGTCCTCTAATACGGTTTGTATAACTGATAATGAAAGGAGGCACTGACCCCACAAACACCCAAATGCAGGATTGTTTTCATTATCTCACTGAGACTGTTGACTGGTGTTTTAGAATGTGCTCCTGATTAACCAACACACTGAAAAAAAAAAGTAAACCCGGGGCTGCTGCCTCAGCACGGCGGCGGCAGGAGCTCATCCCCACCGAGGCAGCCCCTCCTTGCCGCCAAGACACTCGGGGCTAGATGGGGTAAGAAGTCCAAACCAATTTATTGACAAAACTGAAAATGGCTTTGCTGAAAACTGTTTGGGTTATAGCAAAAAGCCATTCCTCTCTGGGGTTCTGGGACAGCTGTAACTTTTTGAATTAACCTTTTTTTCCCTTGCCAGAAGCAGATTGGCTGAGTGACACTGATTTCTTTGTGCAGCGGTCAGCTTTAATGGCCACTTTTTAAAAAAACATTTGTGAAATAACATTTAGAATTATTGAATTATCCTGGGTGAAAATTTTCTAAATGAGAAGGTCTTAAATTTGGGGAAAAAAGGTAGGCTTTTAAAAACAAATATTAAAGGAAGAAAGAAGCACTCAAAACTACAGCTTATCTGAACCAACTTTTGTTGGAGGCACACCAGTTTGTTTTTTTCAGATCTTTTGGTTATGCAGCTAACTGTGATTTTGATATTCCCTAAATTGTTGTTATTTTCCCTGATAAAGCAGGAAATTTGTTTGATGGGTTAACACTTGCCCAAGATTAGGACAGAAGTTTTTCTCCTATTCCATTCCATTAATCAGAAACTCTTTGTTACTACTTCTATACATTTATTCAAGTCCCACCTAAAACTGTACTTAAAGAGTTGTGTTAGTTTGGTTTCTTTGACAGCACCAAAATAATCTTGATTTTTCCAAGTATAGAAAATAATTTCTGGCTTTCTTCTGATTTTGTTTGGATGTGTTGTTTTGGTTTTTTATCCTGTTGTTGCAACTAGCTGTGTTAAACACGGGGCTGGTCTCAGTAGCTTTCAGCTCTGTAAGTCCAGGTCACACACCAGCTTCCAGCCAAACCTCTGCATGCTGAAGGTTTGCAATCCCCTGTTGCAGAGAGCTGGAATCCCCTGCCCTGTTCTACCCCGGGGCTGGAAGTTCAGTACTTACCCCAGCTCAGCCGTTCTTTGCCTTTCTGCTTTTGAGACAAAAATAAAATGATCAGAAATGAGGAGCCCGTGGTCTGGTTTTTGAGCAGGAAGGAGCAAAGCTTGAGAAAACTTGTTCTCTCGTTGCCTGTAAAGAATGTGAACCCGCTGGTCTGAGCACTGCGGTTAACTGTCTGTCTTTCCTAGACTGCAACTGTCTAAAAATAACAAAGCAGTGATTAAAAAGTATCAATCAATATGTACTTTTTTTATCTACAGTTAGGAAGTGGTACTAAGATGGGGATAGAGAAAAACATGGAGAAAAGCTTTGTTTCTCAGGGTCTTCTGTGTCTCAGCCAGAGGGAATTTTGGAAAAGTCATTATGTTCAGCAATTTTTACCTGCTGTTGTGAGGTTTTAGGCACATGTCAGTCACCAGACTCCTCCTCTCTAGGTATTAATCTAAAATGTGTCTAGTTTGTGATGCCAGTGCTCAGTGGGGGTTAGATTGAGCCTGGGATAAAAGGTGTGTTGGACATAAATGTGCTGAAAGGCAGGGCTTGACCCCATATCTCTCCACGTAAGGTGACAAAAGGGAAGAAAGAGGTACAGGGAGGGATGGGGTTTGCCCAGGGTCATGGTGAGGAAGTGATCACAAGTGCACGGAGTTGTGGCCAGCCTCTCTATGCTCTCCCTCTCCCAGCTGATCTGGCTGTTTTCCCAGGAGAGCCTGGGGGATAAGTGGGGGCGTCCTCTGAGGTCAGGCTGGGGAAGGAGAGGATAAAAGCCATCAGGTCCTGGGAGCCGTGACATACCACAAGGGGGCTCTTGTAAGAACTACAGAGAAAGGCAGCAAGTCTGCAGGCTGATGGGGTTTGAGGGTGAGCAGAGAGGGGCACCTTGGGATCCTGGTCCAGTGGGAGCCTGGCTTGGGCAGAGGAGAGCTGTTCTCAAGCTGGGGCTACACTCAACTTGCCTGGCCCTGCTCCAGTGGTGTGCACTGGGGTGTCTTGCAGGGTCTGGAGATGTCACACCATGGGACTGCTGCTGAAATGGCAGTCCTATGGCATCCCATGGTGACACAGTTGTGGAGCATGGTGGTAACTGCTCTGCTGTATCCAGAACACTTCCTTCCAGGATTAAGCTCCAGGAAGTTTTATATGCATTTGCAGCACTGTTGGGCTGTGCTCCACTACCTTTAGGGGGACACCTACAACCACAGAGGAACATGTCACAGGAACCCTGCAAACTAACATAGCCACTTGCAGGGACAAGTGAGGCAATGTGGCAGGGACATTTCCCACTCACCCCCATTCACACAGAAATGCTTGAAAAGGTCTATCTTTCACTTTGGGATGGAGAGAAAACAAATGTTGTAACCTTATCAGTTGTTATGACAGGTCTGAAACCTGCCTTTGCTGTGGCTCATACCACCCCATCCAGAGGCAGGAGGTGGGATGTGGAGAAGAGTATGCTCTCTGTGGAGCAAGGCAGCAGACATCTGTTGGTGTACCCACCACTGTTCCCATGTACTCTCCCTCCAGACTTGGTCCTTTGAAGATTTGAGGATCTCAGCAGAGCCATCTCACACACCACAGGCAGAAACCAGACTTGTAGCAGCCAAGTAAGGGAATGCAGATCCCCTGCTGGGACCCCAGGGTGCACATGGGTGTGCCAGTCCCTGTGGAAACGCACCACAGCCATGGCAGGGAAAGCATGGAGACAAGGCAGAGACACACCTGTAATGTTATCCACAGGCAAGGACTTCCTAAGGGACCTTGTGGTCACAGACACTGCCAAAAGAAGTGAGGAGTGAGGAACTGTGTCCTGTTCCTGAACATCTCCTGCATCTCAGGAGCTGGTTTCTCTCCCTTCCCTGATGATAATTGGGATTGCAGGAGGCAACTCCAGCCTCACTCACCTTCCTGGATGAAACCCCAGCTGTTGCTGACGGCTTGGCCCAAACTGTCTCTGGTGGGATAAGAGGAGTGGAGACACCCTCACACAAGAGATGGGGTGGGGGGGATGGGGTGAGTATTGCTTGGCACTTCTAGAGATGCTGCCTTGCATGGAACTCACCCCACGGCCCTTTTATCCTTCCATGTGTCCTTTCCCTCCCTTCAGTCTCAGAAGCTTCCCTTAATCTGCCATTATTTTAAGGCCCTATGGGTGCCTCCTGGATGGGAGCCAGAGAACTTCAAACCCCCCTGCAGCAGACAGAGAGGGACACTTTGCTGTCTGGTTTCCCCCATAAGATGGGTTCTAGGGCAATATAACCCTTACCACAAGTGCTCTAATGCACGTAAGGGTCAAAGCTAAGAGTGTTTCTCCCAAAATGCGTGGCACTTTCGCTCCACAGGTGACCCTGGCAGACGGTGACCCACAGAGCTGGCCAGAACAGCAGGACGTGAAACACTGTCCCGGTGACAACCTCTCAGGCCAGGGGTCAGCACCCAAGGCGGGTTAGGCAAGCAGGACTAGGTTGGACACCCTGCTTCTCTCCTCGGCCGTGTGCCGTGCGCGGCGGAATCTGCCGGGGACATCCCTGCCCGCCCCGGGGCGGCCCGGGAGCGATCGGTGGGCACCGAGCTCCATCTAGGGGTCAGGGAGCGCCTGGCGAGCGCTCGGCTCGTCCCCGCCAGCGCCGGTCGCACGCCCGTGCCCCCGGCCAAGGCACAGCGTGGGGGTGACCACGGGCAGCCGAGCCCCGAGCAAACCAGCGAATGGTTCAGACTGGGAGCACTGAGTGCTCAGGATGAAGGGTAGCCAAGCCCAGCCCCGAGCGCGTCCTTGGAGACACAGCCTGCCCCTGAAGGGGACATAGAATAATTCAGGTTGGAAAAGACCTCACAGATCACGGAGTCCAACCGTTAACCCAACATGCCAGGTCCACCACTAAACCACGTCCCTGAGCGCCACAGCTACATGCTTTTTTCTTGAAACAAGCCTGCCCTGAGAAATTGAAGGGACGGGCTCCCCTCTGTTTAGTATTCCCCACTGGGATTAGAAAGCAAGACATATTTCCATAGGATATCCCGTGTGCTAATGTTCTATGTGGTGAGTTGCAGGATGTTTGGACAGTGCCAGGATGGGGTGTGTGATGTGTGCCACTGTGGAGGGTCGCAGCCATACCAAAAACATTAAGCTGGGCCTTGAGAAGCCCTCAACTCTCTTGAGCTCCAGCAGGGCATGGAGAAAGGGGGTCTGGCTCCATCCCTCTCCTGGTTATACACCCCTACCTCCTGGTTCATGGAGTGCAGTAACTACTGAGGACAAGCAGCTGGGATTTTTAAGCAGAGAGATGAGCTTTGATCAAAACAGGTGGCTGCAACAGCTCTCTAGGACAGCCAAGAAGCTGCTTGCATTCATAAAAAAACACCCAAAACCCATGAAACATTCAAGCAGATAAGTAAGGAAGCAATGATTTTTGTCTTTGTGACAAACAGAGTCAATAAAGCTCAAGTAAACCACCTGTATTTTATTATCACATATTCATATGTTTAATGCTATTAAAACGAGAGTTTGGGGTGAGCTGCAGGAAATTAAAGCATTTAATGGTATAGACACAAACATTCTCTCCTCCTTCCCCAAAGGTGATTTGAACCAGTTTAAGCAAATGTCTTTGTCTCTTAAAACAATTATGTGATTTAGAGGCACTTTTTCCTGGCTTGAATCAAATGTCTTTAATGGGATCTGTTTGTGTGTGTTTGTGTGTATCAGTTTAACAAATTATTGCTTTTTAAAGCTGCATTTATAGCCCAGTATTCACCAGAAAAGTAATTCTCTATGAGAAGGGATTATTTGTGTTTCACCATCACTTGGCATTTATTTCACAGAGCATTTACTTGTGAAATGATTACCAGAGGGCAGAGGCCAAGATGATCTAAAGAGATATGTTGAAATTTGGGATAAATGTTCTCTGGATGGTCTACCAACTGTGAACTTCCTTTTCTTTGCCCAGTAGGTTTTGTCCTCTCTGGTCCAGTCTTGACCACTCTCTTGGCCCTCCTCAAGGTCAGGCTGACCTCTGTCCTCCCTGCCTGTGTTCTTCATGGCCCTGTGTTTCACATCCTGCTGTTCTGCCACAACTGGGATTTCCCTGGGGCACAGTAGAGCTGACAGCAGGCCCTGCCAGACTGGGATGGGGATCTGAAGGTGGGTTTCACACTGGCCAACACTTGGGTCGTGGATGACCTGGATAGTTCCTCACAGTTGACCCTTCTGTCTTTGATCAACAAACATCTGCCAGTGCTGGGGAGAAAAGGGCTGTTTTGAGGGTTAGGTGAGCATGCAGGGAGCCAGACTCCATTTCCACCCCCTACCCCAGCCATGGCTGGGCCAGACATTTGGGGTGGTGCTGAGACTGCTTGCTAATGTCCAAAATAGAAAAGCTGTGAAGAGTCAGAAACAGCTTGAGTTTGGTAGGAAAGGGGCAAGGTGAATGCACAGCCAACCTGCTGTAGTGCCTTGTTTCCTGCAGTGAGGAGAAAGCATTAACATTGTGGGACAAAGCCCTGATGAACCCTGCTTGGCACAGTCTCAGTTCTGGTGGGGGTGCTGGGGAGCAGAGCACTGAGACGTGCTCCTTGGGGAAGGCACTTGCTGAGTAAGTTGCCTCATTTATTTCTTGTCCTGGAGGCACTGGGAGTCTCCTAAGCAACTGAGCTGTGCCACTGAAGCAGCTAATTTCTCCTCACAGGTGTATTTGGCTGCTTCAGATAAGGGTAAATTGAAGTCTCACATGAATTATCAGTGCAGTTGGAGGAGGAAGTGGGACAGTGGCAGCTCAGTAGCAGTCAGCCTTATTTCTTGGAGAAAAATACCACCAGTAGAGACACCAAGTGGTGCAAGAGAGAGGGTTCAGCAGTTAAAGAATCAGACTGCTCGTGGCACAAAACAGGCTGAAGAGATGGTCTTTATCAGGGGAGATCCTTCTGGTTGATACAAGGGAAGAGATGGGCACTACCAAGTGGGGAGCCAGGAGGATGGGAGATGGTGCTGTCTGCAGGTTGCCTTTGTCTAGCCACATCCTACACCAGGCCATGGGATCACAGAGCTGAGCTGGCTCCAGCAGCAGCAGCAGCAGGACAACCTTCTAACCAGCATACTGGGGCAAAGGCCAGTGGCTCCAGTGCTCTGCTGGCTGCAGCTCAGCTCATGGGAGACCCCTCATGTGCCTGCAAAAAGAAGCCCAGGGAACATTACTCCTGCAGTAGAATCGAGTCATTCTACCAAAGCAGGCAGCAACTTTGCAAGGAAATGCTCAGGAAGTTCAAGAAAGTCTGTTATCCAGAGGCAAGGATTTCCTAAGGGACCTTGTGGCCACAGACACTGCAAAAAGAAGTGAGGAGTGAGGAACTGTGTCCTGTTGCTGAACATCTCCTGCATCTCAGGAGCTGGTTTCTCTCCCTTCCCTGATGATAATTGGGATTGCAGGAGGCAACTCCAGCCTCACTCACCTTCCTGGATGAAACCCCAGCTGTTGCTGATGGCTTGGCCCAAACTGTCTCTGGTGGGATAAGAGGAGTGGAGACCCCCTCACACAAGAGATACACGGCTGTCGCCATATATAGTTCTCTGAGTTCAATATTTATAGAGCTACACAGGGCACAAATCTTACCCAGAAAGCCCATTGAGTGGAGAGCTAGGAATAAACTTCAGAAATATTGCAAGCCATTGCTTTATCTATGCTAGGTCACTGGCTTTGGTATGCAGGTCTCATCTTCCAGACCCTCATGGCTCGGAGCCAGGCTTTGCTAGGTCTGTCCAGGTGAGGAAGTCATCCAGAAACAGCAGAAGGAATATGAAATGTTCCAGTGACTCATGTGGGTGAGAGATTAATATGCTTTGTGGCCACAACAGATCATTCTAACTATTCATCTGATCTGCTGCATCTCCAAGGCACCACGTGTTTCCTCCTTCTTGACTCATAGCAAATTTCCTAGAGGGATATCAATATTTGCCTAAAGGGGCCCTGTGATGGACAACCTACCCATAAACCCAGCCCTACAAGGCTTCTAGCATGTTAGAAGTTGCAACTTTAACCCCAAATTGCTTTGTGTTAAGTTCTGAACTCACTGAGCCTTTTGTGACTTTTCAAGGTTAAAGCAACAGCTTTCAGTGTATCTTAAACCTATTCTGGAGGAAAAAATCAGACCAGTTCTCACATCCTTTGTGTCTGCAACAGCTGTGATTGCAAATATCTGCAGCATGTGCTGATATAAAGCCACCAAGAAGGGTTATTGCCTTCTGTTTACTTTTCGTCTCTCTACAAAATCAGAGCAAACCACACCAGGTCCTTGTAAATGGTTTCTCCTGCTCCTGGCCTCCACTCCAGGTACTTGTAAATGGTCTCTCCTGTTCCTGGCCTGTTGATTGCTCATCCAGCACTCTGACAGGACCATGTCTTTGCCCTTAGGTGGTTATGAGGGAGCTGAACACGTGGGTTTCCCAGGGGAGGATGAGACTCAGCTCCTTTGCATTGGTCTATTGCTATTCATTGACACTGGACAAACTAACTGAATTTTGGGGTTCCATTGGTAGTTCAGGTCTGCAACAGTTACAGTGATGGAAATGTAAGTATATTGGGCCCATCAAGGCATTTGTACTGGAATAGGCACCCTGAGACACATGGCTGCAGACTGGTTGCTGTAGGAAAGTGTGTTAGCAGACTGTGTCCATCCAGTCCTTTTCCTTCCCTGGTAATTCCATTCCTCAGGTGGTTTTGTTCACTTACCTATTCCACAATTAAAGATTAATTCCTCAGTCTTCCCATCTAGGGGCACAGAGTTCAGTCACCCAGGCAGTCCCTGTCACCTGCAGTGGGGAAGTGCCGGGCTGAGGGATGGGCCCTTCCCATGGAAGCTCTGACACCAAGGTGCAAATTATTAATTTTGCTGGTTTAAGGCGGGTTTTCTGAATGTGTCAGCCTGGTTTAGAGAACCCATCTGCATGACTAGCCTGGCATGGACACAAGCAGCTGAACATCTTGAAGAATCACAGCAAATGGGACACGGCATGAAACCTGGCCTCAATTTTTTCTGGAGTTGAGCATTTGGCCATTTCCACATCCCATTAGGGAGTTTTTTCTGAGGCCCTGATGGTATTTTCCTGAATGGGATAAGTGGCTGCACAGATCTGAGCCCCCTTTCCCCATGTCCTGGCCAGAGGAAGGGAATGCTGTGGGATATACAGGGGTGGAAGCAGCACTTGGACTGCAGCAATCCCAAATCAATTAAGCAATACCCAAATTTACAGCAAAAAAGTCTTTGTCCACACATTACATGGTGGCCTGTAAGCTGCTTGGCATGAGGATTGTCCAGAACAGTTCTGTTGAAGCTTTCCAGGAAATTGAGTGATGAGAGTCTGGTGGTAACAGCCAAGGTTCTCTCCGTGCTCCAGCCTGAGGAATGCCCCAGAAAGGAGAGTCTGACCCTGCTCTTGGAGGGCCAGCCTTGTCCACTGCTCCTTCCTGGCCCTGTTATAACACATCCTTTCAGCAAAGTGGCGAGTTATCTTAATTTTGCAGAGAGCAGTACTCAGGGATAAGGTAACTAATTTGGGAAATTATCCTGGCTGTCAATTCCCTGAGTGATTGGTGGGAGAGGTTTTGAAGCCTCACGCATGCTCCCTGCCATTCACTTGGACTCGAATTACCCTTTTATTTTACTTCCTCCTTGTTCTCATTGCCACACCACTCAAACTAAAATTATTCGCCTACAACCACAAACGCAGGGATATATCACCGGGAGTGCTGTAGGGCTGTCGCCATATATAATTCTCTGAGCTCAATATTTATAGAGCTACACAGGGCACAAATCATACCCAGAAAGCCCATCGAGCTGGAGAGCTAGGTATAAACTTCAGAAATATCGCAAGCCATCGCTCACAGGAGACTGCCCGGCAGACCCGCTGGCTGTACATCAAGCTGTAATGCCATCTGAGTCCGCGCTTGGTGCTGGAGTGGATCAGAGGTCACTTCCAAGCTTTTATTTCATAAATCCTGGGTGCTGGCTCTCAGCAAGGTTAGGGGCAGGGAGAACCCTGCTCTGTGTGCTCTCTCCTTCTGCTTGCTGCCACTGACACTGAGCTGTCCCAGCACTCAGCGTGGGCATTTATCTTTGGGGTCTTGTCCTCCCTTCTGCCCTCTGCAGTAGAAACCAGAGATGAGAGGGTGGAGGGGTGTGCTGGATCTTACAGCTCCACTTTACAATGGGAACTGACAGCTCCTCTGAAATGTCCTTTTGCTGGGCTTTGGGGGAGTCTGAGACCCTTTTCTCACCCCTCAGGTCACATTGTCCCTCATGCCCCAGTCCTGTGCAGGGCTGTGAATTTTCTCCAAATGCCCAGGTGGTTACAGGCACAGAGGAGCCTGCCTGCCTACATAGCCAAGCCATGGTAATGAATCCCAGGATAGATCAGATCACTCTGTCTCTGCCTTCTCTTCTCTTTACCCCCTTTTCAAAGCTTCTCCCTGTCTTGGGTGGAGCTGATGTATCACTGGGGATGAGGGAGTGGTTCCTGACCAGGGCAGGCCCCAATGCAGTTCAGGGATTTTGCATTGCATTTAAAGCCAATCCAAAGAGCGAAGAGCAGGTGAAATGAGTGCAGTGAGATGAGTGCAGACTAATCCTTCCCCAGCTCTTCCCACCCTGGCAGCTTCTATCCTCATGTGCTGGTGGTCCAAAGAGTACTGCAACAGGTGGAGAAGATCCAGATGAGACCCAACACAATGAGCAGGTGAAGCCTCTCTGAAGCAGGGCAGCAGTGACGTGGTGTTTTCTGGACAAAGAAGGGCTGGGGTTTTGCCTAAGAAATCACCAGCTAGACAATTAATTTTATTACTAAGCTGCATATGATGGACTTGAGTTAACCAGTCTCTGGTTCTTCCCTCTCCCCCAGCAGCGTGGCAGACAGACTCTGACATTTAAGCAAAATAAAATCCAACCCTAAGCATTAAGTAAAACTCCCAGCATGATGGGTTCGTGGCTTGCAGCAACATCTCAGCAGGGGCGTGTTAAAGCTGGTCTCCAGCAAGTGGAAGAATGAAGCTTTGCAAAACCCTGACGAGGCAAAGCTCCTAAAATAACAATTGAATTAAACTTAATTCATTTTCACTTAATATCCTTATAGTGCCTTTAGCAAATGAAGCTGTTATTATTTTGAGAAGAAAAATGGGGAGGTGCAGTCTGGACAGAATTCACATCTCCTTACTGAAAGAAAGAAAACTTCAGTGGAAATAAAGCCACAGGAAGAAATGCAGAAAGCCCAAATTCTGCATTTTGGATGAAACACCCCCAAATCAATCCAGTCTCATGTTCTTCAAGATATGCCCCAGACTCAAGAGTGTGCAAACCCACTTCTTTTTTTTTTTTTTTTTTTTTTTTTTTTTTTCCCAGATGCTGGAGGTTTGCTGGATTTGCCAGGGTTACATAGCTGGTCACATCCAGCATCTGTGGGCAGTTGACCAGGTCCTTCCTTCCCTCCTTTTCTCGCAGTTTTTCAGCTTTTCTGCGACATTTGAACCCCAAATATCCCCTGCTTGCCCTGCCCCTCACAAGCCTAGTCTGCAGTGTTTAAAGCACTGTTCTCACTTTCGTTTCTATGGTGTGTCAGCGTGAGCCTTTCCCTGGGGAAGGCTGAGCTAATCTCATGACTCTGACCCTGACTCAGGCAGGCAAGCACAAGCTCAGTGTCCCTGTCCTGTGGCAGCCCTGGACACTCCCTATTCAGGACAACCTTTGTCCACATGTCTTACTTCCATCTGTGCCTCCTGTTTTCTTGTGCCCACCCTTATTTCTACTGGAGGTGGGATTTGGCAATCCCCCCACCACCAAGATTGTCTTTCTCTGTTTGGGTTGCAGAACAGCATCTCAGAGAGGACATCCTGCAGGTCTTCCCCTCAGACATCCTAGCAAAGAGGGAATATCTCATGATCCCACACTCCAGAGAGGGATAGTCAACTGAAGCAAGGAGCAAATGAACCCAAGGAGCCACCCTAACCTTGCCCCACAAAATTCATTGCTCTCAAATCTCAGGCTCTGCTAACCAGAGGCAGCAAAGGCTGCTCTGAAATGGCCATGCAGGCACTGAACTACACTTCCCAGTAGGCCCAGAGAAAGGGCCCTCCTGGTATGGAAAAGGCTCCATTTGACTTGCTCATGCTCCATAGAGTTGGGGACAGCTGAGGGATTTTAAGATTGCAAGGCTAGACAGCCTTTGTTCATTGCAGCAGCAACAACAGGCATTACAGCAAAATTAATTTCCACTCTGAGTGCAGCTCTTCACTGTCACTACTGCCTTTACAGTCTTCTTCCCAGAGCTCAAGAAAATAGCCCAGACAGGCTTTGCAGGGTCGCCTCACCCTCTGTCTTGCTCGGAGGCAGGCTGCGCTCCAACTAATCCTCTTCTGACAGACCTTTTTGTCTCTCTTACTCACAGAAAATTTTCTCCATCTGCCTTGGTTAGGGCAGAAGCTTATTAACTCTAAAAAAAATAAACTTTCTTATTAAGACACTCATTTTCAAACCTTTCTGTTTTCCCCATCAATTAGAAATGGATGATTTCAGGCTTATGCTAAGAAAACAGAATGAGAAGGTCCCTGGGACAGTAAGCACCCATCCCTCATGGCTGCATCCCCTCTGCTGCCAACAGATGCTGCTGCTGCTCCTCTCTCTTACTGCTAGGCAAGGACAAGCAATATCCAGAGCCTGTGTCTGCAGCAGGGACAAGATAACTTCATTGGGATATTTTCCAATAATCTGAAAAGTTAGCACATACCTGTCATCTATTTCACTGTTCCTTCCTGCTGCTAGCAAGCCACACCTCTTAACCCTGATAGACTTTCAGAGCTATTCCAACAAAATGCAGCTTTCCTTTCAAAAGCAAGGACTAATGGGAAAACAATTAGCAGTCATGGTGGAGTACTTCATCAAAATCAGATCATCAGGGTTTTGGTTTTTTAGGGCATTTCAGATGAAGAATATGATTTCTGGGGTTGGTATAGTTATTTGCCTTCTGTATCACTGGCTAAGGAATGGATTTTTTTTTTTTTTTTTAGCACCATTCCTTTGAAGGGAGATTCCTGCCTTGGTTGAGAGCCAAGGCCTGGAAAAAAAATGAAGATCTAGGCAGGCATTTTCCAGAGCAAGTGAATGGACTCCTGTGCCAGATCCACACCCACTAGGAAACTGTGTGGAAAGCCCCTGGTCCTGTCTTGGCAGGGTGAGCACCCAAGGGGCTGTGAGCGGCACAGAGGGCACATTGCATGCTGTGCCTGGGGGCTCCTTCTGACCAAGTCCTGGGGGCTCTCAGGGCCAGCCAAAGACACCAAGAGTGCCTCACAAGCAGCCTCTGCCAGGACACTGAGCACCTTTCAGGAAGTATTGCTGAGCTCTTGTGCCCTGCTTTGGGGATGTCAGCTAAGAGAAGACCAAGGCTCAACCTGTGCTGTGCATACAGGTTCTTGGTGTGGGAAAACCCCCCCCCTTCCCCCCCCCCCCCCCCCCAAAAAAAATTTCCTGTCCAAACATTTTCTTTACAGCCATGTCTCTGGAACATAATTCTCATCCTCCCTGCTGTGAAGGGGAGCCTAAGAAAGGTACCAAAATCAAGGCTGCGACACTGTAGATAAATGGCAGAAAGGCTAGGAAGTTTCCCCCAGAGTCCTTACCACTCCTTCAACTTTCTTATCACCAAACCCATTGCAAGAGGGTTTTGAGGGGGAGACCTGTCACCACTCCAAAGTGAGGTGCTTCAGAGCCCAGCCCTAAATGTCTCACCCAGGCATCAATTAAATGATATAGGAGGCCTTGGTGTCAGGACCAAGATATCAGTTGGCTATTATTTCTTCTCACTTTGGGGTGATCTTGTCTGTGTCTTTGCATCTTGCAGTGCTAATTATTCTTTTGCTTTCCTTTGAAGTGCTCATGGATCAAATGGGACAGATTGCCTCTTCCCTTGGCCATGGTTTTTGCGCCCTGAGCTGGACAGGGCACAAAGAATGAGGGCTGAAGTTGTTTTGCAACTTTGCCCATGAGTGGTTCCTCCTACAGGATGGTTCCTCCTACTGGACAAAAAAAGAGAAAGGGAGAGAAATTGAAGCTATTAGTATCAAACAGTTAAGAGCTGTGGTTGAATTAGGTGAAAAATAGATGTGACTAATTGGGAAAAACATTAGCAGATCATAAAATAATAGCTTTTAAAGAAATGAGAAATAGAAGCTGATTACAGGCTATGTGACATTGGCTTTATGCTGGTACTTGTGCTTTTGGACTTGGAAGTTGCTTGTCTGCTCCAGTTCATTTTGGTGTGAAGGAAAGCACTGATGGATGAGGGGGGTGCAGGAGTAGCAGCCAGGGATTCTTTTACTTCATCATTGAATCATAACAATTCACTTTGGAAGTGACCTCAGGAAGTCTCTGATCGAGCTCTCTCTCTGAGGAGCAGGGCTCACTGCTGCTAGGGCAGGTTTCTCAGTTCAGTAAACCTTTGAATGTTGACATGGTTAGTGACTTCAAGAGTGGATCTCTGGTCCAACATTTGACTATCCTTCATGTGAAAAGTTTCTTTCTCTTATAACCAATCACAGTTTTCTTTGATGCAACTTGTCAGTGACTCCTTGTGTCTGTTGGCCTTTTGTCTTTCCCAATACTCCAAGAAGAGTCTGGCTTCATCTTCTCTAACACTCCACCAGGCATTCCTGGTGTGGGTAAGGTGTCTGTGCAGAAGATGTGCAAGCACAGGACACCGGGGGGAGCTGTCAGCATGAGCATACAGGAACATGACTTGTGATACCCACTACTCTCCAGGCGTAAATACACACACATACACACACAAAACCCAACAAAAAAACCCCAAACAAACAAGCAACCTGCTGTGAAGCATTATATTTTCCTTCAAATTATTATTAGTTTTCTGAAAATACTCGTGGGAAGTAAAAGGGTTGTAACACTCATTTGTGTGCTCTGAAGGCAGGGCTAATACCTGGAGAGTGATTGCTGCTCATGAAAGTGAGAGCAGAAAACAACCTGGGGAGTGTCCACCGGTCCATATGTAGTACTTCATGCTGTCAACTCTGGCAGCCTCAGAGCAGGGCACAGAGGATCCCAAAAGCAGTGAAGGGGGCACACTGTCTCAAGCAGCTGGCATGTTTGGGACAGGACATGTACAAGGGAGGGTTCATTCCAGGTGTGAAGTCCTGTCAGTTGGCAGGCAGTGACCTAGGGAGTCTGCAACCCTCTTGGTTCTGAGGGTGAAACAGGAGGCAGAAGAGTTTCTGCTAGAGGTGACCCTGGCTATAAAGGAGCTGTATGCACACAGCAGGGAGTGCTTCAAAGATCAGTCCCCCACAGCAGCAGGATTTTGAAATATCCAAGGACTGAATTTACTTGTCATGTCCCTAGTCACAGTCTGGCTGAAATTCAACAAGACATTTAAATTTGGGAGCCAGAGACTCAGGGGCATGCACAGGATCGACTAGGAAGAACAGCTTGCTTTCATGTCATACCAGTGTTTCTGAGATGTGTCAGATCACATCTAACCCTGCGCCTGGTTTTCACCTTCCATCCTCTCCCCAAGATCTGTGGCACTGGTGTCGCTCTGTTTTAAGTAGAAATCCTCTCCAAAATGACTGTGAACCAGGGGATGGGTTTCACCTTTCAGGCTGCATTACTGTGGCAGCATCCTGCTTCCTCAGGTCCTGATACGGGGGGGACAACATTCTTCTTCACGCGGTGACATTAGTAACATCGCAAACCCTGGAAAGCATGACTTGATTTCTCAGTGGGATGTGAAGTGGCTGCTCACCTCACAGAAAAAGGAATGCCACGGGGGGGGGTTGTTCACGAAACCCTTTCTCTTTTCACATTTTAACTTTAAGAAGGGTTTTTTTCTTTATTAAAACCGCTTGGCAGGAGGCAGCACGCCCTGCTCAGTCCCCCACAGGGGTGCCAGCCGTGTTTTGTGGCCCGGTGGCGGTGCGGCCTGCAGAGGTCCCCCTCGCCTAAGCTTTGAGCGCCGGGCGGGAATGCGGCTCCGCCGGGAAACAGATCCCACTCACAGCCCGGTCCCGGCTCCCTCCTCCGCCGTCCAGGGCAAAGCGGCGCTGGGATGCCCACGGGTGTGTCGTAAGGATGTGGTGAGGCGAGCTTGGAGAAGCGGTGGCCTCAAAGTGCGACCCCGGGAAGGCAGGACAATTAACAGCCCGGGCTAATATACTGTAATTGTGGGCAACCGGGATTGGGGGTCCTGCGACTCCCCCTGCCCTGCCCAGGAGACACCTGGTGCAGGACAGAGACACTTCGAACCTTGCCGACAGCAGAGGCCTGCAGGCTTGACATCCCTGAGGAGAGAGGCAAAGGGACAGGGCAGCCCATCCCTCATTTCCAGCTGCTACTGGATCCAGTTTTTGCCCTAGTCTCTGCGATGGATTTGGAACTCTCCAGTTTGTGCCCATGTCAATACTGTGGCAGCTCCATCTTTGGCAGTGCATGAGATTTTGGGAAGCAATGAGTGGCCCCAGCTGCACAAAAAGGTAATAATTACAGGAGACACACAAGAGGAAACAGAAGAGGGGTGTTCCTTTCTGTGCCCAGTGGGGGCTAAAAGCAGGAGTATTGCAGCCAGCTGGAAGGGATCCCCACACCTGGCCAAGGCTGTAGCCCTGCAGGGCATCCCCTGGCCTTGCTGCAAAGCCAGACCAGGCAAAGCAGGAGAGTGCAGAGTGCCCTGGGCCCCCACCACAGCTTTTCTGGTTATGGTCACAGGCCTTCCCTCACCCTCAGTGCATGGGTCATGGTTAACCCTGCCCTGACTGTGTGCTGGAGCACTTGGGTTTGATGTTGACATTTGGGAATGGGGACAGTTCATCTAATGGGGCCCATTCATCTAATCCACTGCTTTAAAATAGTAATAGTAATAATTATAATAACAGTAGTAGTAGTAGTAGCAGCAGCAGTAGTGGTAGTAGTGGATGAGATGATCCATTCATTCGCATGCCAGTACCTGAAATTTTTACTGAGGGGGATAGGACATGAGATGCCAACACCCATAAACTCCTATGTGGGGGACAGCATTTATAGATAATTGGCCTCTCCACAGCCAGCAAAGCTTGAGCTCACAGTTACATTACTTTTCCATCAAAAATCATGTTCCGGTTCCCAAAGAAAGGAACTTTTTTTTTTTTTAAAAAAAAAAAAAAAAAAAAAAAA
>CM031862.1:12950662-12953162 GCA_018697195.1 Certhia americana
AAAAAAAAAAAAAAAAAAAAAAGGCAAAAGAATAGCAGTCAGCTACTAGTGTAAAGAGCAGAAATCTGTGAAAGGGTGCTCTGAGGGCAATGGTACAGGCTCCAGTCTTCTGTGCTGACATGTTCTGTGGTCTCCTGTTCTCACTGCTCTGATCTCAGCAAGGTGTGAGTCCCTTTCAAGGGAAAGGTCATTTCCATAATAAATGGACTGGGGGGAGCTGAGAGGAATATTGGCTTTGTCAGGAAAGGACAGATCAGAAGTGATATATTGGAATCATTTCATCATCTTGGAAAACTCCAGTTTGGCTGTAATATTAATGTTTTTGAAGATAGAGAACATTAGTGCAATGAACTTGTGGTAGTTCAGTGTGGCCTTGGCATTGCTTTGGGCTATGAAACCATCATGGACCCTCTGCACTGAATGCCCTGAACTCCCTGAATGTCCATGCTTGACTGCCCTGAACGTTTTCCCAGCAGTGAGTTAGTGGGTCTGCGAGAGCAGAGAAGCGGGACTGGTGTTGGTGAGGGCGTGCCTGCTGGGGGTGGCGTGGAGGGAGCAGCTGGGTCCTTGGCCAGGGGATATGTTTGCAGATTGGGGCGCCGTTCAGAGCACTTCTAATCCTGGGGGTTATGGTCCCGATGCAGCGAGCCCTCCTCTTTGCCATGTGCCGCTCTGTGTGCTCCCTTCCCAGGCTGGGCACCGGAGAGCACATGGGGACTCTGTGAGCCCTGGGGGCACAGCGGGATGGGACAGCCACCTTCCCTCTCCTGTGCCAGAGGAGGGGGACACAGGGACTCCCCTGATTCGCAGACTGCTGTGACCGGCTGCACGCTCTCACCACGAGGTTTGCTCTGGATTCACGGGGAGGGGGAGGTGGGGGCTGCCGTGGAGCAGCAGCCCATCTCCTCAGCAGTCAGGACAGCTCAGAGCATGGGGGGCTTTGCCGAGGCCTCCTTGTTTCCTGCATCCCTCTGAGGGACCCCCATCAAGGCCGGGAAAGTCCCCTCACCATCCACGGGCCCGCTGAACCTGGAGGGCTTCAGGGGCTCCCAAAAACGCTGGACTGCTCCTGTGTGGAATCCCTGCTCCCTTCCTTGACGTGGCCACTCGGTTGTCCCTGCCCCATTCGTGTTTCTGCCTGCGGAGCCATCCCGGGGGCGGGGACGGTGGCAGTGGGGGGGAGCACTGTCTTGTTCGGGAAATGGGAGACAGGGGTTGGGAAGGAGGAAGAAAGGCTTTTGCCAGAGGAAATCGATATCCCGTGAAAAGTAATTATTGAAGCATAAATTTATCATAAGGGTGATCACCAATAAACCATCTCTTGGCGACGTTTTAATTTAAAATCAAATTCGAAAAGGCCCCCCTCCCCCTTCAAAAAAAATCCTTAACAAGCAGAAAAATAACTGCAGCCCTTGGAACACTTCATTATACGTTCAAAGAGAGCTCCATCATCTTCGCACCGACGCCGGTCTCTGCTCTTCTGATGGATCCAATGCAGCTGATTTATGGAAATGACTTGCAAATCCATAAATGTAGTTTGCAGTGACAGCCGTGCATATCACTAGTAATTCCTTTAAACTATGCAAAGAAAAATGATTCATATCTGGTTGGACCCTGCCTTTTCCAAGGGTCGCCACTCCTGAGTCTTGATATGTTTGTCTGTATTGGTTTCCCTCTCGAATTTTTTTTTTTTTAACTCCGTGATGGATGAGGCTGAGATCTTAAGACTGAAACCCGGGACCCCGAGACGGCCAGAGAGGGAAGAGTTAAACCTGTGGGAAGGTGGCTTTGCCCTCCTTCCCGGCGGACACGCGTGGGTCGGACATGACACACATTGCCGCACTTCGGTGTCGTGTCTCCCCGGCTTTTCTCTGCAACCCCCCGGGTTTCAGCCCCAGCTCCCGAAATCTTAATTGCGTTAATTAAATAGTCCTCCAAGTGTGGTTGCTGGGTGACTTCGGGGTGGATGCAGAGGGATCGCGGAGGTGCAGCCCGGAGGGATGCGAGCCCATGCCTCAGTTTCCCCACCCTCAAGAAGGGCGTGACGGGCGATGCTGCTGCAGCCCCGCTCTGAGGACGCCCCCGAGTGCCCCTCCCTGGGGTTCCCGATTCCCTCGTCCCTGTAAACCCCAGCACACAGGGCTGGGCCCGCACACGTCGGGCAAGGATGGAGCAAAATTAGCGGTTCTCAAAATTTCTTCATTGTTTTTCGCAGTTATCCCAGGAATCACCATACCTCCTCCCCCATTTGTATTCCCAGAGATCATCCTCCAGCAGTATCCTCTGATAATGCATTTATTAGGCTTCATGATGCAATAACCACAAGCAGCCAGAAAATGTAGCATATTTCCACATTATCATCCAATTTCCCTTCCCGGGTATTTAGTTCAACTCTTTAACACCAGCCACATAATTAGAATTTGGATTTCCATTAATTTTCCTTGGGCCTGCAACCATTTTAAGATCACAGTGGTAATTAACGTGATACATCACTAATTTC
>CM031862.1:12958162-12963653 GCA_018697195.1 Certhia americana
CCCTCGCCCGCCCCGACGCCGGGGACAGGGGGCAGCGCAGCCCCCGACGGGGCGGCTGATGAGGGACCTGCGGGTCTCCAGCTCGCTCCCGCAAGGCTCTCCCATGTTCCCGCGCACCCTTCTGCCAATTGCTGGTTTTCACCTCTCCGGGCCAGGACCTGGGGTGTTTAAACGGATTGACGCCTTTATTTTTCCTGTGGGGAATCACTTGGGAAAGGCATGTCTCTCGCCCTGCCCCACGCCCATCTTTTTACAGGGCGAACCGCCCTTTGCCGGTGTCCCAAGGCTGGGGACGGGAAGCTCCGAAACGCTGTGGTTTTGCCCGGGGTGGGAAAAGGGACAGACTCTGCTCCCAGCTTGTGAATCCGTGCAGGAAGTACTGGGAGCAGGTTGAGGGCCGGACAAGGGGACCGCTGCCCCAGGTGTTCCCTGCCAGGAGGTTCCAGCTGGGGGTCTCGGACCAATTCCCTCCTTCTCCGGGACAGCGCTGGACACCGAGGGAGCGGCCCTGGGTGGGCGAGGCAGATCTGGAGATCCCTACTTTTGGGTAAATCTGGGAATGTAGGGCGGGCAGGAGAGGTTCAATGCCGCGTCCATGGCAGCAGCCCTCCGAATGGGCCGGGAAGGGCTGCGGCTGGGTCAGCCCAGAGGGCACGATTCAGCGCTGCCACCGCGTCCCTCTTGCTTGCTGCAGGGGAGAAAAAACCCAAACCGAACGACAATCAAACAACAGTCCCGCTCCCACCCCCACCCCTCCATCCCCCCGAAAAAGAAAAGACAAATCAGAAAAAAAACCCAAAAACAAACCACTGAAAAGAAAAAAAAAACCCCAACCCGTATTGTATCTAAAATTCGAGGGCGAGCAAACCCCGAGCAACAGATTTACTCAGGTAGCTGATCCCAGGGAACGGCGCATTTCAAACTGGATGACAAACGAAGGGCACAAGGCAGAGCTTCATTTTTAAGCTTTTTTTTTTTTTTTTTTCCAAAACGCAGATTAAACAGTCAAAATTGCAGTTATTTGGAAATGGGGGGCTAGCCAAATTAACAGGCTACAAATCTTCAGGAGGAGGCTTTATTTACTAACCCGCCCCAGCCACGTGTGGTAAACTTCTGCGGGAGCGAGGCGGCCCGGCATCTCTTCTCTTTGCACTCAGAAGTCAACAGATCAGAAACCCAAATTAACTCCCAGCCTATTTTCCATACACCCAGCCACGTTTTTTTTTCTTTCTTTCTTTCTTTTTTTTTTTTTTTTTTATTTCTTGGTTATAGTGAGTTGTACTGTTTGCAGCCTCATTAAATCCATTCCAAGACAAAAGAATAAAAGACTGGGGAGAGGGAGGGGACAGGAGAGGAGGGGGAACAGGAGAGAGACTGGGGAAGAAAAAACAGATAAAGAAAACAAATAAAGCCCTTTAACTAGATCTTCACATAAATGTCACAGTTTCTCAGCATTTACGATTTCCCTGTTTAGCATAAAAACACTTAAGGACAAGATTGAAGGCTTTCCGAGAGATCTGGACAGAAGTCAAAGCTATCATTCGGAGGTAAAAAACCCCCAAAAAACAAAAAACAAAAAAAAACAACAACAAAAAACCCAACCAAAAAAGAAAAAAGAGGGGATGGCGGAGTGGGGGCGGGAGGTGGCGGAAAACAAGTGCTCTTCCAAATAATACTAAAGAAAAGTGAATTTCATTGTAATTCATAGGCTTGTTCCAAATACCAAGAGAGAAAGAAAAAAGAATAGAAGCGCACAGATGCCCCGACGAAGGGAGAACAGCTCTGCTCCCATTGTTGTGGAGTTAAACAGTGGAAGGGAGGGTTAACCTAATCCATCAAATTGTCTGGAAATTGTGAAGAAAATTCAAAAACCATATGGTCTCCAAGCGCTCGCCTTCTCTCTGCTGTGGAGGGGCACGCTTGTTTCAGCATGGCGAACCGCAGGAGGCTGTATATGCTCCATTGTCACTTGTCACTTCAGAGAAGAGGGCTCATTTGTCCCCAGTTTTCATGCTTTACGCTAAAAATTACAACCCCATCCATTCTCAAAGAGGAGAAAGATTTATTTAGCCTCGGAGAAACTGGACCAAAAAAAAAAAAAAAATCCAACCCACAAACCAACCCCGTCTTATCTGGACACTTCTCTGCCGACTCCACCACTGTACACCAGATTTGCGTTTCTCACATAAATTTTGCAAAGAATAGGGAGAAACACACGTTGCTCGACTCCAAAGGCAAGTCACGCTGCCAAGAGAAAACACATTCACCAAAGCTTTAATTTTGGCTGAGAAAAAAATAAAGAAAAATAAATTAAAAAAAAAAAAAAAAAGAGGGAGGAAATTAAAAGAAAAATAATTAAAGGGAAGAAATGAAATATTTTCCATCCCCATGTCCTCGTGGCAGCTTTTGCCCAGAAGCGGGAGGCCTGGCCCGCCGGGCGGAGGGTAGCTCCCCCCGTAGCACACCCTTTTGTCCAAATCGCTGATAACTCCTCGCTGCCACTCGGATTTGGTTTTTCTTTCCATCATTCTTTTTTTTTTTTTTTTTTTTTTTTTTTTCTCTACCCCTCTTTTCCCCCTCCAATTTCAGGCTGGAAATGCCCTGCGGACAGCGGGAGGGTCCCGGGGTCCCCGTGGTCCCTTCTCGCCCCTCCGCGCTCCCGCCGCCGCTGCCGCGCATCCCCCGCTCCCGGGAAACGCTGCCCGCATCTCCGGCCTTATCGATGCTCCGCGTTCTTCCTTTGCTAAAAATCTGCCGGGTATTAGACTTAGGGGAGAAAAAAAAAAAAAAAAATTGGTCTCGCTCGTGTGCTCCTTTCCCGTCATTTTTTTCGCAGGTATTGCTCTCAGAGTAACTTTAAATGCAAACGGGATGGGACATTCCTGAGGGGGAAAAGTCTGGTGTAGCCTCGGACCAGCGGGGTGCTTTTTCGGTCAAAAATGAATGACGTTAAAAAGTATATTAAAATGGTAAAGATTTTATTGTATCGGAAAAAAAGAGTTATCTGTACAATTCTAAAGAGACAGTAAATAAAGCGACATTGTCCCTATCGAACTTAAATAGCAGGCCTTTTAAAATTTTTACAATTCAAACAAAACCATGTCTTAAATCTGTACATTTTTTTAAAATTTATAGTGTAATATTTAAATGTATTGATTTTGGGATTTGTCCTTTTTTATTTCCATAGCATGCAAAAAATTCTAAAAAGAGTAAAAAATAATTCTAGGATTTTTTATTTTTCCTTTTTTTTTTTTTTTGTTACCACCTTCATATCAAAAATACGAAAGGCAGCTTTTTAATAAAAGCACAACAATAGCAGAAAATGGTAAAAATAGCTTTTAATTGGTAAAATGAGGCAGAAATTGCATTGGAGACAAATCTCTATGCTCTAGGAAAAAAAGAAAGTATATATTTTTCAACTTGCATTATAACCCAGCCCCAAGTTCCCAAGATTGCGAAAGAAAAATAAATTTTTAAAGGAAAAAAAAATTAGTTCGTGCACATCTGAAACATGCAAGGAAAGGAAAGCGGCTAATTTTTTTGTTGTTTCGGTTTTAAGCCTAACTTAAATCTTTTCTAAAGTCGTTTGCTTCGGAAGTCTTTGAAAACAACTGCTTTCCCAAACATCTGTTGGAAGCCAGGTTTATTCCAAGGTTACGCGTCTCCCTTATGGATAAAATAATCATCACTGATAGCTATTAAAAAAAAATAATAATCAAAACCTCAAAAAGAAGGGGGAAGGAAAAAAATTCCAATATATACGTTTAAATATTTATACAGAAGCCGTCCGTAATTGCACCGTTCCGAAGATGTGGCAGGCGGAGGGATATCGACTCTACCCTAAATTAATCGGGGGTGTGTGTCTGTGGTGGGGTTCTATTGCTTATTGCTCCGACCGAGGGGAGCCGCCGCCCCGCCGCGCTGCCGGGGCCGGGATGGGGGCCGAGGGTGCCGGTTTGGAGCTGTCGGGATGGGGGGGGGAGGGACATGGTGGGGGGGGGACGCCGGCCTCCCCTCAGTCATCCACGTCGATCTCCACGTCCTCCTCCTCCTCCTCCTCCTCCTCCTCGCTGTCCCGGCGGCTGCGGGGCCGCTCCGTGGGGGGCGAGGCGGGGCGGGGCGGCGGCGGAGCGCCGGGTTCCCGGGCGGCGGCGGGGGGCGGTGGCGGCGACCCGGGCCGTGCTTTGCCCCTTCCCTCGGCGCTGGGCTCCAGCTCGGCCAAGGCCACGATGTCCACGGCGGGGTTGGGGCCCAGCTTTTTGGCCGATTCCACGTCGGCCTTCATCTCCTCCAGGTCTCTCTTGAGCTTGGCGCGGCGGTTCTGGAACCAGGTGATGACCTGGGCGTTGGTGAGCCCCAGCTGCTGGGCGATCTGGTCCCGGTCCGCCGGCGACAGGTATTTTTGGTAGAGGAACCGCTTCTCCAGCTCGTAGATCTGGTGGTTGGTGAAGGCCGTCCGCGACTTCCGACGCTTCTTCGGCGTTTGCCTCTGCCCGAAGATGGTCATCCCGTCCCGGCCTGCCGACGAGCCGCCAGATTGTCCCCGCTTTCCCGCGTCCACCCCGACCCGATAGCCCGGACCCCACACCCCTGCCCCGCCGGTATCTGGAGGGAGCGGGGCAGAGCCCCCTCTCCCTCCCCCCGAGGGCCACGGAGGGAGGATGCTGCCGTGTACCGGCCGCCCAGGGACCCCAATCCCACCCCATGCGACACCCTGGGAGATGGCGGGGGACGAGGAGAGAAGGAAAACCAGGCCGTAGGGAGGAGCGGGGCACCCACCCGTTGGAAGGCTCCCCTACTCTGAGAGTGGCTTACCTTCGGCCGCCTGCAGCACGCTGACTTCCAGCCCCTTGAAGGTCTTGCTGGCCAACTCTTCCAGGGCACAGAGGGGCGAGGTCTGGGAGAGCAGCGCCCGGCCGGAGAGGGGCAGCCCGGCCGGGGGGTGCTTCTCGGCGGCGGAGAGGAGGTGGGCCGTTCCGCAGAGGGTGTAACTCCTCCGCACCGAGGGCTTGTTGAGGATGTCCTCGATGCTGAAGGGGGTGAGGGGCTTGTTGGAGTTGGCCGGCGGTGGGAGGTGATCCAGGGGGCTCCGCCGCCGTTCTTCCCCCGAGGAGGGCTTGGGTTCTTCTTTGGAAGTCATGGTGGGGCCGGGCTGCACGGGGCTGCTTCCCCACCCGCGACGGGGATGCGCTGCCGCGGGGAGAAGCCCCCGGCGGGACCGCGGGGTGACGGTGGCGAAGACAGCGAGCAAAAGTTGAAGCCCACCTCCAACTCCGGCGGAGGAGCCCCGGGTCCTCCCGGGGAGAGCCACGTCGGGCGGCGGGCAGGGCGGCGGGCGGGCGCGGAGCGGAGCTGCCGTCGGTCCCTCGCCGAGAGGTGGTCCTGCCGTACCTCTTGTCCCAGGGTTTTGGGTCGGAGATTTCCCCCCCTCCTCTCTGTCTCCTCTCTCTCTCTCTCTCTCTCTCTCTCTCTCTCTCTCTCTCTCTCTCTC
>CM031862.1:12963663-13049377 GCA_018697195.1 Certhia americana
TCTTTCTCTTTCTAGCTGCTATTTTAAGAAACACCCCAAATCACAGCACTTTCCCTGCCCTCCCCACCCCGAGCGAATACCCACCCCAAAATAATTTTTACAAATAATTAAAAGGAAAAAAAAAAGAAAAAAAAAAGAAAAGAAAAAGCAGACTTCGTCTGGGGAAGAGCAGCCCTCTCACCGAGACCTCGGACCAGGGGGAAAGAAGCGAGAAGAGATGGGGTAATTGACTATTGCTAACAAGTTATTGTTGATTGGGAGGTAATCAATTATCTTCAATGACACTTTTCGCCCTCTCTCTCTCTCTCTTTCTCTCTCTCTCTCTCTCTGTCCAATGCAGGCTTTTGCAAGTTCGGAGACCCATTAATTAGGAGGCGGTATGGAGGTGGAGCCCAGTTGAATTATAATGCTGAATGCACTTGTCATATTCCGGCCCTGCTATTTGTTTGGACATATATATTTTTAAATTACATTACAAACCAGCCTTTATTGCATCAGGATAATACAGTATAGTGAAAAAAAATAATAAGCGAAAACAAAACAAACCGAAAAATATACGGCTGTATTTTTTTTTTCTTCCCCCCCGAGATTTTTTTCGTTTTCCTTCTATTTCTCCCTCCTGCTTATTTCTGCTACCAGTTTATTCAAAATGTCTCTCTCCAGCTCTACCCAGAGCGGTTTGATTTTTTTTTTTTCTTCTTTTTTAATGAGGGAAAGAAGGGGAGAGCCTGGTTCCAGGTAAGGCAGACCTTTCATTTCCAATAAAACCCGAAGGTTTCCGCCGAATTTGTCGTGCTCCTCTTTCCCAGCGCCCTGTGTCGGAGCGTGCTGCGGGGGCTGGGGCGGGAGCAGGGCCCCCCCGGTGTCGGGAGAGCCCACGGAGGGATTGCGTGGCGGGCTGCGGGCCGGGAGCGCTCCGGGGATGTCGGCAGCTTCTTGGGCTCCGGTGGCACCGGCCGGTCCCGGCCGGGAGCAGCGCGGGGGAAAAGAGTGGGGCAGGGCCGGTTTCTAGCCCGAGTCCTTTTGCTGCGAGCCCACGGGCATCTCTGGAGAGGGGCAGGGGGTGGCGGGGATTGCTGTGCCCCCCATTCTCGGGGTACCCGGCCCTGCCCGGCTCTCCGCGGGGCCAGACCCGCTCCTTAGTATTTCAACGCGGATCATCATCCCGCTTCTGTCTCGCCGTTCCGTAGGGACGGAGACAAAGCCCAGAGCCGGGGTGAACAGCTTGGCCCCCACTGCGGGTGTGAACACCCCACGGTCCCCCGGGGGACCCCGGCCGGGACACGAACCGCGGGCTGAGCTGGGGCTGGACGGGACGGGCTGGGGCTGGAGGGGCGGTGGGACAAGCCGAGAGGCAGGGGCTTGGATCCGGCCCCAACTTTGTCTCCTCACCTTGAGGGCCAAGAGGAGGACGGCTGGCAGCTCCCAGGCCGCTAGGTACCAAACAAGCACAAAAGAAGCAAATGGCTCCTCTCCTTAAAGCGCCCTCTTCCCATTTTTTATAGCTCTCTGGGAGTCTCTTTATGCAGTGACCTATTTTTAAAGGCCTATATTGGGTTATTCATCATATCAAATACTGCGAGGAGATGGGGGGGAGTCGGTCGGGGGGGAGCGAATTACACTGATTCTAAATCGCCAGGCTTCTTTGCTTTGCTAGGTGGATTATTTTCTTCGTTTTGCTTGGGTTTTATGAAGTGATTTAAACATATTTTAACCAATTAGAGACTTTCCTCCTCTCCCTTGTGTCCCCTTGCATTGTTTTCCAGAGTGACGTTTTATGTCAGGATCCAGACTTTATTGAGAACTCAGCCGGGGTGCTGGTGTTATAATTACAGAAATAAGATATTTTAAAAATTAAAAGGGGTGGTGGGGGGTGGGGAGTGGGGAAGGGAACCGAAAGAAAAATAGCCTCGTTCCTGGGAGCGAGTTTGGGCTGGCTAGCGGGTGTATGGGATGCTCTGAGGCACAGCCCGGCTGCAGCCTTTCCCGCGGAGCGGAGTGTGGACACGGGAGCAACTTACGCCCCCACCTCGAGCACAGCCCGTTTCGCTCAGGTCACGGGCAAAAGTGCTTCAGACGCAGCAAAATCCTGCATACCGTTTTGGATCCCGTGTTGTCCCCCCAGCCTGCGTCTCCCCTCTTTTCCTACGCGGGAGAACAGGACTTTAAAAGCACTGGCTTTATTTTTGTTTTGGCTCCCTAATAGAGGCAGAGCCCGGGGGAGGAAGGACAGCAGCCTCAGTACAGACTTTCCGACACAGAGGGACCCTTCCTCGTTTGCGTCGGCCGCTGCCTGGCAGGGGATAGCCGTGTTCATGCTTTGCATGAATAGCACAGCCCGGTGACTCCAGGCCTGTCGCCTGCCCTTGTACCCAGCGTCCCTCCCCAGAGAGCATCTTACTGAGGAAAAGGGTAGTTGAGAGGGAAGGGGGCAGATCCCGGCTCAATTCCCCGAATCCCCCGGCTCTCGGTGATTGTCCCGGCGTGCTCCGACCAACCCCTCTCCGCTGTGCTCTCGGCTGCCCGGTGCTGCCTTTGGCAGATTTGGGTTCGTTTGTCCTGCGCTTACTTCTCCTTTGCAACCGCTGCATCTCCCTCCTCGCAAACGACTCCCTCTCTGTGCACAGGGGGTGGGCTGGGCTGCCCCCGATCCGGCTTAGGGTGAGAGCTCTTCATCTTCTCTCCTCATCCTTCGGAATTTAATTATTTTAATTTTCTTTTTTGGCAGCCCGTTTGGCACCCAGCCCCGAATTAGGGACCCTCAGTGCCCCCCGGCGTGTCCCATTGCATCTCACTGTCCTCGGAGGGCCCCGGAGAGCAAGGGAGCCCTGGGGACAGTCGGGGGCCTGCTCCAGCCACCGCCACGGAACTTCGCCGGGCTCTTCTGCCCGTCCCGCCGGGAGGCAGCTGCTAGTCGTGTGTCCCAGGTTTGAGATCGTTTGGGGAAGAATACCCTCATCCAATGCACTCCAACACCCTCACCCATCCCCCCCGCTTCTGCCTGCTACAGCCCCTCTGAGTGGGACCTGGATCTGACCTACTCCTGGCGCAGGCAGAAGTTTGAGTCGGGTCCGCGGCCAAGAGGCGGGGGGAAGCAGGGCTGGGGGGTACGGCGGCCCTTCGATGTCCCCGGGGACGGATGAGGGCTTCCCCCAAAACCTGTGGTGAAGTGTCTCTCCGAGTCCCTGCCTTCCACCGTGGAAGAAAAGAGAGTAAAGCTGCGGCGTTTCCTCTTCACAGAAGAGAAAACGGCCGCTGAATCTAAAACTACTCGTGAGTGGGGACACAAGCAGAAAAAAAAAAAATTAAAAGAAAAAAATCTCTGGCTATGAAAAGCATCTTTGGAAGCCTCTCCCCTTGCCATCTCCAGAACCAGATTTCGGGGTGTCGGCATAGCTGCCGTCCCCGGAAGAGTCCCAGGCCCGGCGGGCAGGAGCAGGACGCTCCCGGGGCTGCCCAGCTCTGGCTGTGTGCGGTCCGCTCCTGTCCAGGAAAATGTCACAGGAATATAATTAAAGCAGGCGGCATATATCATTCAAGTGTTGATCACCAAAGTAACTGCGTACAAATGACACCTCCTTTCCCGGCATAGCTGAGCCGTGCATGGCTCCCAGCTATGTCTGCCTAGTTTAAGTGGTCTAAACACGTTACCACTCCCTGTTAGCAGCGTGGAGAGGAGCAAAACTCCGTGCCCTCGAGCTGGTAGCTAGTCTTGGCACAGCATCTTTCAAAAGACGGGAGAGCGAGACGGGAACCTAGGAAATAACTGTTTTAGTCCTCAAGCACCCCTCCAAGTTTGGGGCTGCGAGTGCCGAGGGGCGGAGAGGCCCCGGTGGGACCCGCGGTGAAGGACAGAGGACGGAGAGCCAAGGCGGGGTCTGCGGTCCCTGTCCCAGTCCACTCTTGACAAACGGCCGGTAAAAGGTACCTACAGGTATCCTCTGATCCCGCCGCCGCCGGGCATTGCTCGGCGTTGTTCTCTTTGGAAACAACTGTCCCGAGCTGGGCGCCCGTTGGCTCCCAGCTGTGATGGGGTGGGAGCGACGGGGTACCGGGGAGCGCTGTGGCGTTGGGGAGAAGCTCCCCAGCAGAGCCCATTTCTGGAGCTCGTTGTACAGCTATCGGCCGATCATTCCTTCCCTCGCAACCACTTCTCTGCAGGGAAGAAACTTCTCTGCACCAAAAATAAGTGGGACCCGAGTGATTGCATCCGGCCTGGGAGCTGGGGTAAGGGCAGCGCGTCCGGCCCGGCCCGGTTAGGACACACCGGCCCCGCGAAATCCCGAACTTTCCCCGGCAGAGAAAGATGGAGAAGTCGCCGTTCCCTTGGAGGTCTTCGGCCGCGGGGCCGGGACTAGAATGGGGCCAACCAGGGACGAAACCCGGGGGCCCAGAAACACGACCAGAAGCGGGATGCGAGGAGCAGCACCCCTCGGGCGAACGGGCGGTGCGGTGCCCAGCTCCCCGACTTCACCTGGAGATTTTCGTTTGCAAACCAACTCTCGGGGAGACTTAGCGGCGCCGAGATCAGCGGAGCTGCAGGGTCCGTGCACTTTCTGCCCACCCCTGGGGCCGATTTGTTTCCCCCCCCCCGCAAAGTCCCTGCACAGTGGAGCTGGCACGGCGGTGCTCGCACCGCTCTCGCCGTCCCGCTGTGGGGCCGGGAGAGGGGGGAGCCTCAATTTGGGCAAGTTTCTCGCCCGGCATGCTCTTGGGCTGGTGTAAAGGAAATGGAGCAGCCCGTCCCCTCCACAAGCCGTTTTACAGCACATGAAAAGGAACAATCAGGGTGTATCAACAGCTCATCACCCGGCTTGGGGTCCTTGGGAGCATTTCCCATAGGAGGGGACAACCGCGGGGGTCCCCCATCCCAAATGTCTGGAACCAGTATGTTGTCGCTCCTTTTAGCACAGCCAGGGAACCCTCTCGTCCCACCACTCCTGGTGGATTTTAGGGATTTGATTTTAGGGATTCGCTGGGGTTTGTTGGGGATAGAGAGCCAGTCTGCGCTGATGGCTCCCCAGACAGACCCCCGGGTTTCCCCTGGGAGCAGAGTCCTCCAGTAGCCGTTTCAGGTGTTCCCGTGACAAAAGGGCCAATAGGAGCGTCTGAACGTATTGAATCTTTTACACTCCAGTATTTTATTTTCTAGTCCAAGAAACCCAGTAGGACTCAAGCTTCCTGCTAAAAACAGTCGGGACCTGCCTTTCCCAGTCTCAAGTCGAGAGCTTGTTTTTTATCAATTCATAGTTTTAACCACCCCTAAATACTCCGATAAATTCCATCCGCAGAACGCCTGTGGAGGGCAGGAAGGTGGGACGGAGCCCGTCGGGGGCATTTCAGGCCTCCTGGCCATGTCAGGGTCTGTGGATGACAGCGATTTAGCAGCTCTCCGACCGTCCCAGCCCCGACCCAGTTCCGGGAGAGGCAAGGCAGGGCCGTAGGGCAAGCGGGGAAGACGCTTCAGAGAGGATCAGAGTACCCCCGGCCTGCTCAGAGCCTGTCTGTCCCCTGTGTCACTTTCGTTTTGGGACGGGGAGCAGCCATCGTCTTCTCTCCAGTCCCCCTCGGTTCCAGGGAAGAGGATGGAAGCGGGGAAGGGGGGACCATGGAGCTGACCCTAGGACGGCGGGGCCGGGTGCTGGGGAGGCGGGGGCAGACAGCGCCCGGCCCGTGCAGCTGCGCCCGGAGGCGGCTGGAAATAGCACACAGCGCTGGCTTCCCCTGTCATATCTGGGCCCCGCGGGGCTGGTCTGGGGGTGTCGAGACCCGAGGTGACGCCCATCTCACCTCGGCCCCGGGTATCCCTCGCTTGCCCCGGGAGAGAAGCAAGGGTTTGCCGCAAGTCTTCTCCCTGTCCCGCAACTGCGCTCCAGACTCGGGGCACCACAAAACTTTGGTTGGTTGGCTGACGGTGGGGACAAACAGCGCAGCCACCCAGGACTGTGACAGCCGAGCCGCTCTGGCTCCTCCGAGACCTGTAATATCTCTGCCGCTCCCGGCACGCGTGAATAATTCACCAGGCTGCCAAATGCAAGTAACGTTTGTGGCAGCTATGAAAGAGCCAGGGAGGCGAAGGCTCATTTTTGGGGGGCAGGAGGAGGTGTGGGGAATCAATTGAAACTTAATAAAAGGAATGGGGGGAGAGAATGGCGGAAATAAGGCGGGCAACTTCTTCTAATAACAACTTGGTGTTAATAATTCAGGAGCAGTCATTGGATTATAGCGCAATATCCGAAGTACATGTTGCCGGCACTGTGCGGGTGGATAATGTAATCGGAGCTCATTTTGCCTTCCAATAAATTACAACAGCAAAAGTTTCCTGTTAAAGCAGTTATTTGTATTTCTTTTTTGAAGGTGATTCCCCTTCCAACAACAGCAGCAAGAAAATTAATTAAAAACTAATATTTCCATCCATTGCAAGAGCAGCACCAAGATGCAAAGCCGAAGTTTGACTATGATTTTTTCCAACTTTCAGTGCTGTAAGGCTGCTCCTCCTTCTCACTTCTTCCAGTCTCTGTTTTTTTATCCCTCCTTTTTTTTTGGTCCGACTCCATCTGGCCTCACAAGAGCTCTCCGTGTTCAGAGAAGTGCTGCTGGAAAGAAAACTCTCCCTAAAATGCATCTCTTCATGTCAGACTTGCCATGTTTGTTCCCCTCGTCCCTCTCAGGTCCTGTTATGAAGGGGTAGCAGCTAGAAGTAGGGTCAAACAACAGTTCGTTTGTCTTTCAAGTCACACATGAGGTGAGTTTGCAAGGCCTCAGATGACTCTTCTTTTTGTTCTAAATCGCAGCAGCACTTAGCAGCAGACACGTCCTCCAGACCCAGCCAGGGTATTGCAGCTTTCCTCTTCTCTATTCTGCTCCTCCTACTAAAGGCCAGGCTATCCCTTGCCTACTTATGGCTTCCATCTCCAGCCAAAGTTCAAAAGATGATTCTCAAACCTCTCCCAGCTTCTGCTGCTGGACACAGGGATCCACTGCACTTGTTTTCAGTGCCAAGCATCCTCTGTATCCTCAGACTATGTATCTCTGATTAGAGGCTTTACACACATTTGTTGTATTCTGCTATCTCTTCCATGAACCTTAGACACATTCCTCAGATAGTCATGTTTCAGGCAGGGCTCTTTCTATGGGTACTTTTAGCATCCTGTAATGGTGACTGGCATTTTCCATCCTGCATAATAGCTGCTGTCAGCTTACAGTGTTTCTGTACCGATTGCTGGCAGATCAGGCTGTCTCCCTGTGCTGCATGGAGGTACGATGGGGAAAGAGAGAAAAGAACTTCCTGGAGAAGGCTGGAGTGAAAATAATCTCTCTTGTAAGGCACTTTCTTGATTCCCACTCTTCAGATTCAGACTCTGAACTCTGAGGTTTAATATCATTACAAAAATCCCTCTTATGATTCCACCGCTGAACATCCTAGCGCCCTGTCCACTTCCCTTCTCTATTTTGTTCAGTTTGTGACATCTCTTGGCATCAAATTCCCATGTTCTCCTGCCTGGCACCCAGGACTTTTTTTCAGCTGATGTACAATCTCTTGTGACTTGTGGAACTTTACAGCCTGGGCTTTTTGTCCAATGAGTAAAGTCTCAAGATTTCTTCCATTTTTCTGCTTGAAATCTCCTTGGGGTCCGCTTAGCTCTGTTGTTTTTTACAGGTGTGAAAAGCAGGTCTACTAATGCCAAATATGCAGCAACAGTGGGTTTGGGTTCTTCTTGAACATGGAAAAACCAGTCAGTTCTCTGCATTTTCCTGCAATGATGTTACAACTTAACAAGGATCTGCCAACGCTCCTCAGTAAGAGGTAAGAGGGTGAGAAAGGGAGGTATAGAGGCCGCACACAGCAGAAATAACCTGGCCTGGGGTGTGCAAAGGGGCTGGCTGGATATTGTGAGCATCCCTCACCCTCGGGAGAGATTGGAAGTGCGGGGCCTGAGTGGTCCCTGGCCGGGGAGCCGCCGCTAGAGGGAGGGCACTGAGGGCAGCCGTGGAAGGGCTAGCTTGGTCTATCCCAGAGCACAGGTTTACTTCCCAGTAGCAGCCCCTCTCCCATACTTTAAATCTAGGGATTTCCTGCTTGGAAAGCTTTGTACCTGCTCTTGCTGCTTTTTGCAGTCTCAGTGAAGCAATGGGTGTTGAAAGTCTCCTGTGGCCTGTGAATCTATTGCCAAACTCCAGACAGACCTTTATTTACAGTGAAAGGAGTGTATGTGAATTTTGGAGTACATGGACTCCAAGGACAGGAGAGAAAAACGATTTTAATTTTCCAGTGTTAAATAAACACTTGTTGACTGGTAGTGCAATGTAAAAAGCATAGAATATATGATTTTTAACTGAGATGCATACAGATCCCTAAATGGTGACCTCATTATGTAGAAGCAATGTGGGCAGTGGGTGAGGAGGTACGAAGTCCAGCAGTGGAGCACCTGTCTCCCCCCACAGCTATGGGATAGTTGCAATGCTGTGGGTGCACCAGGGCCTCTCTTCTCTTTGGTCTTTGTCCTTTTGCCCTGTACATGTGTGCAGTCTGCAATATCACCAGCTCAGCCTAGTGGAGCTGGGCATGCTGTGCTGCTAAAACATGACCTTTTGCTCTGAAGATGGCAACAGCCTTGTGCTGGCTGCAGAACAACATACCCAGTACAAATAGAATCTTTCTGATAATAAATCACCATCCATAATAAGAAGACATCGTTAATAATAAGTCATCCAGGGGCCTCTTGAGACTAGAGTACAACTTACTGTAAAAATAGATAGGAAACATGGTGTGATCATTACAAGCAAGATAACAAATAAAACAGAAAATGACTTTTATAGGCATTTAGCTCTTCTTTCCTTCCCCCAGCTTCCAGCCAGTTTTGTTTTCAGTCAGGATGGCTATGATTTAAGTTTGGTCGCAAGCACAGACTGGATTTTTGCAGATGCAGAGCCCTGGGTTTACTGCACCTGTGAGCTGGCCAGATCACTACTTGCAAAGGAGCTGCCTGGCAAAAATCCCTCCTTTTTTTTCCCTTCCACTCACAGTGTGATCCCTTAGTCATCCTGATTTCTCCAAAGGCAATGGATACAGTCTCCCTGGCTTTGATATGTAGAAGCCAACTGAGGACTTACCCATAGGTATCAGCTCTTTCTGTATCCCCTCAGCTGGCAGGATTTGTTGCCCATCTCCCACAGCTTTGTTTTGGCTCAGCTGATGGGGTAACTTCAGGAACCAGAGGGTACTGAGGGGCAAACACATGGCAAAATGTGAGCTTTGAAATGAATGAATGCTTGCATTGAGAACTCACCAGACCCAGGAATATTTTCACACATAAACTGCCTGGCAGCAAAAGACTCATGAAAATTGCTTCATGCACAGAAGTGAAGGGAATCTCACACATTTGTTTAAGGACAAATTTGCAAGTCACCCTTGTACTATTCTGTCAGCTCTAATCTGCTTGGGATATCAGTACTACTTCCTTGCAGCAGAGGGGAAAGAGGCTAGGGCTGTTCAAATCTTTCTTGGTTTCTCCCCTTGTTTGCGTTTGCCAGGCAAACAATAGCAGATGTTATATAGTCAGTTCAGTTTGCTACTAGTCCCATTATGCTCTATTTATGTTTCACTTTATTGGCTTTTTTTTTTATTTTCCTATTATTGTTTCACTCTGGGGGAGGCAGAGGATATAATATATTCATCTTTATTATACAAAATCTGTGTGAAGCATTTAATAAAATGCTGTTTCCACACAGCTAGGAATATTACTGTTAGCTGTTCTTAAGTTAATGCTCCTATTAAAAAATGTTTGATGGCTGCAGTGACTGGAACTTGTGTGGACAAAAAGCACACACACCACTAAATAAGGCATTCATAGAAATTCAGAGATTTCCTGATGCCTTGTGGAAAACTTCTGTTTAGCCAGATTTCTGCTTATTTAGCATATTTCCAACATTGTTCTTCCCTAGTTTTATTATTAGTTGTATTTGCATGGAAAATAAGTTTTACCTTTTCTCCTCAAAACTTTCCCCTGAGATTGAAGGGGTCAAATCTGTCCCCCATCCCCAGGTCTCTTTCCCAAGCAGGAGTTTTGGCAGAGTTAGGGCAAAGACAAGTGGGGAAGGACACTGATAGGAAGTCAGTCATGGTTGCTCTCTGAACCTGGACCAGCTTGCATCATGGTCAAGGCACTCTCCCAAAGCTGCTGATTCACACCCAAAAATGCCTGCATGAGGTAGGCCAGGCTTGTTCTGCTTTACAAGTTGATGGCTAGGGGCAGAGGGTCTGTGCTTGCTCATGGACCAGGAGCAGGGCAGTTTTTGAGACCTCCATGTCACAGCACTTGGCTGTGCCAGGAATGGGGATGGTTCTCCATGGACCAGGAGCACAGGAGATGGTGCTGCTTTTGGGGTTACTCAGGAAATCATGCAAAATAGCAGTGAAAAGTCAATGTTACTGCATCAGGTAAGAAGAGATGAGCAATGGGAAAGAATATGTTCCTGAGAAACAGAAAGCTGTTTTCTGAAAGATCTTTCAGAAAAGTCCCTAATTGGTAACTTTGCAGAAAGACTCAGACATCTACACCCAAAATGACACTGACTTAGACAGTCTAGTTTTAGACCCAAAGCTCAGTCAAACACCATGCTTATCACCATGCTTAACACCATGCTTATCCCCAGCACAGGCAGGGACCGACAAGGAGATGTGGGTCTGATAATTTTCTCACAATCAGATGCTTTATCTCTTGGAAGAGCAATGAAGTAGTTCAGTGGCGTGAGTGTTACATGTTTGCAGGAGTTCTAATGGCAGTCGGCCCGGCACCAATCCATACAGTCACTGGATGTGAGAGACTGAGAAAGGCCATAGAGGGTTTAATGAAATTCTTCCTGCCCCATATCCTGACTCCATTGCTGCTGCTGGTCATCCTGAGAGACCAAAAGACACAACTGTATTATATATAATTCTGTATTTTATTACCATACAAGCTTTAGTAAATATATGTTATGCTTCCCAGAGATACTTTCCCAGCCCTCAGTTGATTGTGGTTCAGAGAGTCCTGAGACAGAAGTGATACCTCCATGTGTTATAGTCTCAGATAGACTGTTCTTGAACGAATGCATCTAACCACTTGTTCTACTGATATAATCTTTTGGCATCCATGATATCCCAGGGCAATGATTTTCATGGCTGATCTACCAGTTGTGCAGATAAGATCTTCCTTTTTTTTGTTATGAATCTGCCACCTGATAACTTCACATCCGCTTGCACTTGTTCAGGAAGAGGTGGCACACACTTAATCCCTGCTCACCCACTCCTCAGCCTGTCTGAGAGCACAGAAATTCTTTGGTAGTGCCTGTCAGCCTGCATGGAGCTGGTGTGGGAGAGGTGAATGTCCTGTCATTCAGGACTGAGTACTCTTATGGAGAAGAGCAAGGAAAGTCAAGATGCACCTCAGAGGGAGGATGACATTCACGGTGTGGTGGGCAATGGGGCAGCCTGTGGTGTCCCTGTTTGAGCAAACACTGAGGAAAGTGTTGGACCACCACGATGAGTTGGAGGAAGTTTCTTGGCTGCTACATGGGGTTGATAGAAGACAGCTGTCAGTGTGAAGGGTTGGCTACTGGGGCAGCAGTGGTGGAACAGAAACTGTGGGGAAGGAGTTCATTCCAGTCACCCAAAACCTCCAGAGCTTTCTGAGTAGTCAGGAAAAAGCAGACCAGGAATTTGGGGCTCACACATCCCCTCTAGGAATGAACCTAAACTGGGCTTCACTGTGCTGAACATTCACTGGCAGCTCTGAAGACAGCATTGTTTGGACAAAAGACTATCCCTCAGCCTGACCCCACCGTGGCCTGCAATGCACTGGGTTTTTTCCTTTGCCCACCCAGGTTCTGGTGCCTTTGTGTACCCCACACTCTCAGGGCTGGGAGGGCTTTTCAGCTGTAAAATTAAATACAAGGAACTTTTTGGCCCTGCTTTGAAATTATCGTGCTTTGGGGGGTTATAGCAGAAGTGTAAGGACAAGTGTACTCAGTCTTCACAAGGTTTTTCTCTAGACATGGCACTGTTGGGGGGGAGAGGAGCCGGGAGAGGACGTCTGCTGTCAGAGCAGTCATTTCATGACATTGCACTCTCCAGACAAGAGCACCTGTGAGACAGAAAGGGTTTGGTAAGCTTGAGGAAGTGAAAATGTTTTACAAAAGCACCATAAACATCTGCTGAGAGGTACCTGGGAACGTGACTGAGAGAGAGAACGAGGAGGTGAAGGGGGGGAAGGAAAACAGGTCTTTAAAACAGGTTAAAGCCACCAGCCCTGTGGGAGTGATGTGAAAGCCTCAATGGCACTGTGGGGGACACAAACCCTGCCAGGCTGAGGAGGAAGCCCCTGGGGAGACTTCCTGAGGCTTTTGCAATGTGATAAGAGTAAGGAAAGAGCCAGATTTGCTTGAAATACTTAATTTTAATTGCAGAAGGCTGCCTGCCGTCTCCCTGCTGCCTTGCTGGGATGTGTTTCTGTCTCAATCATATGCATGTGACTTTTGAACTGGTGAATGGTGTCGCTGATGGGCAAGGACTAAAATTGCTGTAGGTATCTCCCTAGATATTTAGACAGTCCTCTAGGGCTTAAACCCTGATCATTGCCCTGCTGGGCAGACTCTTTGGGTCACCCAGTCTCACTGCTTCCCTGGATTTTTTGCAAGTTTTTAACATTTCACTCAAAATGTCACTTGGGGACAGTTCAACTTGTACATGTGGGTTTTCTCATCTGAGATTTGTGGTGACAGAGATGACCTTAAAGTAGAGTGAATGTTAAGAACAAACCACTCAGGGCAAGGGACAAGGATAAACCACCCTTCATTTTATTGGTTTGACCATTTTCTTCTGATTTTGAACCTGCTTCCCAGTTTCTTTGGCTGCTTGATGCTTTCTGCACAGAAACAGAGCATGGGTTTCTTGCCAGGATCCAGAATTCTAGTTATTTTCCCAAATCCTTCAGTCTCCAGAAGCCATTAAACAAAATAACTTTCTTTCCTGTGACCTCCCATTACAGTGATCTGCAGTGCTGTAACACACATCTCCCAAGGCTACATCCCAAAGGGCACCTTCCAATCTCCTCCTGTCCACTGAGCACCTTGCAAATGAACTGTCAGTTTAGTTGTATTTCAAGTGTTCCTTGTCGACAAAGAGTGAAGTATGAAGGGAGAAAATCTGCCTGCTCTGGAGGCAAAATTGTGGTGCAGATGTTTTACCCCACAATGTAGGTCTGGAAGACCTAGAAGAATCCATGTGCTCATCCGGCCCTTCATGCTATAATGATAATCAGTCATACTGGGATTTGTGCAAAATACAGCACTTTTCCCAGCAAGTAATCCCCATTGCTTTATGTGAGGATCCTGATTCAGAGAGAGGGGATGATACTGGTTTTCTTTTTGTTTTTTAACCAGCTCTTGGTTATTCTGAAGGCTGTTATGCTAAAAACTTCTCCTCACAGTAATCTCCCAGTTCAGTTTCCTATAACCAGCACTGGATAATCTTTCTCCATCACCTAGCTTATACCCCAGACCTTAAACTGCACTGCTGAAATAGTCTAACTGAGACAACTCTACACTACTGTATTCCTTTCCATCAGTTCAAAACTTTCCCAGAAATGAGTGACAAGTATCCCTCGTGGGGTCTGAGGTAGGAGCTGTCTCAGCCCTACTCATGCTGGTCTCATGGTGTGGGTTGGCCACCTTCCCACTGCAGGGCTAGTCCTTCCCCTGGACCCCAAGCTGCATTGCCCTGGGCTCCCTCATGGAGCAGTGCCAGTTGGGACTTGTAGACTTACCTGTCCAATCCTTGCTGATAACTGAGTTCAGAGGAGGGATGTTGTCCTGGCTGTGGGGTCATGAAAAGCAGTTGTGGCAGTGGGGAACACTCCCCATCCCATGCAGAAACAACTCTGGGATGTGGAGACAGATGAGGGTATTAGGCAGAGTGTTACTAGCAGGCAGAACATTGCAGGCAGACCCTGACCACTGCATCACTGCACTGAGAGCCAATCCCTCCCCATCCCATAAAAATTCTCTCCCTTCCCCAGGAAGGTTCTTTCCCTTTCCCTCCCTGTTGGAGGGTTGGGCCGATGTGCATTTGCTGAGCCCCGGCTGCTTGCTGTCTCTGCTGCCATTTGCTCTGGGAACAGCCCACAGCACCAGCACTGTGCTCTGCTGTCTGTCTCGATGTCTCTTTAATCCTGTTTCCCTGGTTTCACATGGCAGCAGCCCATGTTTGCTTGTGCAAAGCTTTCCTCTGGATTGCTGGCAGCCGTGCTTCCAAACCCAGCTTGCCGTTTTCCCCAGAGTGGTGGGATTGATTGGCTCCAGCCGGAATGGGCATGGCTCTCCGCTGCTTGGACCGAAATGCAACCATCTGTTACACCTCTAGTTAAAAGTACATAAAGTTGAGCATTTGTGTGTAGACAATTCCACCCCTGATACGCTTTCCACCACACATCCCTCTCACACTTTGGCAGGATCTTGTACCGCAATGGGCCCAGTACAGGCAAAACCAGCACTTTAGCTCTGTCGGAGCCAAGCAGCGTGGAGATGGTGGGGGTGTAAATCAGCCTTTCCTTCTTCTGCTGTAGCAGGCCACCATCAATTTTGCAGTGTGTTGTGCCCCAGGTTTCCTCCTGGCCGTGGCTGATCCTGCTACCTCCTCTGCACTGGGTAGTCCTGCCCAGGCTGGCAGCCAGGCTTCCTTGTGCCTGCTACACCACCAATGCAGGTGGAAATGGCAATGCATCGCTGAGCCTCAGTCAGGTGTTCCCATTGAGGAAAGGCACTGAGGATAAACAGGCAGCAGACATGTGGGAAGATGGGACCAGCATACGAAATAGCCCAGAGGGTGGGAGATGAGCATGGCAGATGCATTGTCTGTATAGCCCTGCACCTGCAAAGGCCTGGACAGCCCACCTGCCTGCTCCCTGCCCCGTGCTGTCAGTCTGGCCTCGTGCTGCCCTTTCCCTGTCTACATGGGCCTGTGCAGCTTTGCCAGAAGGGGAAGGCAGGAACTAGGCTGGGAACACTGCTGAGCCACTTCCTCCTCCCTGAAAATGCTGGGTAAAAGAAGCCACTGCTATGGCTATAAGGAGATTTCCATGGGAAGAAGAATTCTGGCATCTCCAGTGTTGCTTCCCAAGTCCCTCCTTTCCACAGCTTTGAGACTTCCCTTCCCTGAAAGCTATAGAGGGATACTGCTGAGGCATAAATCTGTTTGCCATGCTGCACTCCAGCAGCAGCATCCTCTTTACATCTACCCACCCTGCCTCCAACTCCTTGCTGTGGCTTTCCATGCCCATTAGCAAGTCCATGCTCAAAGATCCACAAAACAGACTTCTGCTGAGGCCTCAGTACCCAAGCTATGTTGGATGTGGGTGGGCAGGGAGAGCTTTAGCACCTGTAGGATGGAAGAATGCCTAAATGTGTGTGGCAACAGCCACAGTTATTGCCATTGCTGAGGTACCAGATAACCCAGCCCAAATCATCCCCTGCTCCTGCTGCTCTCCAAGGAAGCTGTGGCTGCATTAATAAGGCAAAGAAACAGAGAAGAAATAGGGCACTGTGGTGGGAAATGGCCCTGCCAAGGCCAGAAAGCAGATCAGAGTCAAGGTAAGGAATTATTTTGCTTCAGCCCATTTATACCACTGTATCACTCCACCATTTTCTTAACCATTTATTTTCATAAAAACACATGGCTGAATTTCTGGGATGGGGCAGCTCCTTTTGGAAAGACTCAGGACAGAGAGAAAGCAAATCATCCAGCCTGCTGAGGCTCAAGGAGCAGCCAGTGACAAGGACCCTCAAGGTGCAGCAACATCTCCCATCAGTGTCAGTTAACTCTCTCTGGAAATGCTGGCCTCTGGTGCTTTCACCAGAGCCGTAGCTCAGATGAAATGAGAAGAATGTCATCTTTTCAATGTTCATGAGTGATGTCCCAGGGAGCCAGTGGATATTGGGTAGTCTTCTAGAAATCTTCTTCCAGGTCCCTCCTGAATTACAGGGATTACAGGTCCCTCCTGGATTATACCAATGGGACTGGTGGTGATGTATCAGCAATCCTTGACCTTGCTCATCTTTGTGGGGCAGTGAAGGTGGCGGGAGAACAGAAAGGCTAAATGCACATCCCAGAAGCCAGGGTGACTCTGAAAGCTGAGAGGAGAGCTGGGGGCTGGGGGAGAAGAAGAGACATCTGAGCTCAACACAGGGGCAGCAGATGGATTGGAAGGAGCATAACCTTGTGGCAATGCATGCTCTGGTCCCTGCAGCTGGCATTAAGGGTCAATTATTTTCAGTGTAACAACTCATTTCTAACTGGAAAGAGAGTGACCTGATGACACTGATAGAGCCTGCTGACGTCCATCTCCCTGCTGTGGGAGAAGACAGCAGCACAAGTCTTAAGCTTTGCTTGATGTGTGATCACAGACCACTGTGCCTGATTGCCTTCCAGGCCTCCTGGTGGGCTGAATCTGGCACTCCCAGACCTGTAAAGGAAGTGCTTCTGCACACTGAGTTTTGAGGGGGCAACAGTGTGGTGCTGTTGAGCCCATGTTTGACATTCATCCCTTTTAAGAGTTCTAGGAAGTGTCATCTCTCTTTAAATCCATCAAAGCCACTTCAGCAGGAGAGGGCTGGGGCAGGATCCTGCATGGTGGGGGCTGGATGCCAGCCTGGCCTCCAGCCCCAGTCTCTCACCTGGAAGTCTGTGCATGCCTAGACTCTGATACTTTTGGGTAAAGAACTCCTTAAAGAGAGAAGGCTTCCCCACTGCAAGGTGCAGCGTAGCAAAACAACAGGGTGCACATCAGCCCTGCTTAGAGGATGCAAGGCAAGGTTGGGGTGCTGTCCTTGCTGTGAAGCACCAGTCACCCATCTGCAGGACACTGCTGTGCATGATGCTCCAACTTGAGCCGCCCTTTCATGACAGCACTTCTTAATTTAACTCCTGAAGCAATAGAGTCTTGATTTTACAGATGCAGACAACATCAAAGTAACTTTCAGGAAAAGCATCTCCCACGTGCAAGCTTAACAGCCTTCCTGGTGGGAAGTTCATCCCCCAAGGGCTATGGTGGAGGACAGCCCTGGCACCCTGACTTTGTCTGTACCACAGGCTGGGGCATATGACAATCAGGGCAGTCAGTTCCAGGGACAATCATTGCCTTGCTGTGTTTCCCTATGCTGTTCCCAGAAGTGGCTGAGCTCAGGAGCTCTGTGCTCTTTGAGAAGGGGTCCAGCCCACTGACATGAGTCAATGTCCCCAGCTTGTGCCATCCACGTCTAGGAGTTAAGTGATACCCTGCACTGTGCCAGGTCCTTGACCTGGGAGGAATTGTTTGTGCTGTCAGAGTGCTCTGGGCTGCACTGGCCACCCGACTCTGGGGGCAGCCTGCTGTGAAGGGAATCCACAGCACAGCCTGGGGCAGTTTGACATGTCTCCTTTGATCACCTCTCTGCTCGTCCCTCTCTGGTGCAGCCACATGACACTGGTGAGGTTCATATAATTCACCTGCCCCACGGTGTGAGGAGGTGGGCACTAATGGGGGAGGATGCTGAAGTAGAACACCCCCTGAGCTGTTGAACACCCTCTGCTGCCAAGGTACGACATGGTCCCAGCTTGGTCCCACAGACTGAGACCCATAGTCACCAACACATCCCACCATGCCAGAGCAGGTAAACACAGCAGTGGATTGGATGACACCCTAAATGACAGCAGGGCTGTTCTGTTGGAGTCTACTCCACCCAGGATGGTAGGAGGAGTATACATGGAGGGAGAAAGGGGAAAATATGGAACAGAGATAAAGGTTCCAAAGAGGCACAGGGTGAAAATAACCCGACCAGATAGCAAAGGAAAGGGAGTCAGTCAGACCTACAGAGGCTGGGTGTGAAAGGATCTCAAAAGGAGCGGAGACAGGTCCTGTCAGTCTAAAGCCTAGACAAAGGAGATGATGACAAGCAGCTATTTTAGCTGATGGCCTGAAGCCATCCTGCCTGGGGTGGTGCACTCAAGTCCCCTAAACTAAGCAAAATTCAGCCTGGGATTGGGATTTGGGTCAGAAAACCAAGGCAGTGGGATGAAAGGGTGGTCCCAGAGCATCATCATGAATGAACCAGGTGCTGTGAGACATGGGGCTATAGGGCACTGCCACCTCTAAAGGCATCACATTTCCAACACGTTGTTTGATGCAGCTTTGTTACTGGGCACTTCTCTGTCTGTTTTTGAAATGATGGGAATGTGAGCTTCAGTGTGGTGTCCCAGTTAGGGGATCCCAGCAGGCACCTGCAGGGGATGCTCCAGGAGCTGGGGTCCCTCAGCTCCTCACCTACGAATGAGGCTTATGTGGGACTGCTGCTTTCTGAAGGGGCACCTCTGTCCTTCTATAAAACAGAAAATTAGTCAGGTCCATGGTTTTGCTGAGATGCAGAACTTGCACCTGCTCACAAGGTGCCTTGGGAACCAGTATGTAGAAAAGATGTTTTAAATTTCCTTTCTTTTTATGTTTTGGTGGTGTAGCAAGGGTTGTGTAGGAACAAGGCATGCTGGGGGAGCTGCTGGAGTGTCCTGCTCTGTAGCACAGCAGTGAGCTGTTGGGAAAAACAACCAGCAAATACCTGAGTATCACTTCGAAAGCCTCTCACTGCTGTCTTCAAGGGACCATGGGAAGATGGTGCTTCTGTGAAAAGGATTCAAGACTCAATCCACAAAACACCTGCTTTACTTAAAGCACAAACATAAACTCCTTGAAAGCCAGAGAGATTTAAACACATTTGGAGTGAAGCCTGGCTGCCAGCATGCTTGTTGAATCAGAATGGAGTCTGTTATATAAGCATAAAAACTGTTTTGCAAATATGGCTACTTTAAATTAATCACACAAGTTCACGTGGAGGCACCTTTCTGGATGCTCCGGTAGCCAGAGCAGAGCTGCTGGGTCATGGGAAGCTGCCATTTATAGAAACTGTGCCAGGCAGGCGTGGAGCAAACCCAAGAATGTCACACATTATTTGAATTGAGACATCATTGACAGGGAGCAAAAAAAACCACCAACAGCCCAAAGCTCCTAAATCCACCAAGCCTTAAAATGGCAGGAGGAAACAGCCAAGTGAATTACACCCAGGATGAACTTGGCCCTGCTGCTCCTTCAGCAGTGATTTCTGAGGCATTGTGGAGTCTGGCATTTTTATCTCCTCTGGCATTTTTATCCTATTTCATTCATTCTATTTATTCCTGATCCTGTTAACTTTATCCTATTGATTCAAATGCATTTTCATACTCCCTTATGGTCCCCTTTTGCATCACTTTCAGCTTTTAGGCAAACAGGATGAGCTTTTTCTGTACTGGAAAGAAAATGTTATCTTGGAAGCATGCTTCTTCCAAACTCCCCTCCTTTTTCTGGGAGACTGAGGTTTATTTATTTATCTTAGCTAGACAAATAGCTTCGTTTTCATGCAAAATAGGATGCACTTCTGAATGCATACAGAATAGGTCAAAGGGTTTTAACTATGTGAAGGGCAAAATCTGAGCCTATGGAAGTGATATTGCTGCAGTGCTGCAGTTCAGAATGTCTCTGTGAATGGAGCCATCCCTAAAGGCTGCAAATATATTGGGAGGTGGAGATTTACATACTTGCCAGCCAGCAGATATATTCAAGCCTTCCACTGCAGAGAAGTCCCAGCATTACTGCTGCCTTCTGCTTTGTGTTGGATGCTGGTACAGACTTAGAAATCACATCTCTTGGAGATGGTTGATTTTACTGTTGCCTGACCTTTGGTATTTAGATGTATCTGCAGCTCAATCCTGAACATCTTCAAGGCCCAAAGAAAAGCTCTGGTGTGGATTTGGGGATATGAACACACTTGTTTTGCTGATGGTCAAAGACACAGGGTGACAGAGGGGCATGGACATCTGAAACAGAGGTTTTATGCATTAGATTCCTCAACAGTAGTTTTTGCCCTAACCCAGTCAAAGGTTTATCTCCTGTGGAACTATACATACTTGGTACTGTGGAAGAGGGAGAATGGAGAAAACAGGGAATCTGGCATCTGCAAGAGTCATTATTTTCAACAATACTTTCTTTAGATTTGCCTTGACTCAAAGCAAACTGGGATCTTTAATAAGCATGTCCCAGTGGATCTAGACCTGGAAGCAGTGGTGTCTCCATGGCTTGGACTCATCAGCTTTCATCACCCCCCAGATTTTCCTTTTGAATAAAATTTGTAGGAGCCCAGACTCCCACTGCTTCCAGATTGAGCCTCTGGTCTCTTTTGAGATAAAGACCTGTTTTCTGGCACGTACATTTTGTCTGGAAAGAGGAATAAAAGACCTCACCGTAAATAAATACAAACCTCCAAATGGCATGCACAGTGCCTTGTTCAAAGAGCTCGGCCTGTTTGAAATCAGCAGCCCCATAAAATCTGAACGGGTTCAGAAACACTTGGAGTCATGGGATCTCTGTGCATGAAGGGCCCAGCTCAGTGGCTGCCCCTCACTGAGGTATCAGGGCTCATTCCTTGAGCCAGTGAGGCTCCACCATTCCCCACCTCACAGCCCCAGGCTGCATCTCGGGACACGTAAATCAGAGCCTTTGCCCTTCGCCGTGGCTCTCTGCAGCGAGGTCGGGGGTCACGAGCTCACCTCTCAAAATAATCCTGGACAATCAGGAAGTGTTTCTCATTTGATGAATTAGGTGTATAAAATCCGTGAAGGGCTCACAAACGGACAGACCTTTTCCTTTCTTCATGGGGATAATATTTCATGATATGGGGAGGAAAGAGTGGAGAGGGAGGGGGGGAAATAATTAGTAATTTGTGTTTAACTGTTTTCATGGGTATTTTGTTTCTTTGTTCTCTGACGCTGCCTGGAGCCATTTAAAAAATGACTCAACAATAACAACCAAACTAATCACTCTTTGTAACTAATGGCTATGTCAGAACCTGGAAATCAAACCAAAGAGTCTTGGAGAAGTTGGAAGGGAGATGCTGAGCACAGGAGAAGAGGTGGAGAGGAATTCCCTCTCCAGTGTCAGATGGATGCTTAGAAAGGGCCCCAAGATAAGAGCAATAAAGCGAAAGACAGGAACCCTCCCTAGAAAGCTGTTGGCTGTTCTCACAAATCCAGGTTGATTAGGCTGTTTGTGATGCAGCCTTTCCTCTCTACATGGGCAAAAGGTTTTGTTCAGTCACACTTGGAGACAAAGTCCACCAAAATCTCAGCTTCAGCTGTCTGATGTATTGTTTAAGATCATAGAATCATAGAATTATATAGGTCAGAAAAGACCCTTGAGACCATTGAGCCCAACCACTAAACCACCACTTCCAAGTCTACCACTACACCGTGTTGTAAGTGCCACACCTACATCTTTTAAATAATGGGTGCTGGTGATTCAATCACTCAGGCAGCCTGTTCCAATGCTTGACAACCTTCTTCTTTCTGTGAAGAAATTTTTCCCAATCTAAACCTCCCCTGGCACAGCCTGGGTCTGTTTCCTCTTGTCTTGTCATTTGCTACATGGGAGAAATGCCTGACACCCATGAATAACCTGGTCCTGGTTATACTCACCTGGTGAGTTTTGGCTTTGGGTTGGCACAGAAACTCCCAAGAGACAAGAATGTGGAGGCTTTGGTAGAGTTCTGTCACTGACTCACCAAACTGAGTCCATCTTTATACATGGTTTGGAGACCTCTACCCATGTAGATCCCGTACATGAATTAAAGATAGAGCAGCACTGCCTACCTCTGACTTTCTTGAGCTTGCTTTTTCTGCAAAGTGGGGTGCATTTCTGACTGTCAGAAGGTGAGCATCAAGGAGTGCAGGTGGTGAGAAGCAGAGAGAATGGGATCCAGGGTGAGGTCTCCTTCCAATCTTGAAGGCGACCAACAAGCAGCATGTGTAAAATCAGGGTATCAGAAGGCCCAAAGCCTTGTGGTGTCTAATTGGGCCACACATAAAATAGAGTTTCAGATTGAAGGCCTTTTGAAGCTATGATTTAGAAAGGCAAATCCATTATGCTATCTGATTATGACACTGACATTAAAAGCACAGGGAACCTCTAATCGATGAAGGTTAATTTATTTAGACCATAAACCAGGAATTAATTTGAAAGGGGCTGTGGTGGAGCAGCAGCTGAGACTCCAGCTGTCCCTTGTGTGATGCTGGTGGGGTGACAGGGACATGTTGGCCAAACTGAAGGCAGAGACCACAGTTCCACTGACTCTGTAGAGCTCTGCCTGTCCTCTGTCTCAGCCCTGAGCTGACTGCAGACCAAGGAGATCTTATTACAGAAAGATGAGAAGCTGAGTCTCAGATGAGTGTTATCTTTGATTTGCGTTGCAGTAGAGACTGTCCCTCCTCAGGCATATCAGGATCCCAAATCATGTTGAGAGTGGAGTCCTGTTTTCTTGAAATGTTGCCCTCTGAGCACACAGTGGTGTGGCTCAATCCTGCAGCAGGTACTGATGTACATTGTGCCCACACCAGTGACCTCCTGGGTAGATGTGGCCAAAGAGCATCAGGTCTGGAGGGGTCTGGACGCAAAGGTTCATAGCAAGTAGCTCTGGTCCAGAGGAGTGATTTAGAGCTCCTGGCTCCTACCTAGGGGAGTGCTGAAGTGTAAGAGATTTCCTTAGCCCGTCACTTTTATTTTCCTTGGTTATTGTTTAAAATGCAGAGATTATGGGGTCAAACTTTCCCAGCCAATATTTTTCCTAATGAAAAATGTAGTAGGGTACGACTCAGTGATCGAATCTATATGGTGAGTGTTCCACACTACAGTGATTTCCACAGACAGAACTTCAATAAATCTTGTTTTCAGAGAAATTATATGAGGCTGATGCTCTATTTTTGCCAGTTTAAGATCACTTTACCCCTCTGCTGTGCTCTGTCCAAGTGGAACTTTCCTCCAGCTGAGCTGAGTCTTTCCTACAGCAACACAAAGATCCTCATGGCTGCAATATGAGCAGGGCAGGGCAATGAAGGTGGCCACCAAAGTCCCTTTGGGGCCACCCCACATGGCAGTGTAGTTGTGGGGTCCCTTTTCCAAAGGAGATCGAAGATGCTCCTTAGACTGAACAGTAGCACTGTCTCTCAATATTCCAACCTGAGTTCTGGCAATGCCTTTCCCTTGGGGAGAAAATCACAGGCATCGGGTAGTGCTGCTCCTGCTACAGTCTGTGTGGGGACATTCATCACCAAGCTGTATTTGCTGAGAGAGATATCTTTGTCCTTCCACCATGTACAGTCCTGCCTCTTGTCAGTATTATTTAATGCTGGAGCTGCCATGGCCTCCAGTCAGTGCCCTGCCATGCTGTGTGCAATGCAATGGCAGCCCTGTCACCCTGCACATGCATGCCTGCAAACATCCCCAAAGTATTAGTAGTATTAGTATCGGTTGGATGGATGGGAGCATCCTTCAATAACCTCTCTCCACTCAAGCCTAGGAGCTTCTTCCTGATTTCCATCCCAGTTTGGTATTGCTTATTGGGAAGGCAGATGCATGAGGGCAGCTTTTTCCCCATATTGACTGCCCTGCTGTCGAATGCCTCCACTTGCTCAGTGGATTTGGCGACAGCCCGTGTACAACCATATTTCACAGCCTGCCCATAGGATCAATATGACATTTCCATTCATCATTAAATATGTCTTCTTTTACTTTGTGCTGCATAAATCAACCTTTCAAACGTGGCTTCTGGAGTAAAGAGTTGATCTCAGAGACCACTGATCAAAACGGGGGCTTTTCTAGGTGCCTTCAGAGTTATCATGTGCTGCTGGAGTAAATGGTACAAACTTTATGAAGAAGCATGGAAATTAGGCATCCCTTGCAGGCGTTGGAGGAGTTTTAAGCTTGTTGCTGCCCCTGCATGCTCTGCCAGTTGCTCAATGCAGGAGGAACACACTACAATATCATCTGCTTGCCCCAGGGGTTGGGAAGGTACCAAGACCATTTGAGCTCATATTATGTTGGGTGTTTTACTCCTAAGACTCATCCCTAACCAGCTTTGTGTGAGCAAGGTCAGGTGCAGACACTGAGCTCAAGCCTGCCCTCATGATGCTGTTGATCCATACACCAGAGGGCAGGTACTTCTCTCTGCTGGGGTGAGTTTCCTTGTCATGAGTTTCCCCTGTGAGTTTCCCTGGGGATGGATCAGGAACTGTGGGAGCCATTACCTCCCAGATAAGCACAATTTTTGCTTCAACACACCTCCAGAGAGGTCTGGAGCAGGCTGGAAACAGCGCCTTTCTCACCTTCTGCATTAGATGTGACCCTGGAGAAGCTGGTCTTTGCTCATGTGCTTCTTCTCCAGACACAGATGTCCAGCACCCACACCTGATCATGCAGCTCTGGCTCCCATAGTGAGGGAGAGTGTGGGACTAGGATTGCTCTGCTGAAATGGTGGGGAAAGACAAAAAAACAACCCATCCTTGGTGACACACAGGTGCAAAGGATGGTGGATGCATAGGATCCATAGGATGTCTGGGCAGAAAGGTATGCTCAGACCTCTCCACAGCTGTCACAGCCCCTGGTGGCAGCGGAGACAAAGGCAAGGACTTGAAAGGCACACATGGAGCTGCCTCTGCAGCATGTTCTGATCTCCCCCCTGAAGAGTGGAGCCCTCCCCATGCGCTGGCTTTTTGTCAGCCGGCTCCCTTGTCCCTGCCGCGCACACACACATTTTAGCACTGTCTGCAAAGGAGTTTGGGAATCGATATTGCAATTGTGTTGTAAGTGAATTAGTTATAGATCAGCTTGGGGTAGGATTAGCTTATAGATCAGCAGCCTGGCAGGTGCAGGGAAGGAGCGCAGGCAGACATGCACGCACCACATCCCCCAGCGTGCTCCTCTACTGCCCAGCAAGGAGAGGAGGGTGAGTCAGGGCTCTGCAGGCCTGGGACTGCTGCCCTACCAAGTGCTGCCATACTCCAGCATTGCGGGCATTGATAATCCATCCTGGGTTTTGCGGCTGTTGGAACAGCGGGGCAGGGCTTCAGAAGCAGCAGAGGTGGTGTTATAACCCAGTCTTGAATCTGCAGATGCAGAATGAGACCTCGTCAGCTGGCTCCATGCATTCCTGGCCCCATGGCTTGCATCCTTCCTGCAAATCCCCACACCTCTGTCAGGAAGCTGCTGGTGGCCTTAATCGCAACATTTTTTCAAGAAGTGCATGCAAATACCACAAAGACAAACCAGACCTCAGCGATTCCCTTCTATGTTTTTTCAGAGATTGAAACAAATTGCTCTTTTCTAGTTGCCATCTGCGCACCTAGGATCTTGACTCTTTCTTTCAACGACCTCACATGAAAGCTGCATCCCTACACAGGGATGGGGAAACTGAGGCCCTGATCATAAACTGCTTGCTACAGCCAAAGTGGCTAATTCAGTGTGTCCATACAGACTCTCAGCACTAGTTCATATGTGACCTGTCCTGGACCCTGCTTTATTCTGGTGTGCTGCCCAGCCTACTTCTTAAAGTCCCTTCGAGACCCCTGTCATGACTGCGGGATAGTCTGACTTCTAAAATTAGCCCAGTGCCTGGGTCCATGTTCAGGGGTTTTCCCTTTAAATAATTCCCCTGCCTCCCCTCCCGCTTTTGCTTTGACTAAGCATGCTGCAAAAACAACTTGCTTCTAAAATAAGCAGCTCCTCTAACTCCCAGTTTAAACCTGAGTAGCCGAGCATGACATGGTGGAGTTGGGATGGCAGCTGTGCTATCTCTCAGGCTACCTTTCAGTGCAATGGCACCTGGAACAGCTGGGGCAAGCGCATATGTGGGTTAGGGCTGTGTGGGCTTCGAAGGGAATCGGGGATCTGCTGAGAGTGTAATGGGATTATGGGGTATGAGAGAGAGTGTCCCCACAGTAGTACCTGCTGCTGGACAGTTCATCTTCTCTGGAGAGCACGTTTGACATCAGGACGTGTTCATTTGATGAGATGAAATACAGGCAGACCTCTGAGGAATTCCAGGCCTCTGGGCAAGGGAGAGTGAAATGACTTTTCCCTGGCACCTTGTGCTGACTTTCCTAAGTAACCCTGTCTCCATCCTTCTTCTCCTTATGTCAATCCATTTTTCAGCTGTGGGGCCAAGTTGCTACAGCTCAGTTTACACCCACAGGATTTGAGCTGGGGCCAGATCCTAAGCTCAGTTTCAGTCATAAATCTGGAGTAGTTCCACTGAAGTCAGGGGAGTTAATTCCAGATTTACACCCAGTGGCACTGAGGTGGGACCTGGAGTGTCTCTGGCTTTGGGAGTGAAAGGGGTAAAGTCTATAGAGGATTTACCCTGGCAAGTTGCAGTGCTCGACCCCTGGCGGTGCCTGAGTATCCCACGGTTGGAGTTATCAGAGCAAGCCTTATTTTTATTACTTGATATAATCTACTGCTGTCCCACCGGGTTTCCCTCACTCTGCACTCTGGGAAACCGAGTGGAACTAACCCGAATAGGAGGATTACAGGCTCCAAATGGAAACAGTTGCACCAAGCCGCCAAGCGGAGCTCCTTGCATTGAGCAAAGAGGTCGTCTGACAACCTCAATGATATGCCAGCACTTAAAATGCTGGATGATGGATGAATGTCATCCTGCTGGGAAGGGAAAGGGGGGTAGGGAATAGGGGGGCTGGGGGGGGAGGGGGGTGGCAAGGAGGGGAGGGAATCCAGCCTGGAGGAGCCAGGGAAGAAGAGCTGGCACCAGAGTTGACGTCCGCACTGATCCTCATCTGCGGGCTGTGATTCATGGGGAGAAGAGAGGGCTGAGCTCCTGTCCGTGGGCCCCACCGCTTTCTGCACGCTGGATTGAAATTTCCCTGCTGCTGGCAGCTCTCTTGCCCACAGCACAGGCACATGCACTGATGTATACTTTTCTATATGCGCACGTAGGACACATAGAAAGCATGTTTAACTGATGTGTGTGCAAACATGTGCATATTTACATAAACACCTCCCCTTGACACACATATGCAAACATGTGAGATTTCCTCTAAGACACTTCATTAAAGGCCATTCTGGTCCACACCTTTCACTGTATATTATAGTTCATCCACAAATCACATCTATTAAATGACTAAAGGTTTTCTGCTAGGTTTTTTTTGTATTCCCCAGATGTCAAGGGATGTCAGTGATATGGCTGCATTACTCAGAATATTGCAGTCCTGTCTCCAGAGTGCCCGAGCAGGGGATTTCTCTCTCTGTCTCCTGTTGTATTCCTGACAGCAAAATAATTTGCTTATATAGATTCTGGCAACAAGAACAACACAAAGCCTGGCTGCTTGACAGTGTTGCATTTTTAACTCGAGGTTGAACAGCTTCAGTCTGAAGACCTCTGGGATTCCTCTTCCAGGGTTATTGCCTCCTGGGACTTGCTGCAGCATTGGGCGACTCTGTAGATGGGACCATGCTGGTGCCTTCCCCTGCATAAGGGCTGGTGAAAGGGGTCCTACTGCTGGCTGTGCCCTGGGCTGAGGGCAGAATAGGGCCTTTCCTCTGGGCAGAGTCCATGATATTTATCTGCTCAGAATCGCATACTGCAGGCATAGCACACCACATGGGGCCCCCAGAGCTGTTCCAAGAGGTACAAGTCCTGGAATGGCCAAAAGTCCATAGCAATTCTGCAAAGACATGAGGACTAGCCTGGGGGAGTGGGATCCTGTGCCTCAACAAGTCTGTGAGAAGAGCACGTGTTCTCCAGGTGCATGAGCACATCGATGCTCCAGCAGCTGGTGCTCGGCCAGGCAACTGACGTGCTGGAAAATGAAGCAAAATCCATCTCGGTGTGCGCAAATTGTGGATCTGCAAGGCTAAGGGAGCAGAAGAGGTGGCTAAGCCTGGGAACAGAGCCCGTAGGGGCAAGTGTGATCCCAGGAGTGGCGGTGTTTCGGCAGGCGGCGCTCCTGCCCCCGCGCAGCGCTGACCCCAGCACCCCCGGGATCAATCCTGTCACCCACCTCCGACAGCAGCTGCTTAACCGCGCACAGCAACCCGGCACAGCAGTATCGGCAAGAGAGCGAAGAAGCCTGTATCCAATTGAAACCGCAGGGGGGATTTAGGGAGGCAGAAGGTAATTTTCCGAGCTGGAATATGGCCAGCATACAAGGACTAATATCCTGGCTCTTGGGGAAACAGTCATGGGATCTTTGCTTGCTGAGAGTCATCTCGATGTCTGTTTTAAGTCAGATCTGGAAAAAAGGAAAACGAGACAAAGGAAAAACTTCCTAGATGCAAGGGCTTTGGGGCACTGCTTAAACTGCCCTCACCACAGAGATTTTCTTGGAGGCAAAGATGTCAGGCATCTCCAACACTGCTTAAAGCTACCCTCACCACAGAGAAGATTTTCCCGGAGGCAAAGCTGCCAGGCATCTCCAACACAGAAGCCTGGCAGCTAATACATGCTCCCTTGCCCTGCAACTCTCCTATGCTCCCAGATGTGGCCAAGAAGTACCCTGGCTCCCAAGAGGGAATTAGAATGCTAATGTCCATCAGTAGCACTGCACAAAGTATTGGTCTAGGTGGTCACGTCCTTGTGCCAGTGTTTCCCACTGCTGGGACATACCAGGGAGGGTCAGAAAGGTTCCATGTGAAAGCAAATTTGGGGATAGAGGGCTGTGTGCTAGTACCAAGCAGCACACACTGCAGCTGTGGAAAGACTTTTTGGTTGTGTCCAAAATTTATGCCAACAAAAAGATAATCTGCTGCAGAATCACCACACATGGTAGAAACTGCTGCAGAGATGATGGGGTGGGAATAGAGGCATCTGGTGGCCAGAGCAGTGGCAGTGAGTACACTGGTAAATGCAGCTCCCAACACAGACAGCTCCCTTGCTCTTGGTCTCTGCCATTGGGAAGGGGTCCCACCCACTGCTTGGTACCACAGAGCAGGCAGGAAGGAAAAGCATCCCTGACACGCTGGGGTGAGTGAGGGCAGGCTGCTTTGCGAGCTGGCTGAGCACACCCCCCCCAGCTTTTATGCAGCTAGTTTGGTTAAATGCTTTGCCCAGGCAGAGCAGGACAACCCCAACCTGTGCTTGTGTGAGGCCATCTCAGCAAGTGGTGCTGAAGTGCTGGTCTAATGGAAGTGAGGGCTGGGTTAGCGCTGCTGGGCAGCCCAACAGCTTCCTGACTGCAGGAAGGAGAGAAAAGAGCTGCTTTAAAATTTAAAACACTTGGAAACAGCACTAGAAGCACTTCTTGGTTCAGAATTATTGCTATTCCTAGTGTGGTTAGAAAATCTTGAATGTAAGCTGTAGGATAGAGTGTCTTTAATCAGTGTCTGTAGCAGGTTAATAGCTAGTGCTCTCCTCACCTTTACAAGTGATCCTTTCAGGTCATTTTTTTCTTATGGCTGGGCTCCCTGTGATCTGCCTGCCGGCTGGCAACGACTTTTTGCATCATCCCCTTGTCTGTTGCTGCGACAGGGCAGGGGATAACAAGCAGCAGCCCATCTCACTGCCCCATACATCACAGCCGAGATCTGTATTCTTGACAGTTGCATTTTGTCTCCTACTTCTGAACAATGTTTCCTCAGAAAGTCAGGAGACAAAAGTATCCTCAGGTTTCATTGAACACCCGGGGCAGGCACACACATCCTCCAGACCACCTCTGGAGATCTGGTTGCTGGGACTTTGTCTTCCTAAATTCTATCAAGGGAGAGCAGGAAAGCTGCCAGTGCTTTGCTTGGCTCTGGGGTCTTGCTGCTTCACCTGTTCCTCCACTTGTGTTCCTGCCTGCTGGCAGCCAGGAATGAAGCCAAGACCTAACATTAACAAGCCCTGACCATTTCATGGTACATAATAAGAGTTTGGTCTCTTGTTGATGGGGTGACTGACTGACACCCCTCATAGATGGAACATGGATGGAAAAACAGAGTCACTGTTCACATGAAGTCAGAGGTGAGCCACAGCATGGGTTTGGAGGAAGCAAGAAGATTTTCATGAGAAGTAAACCAAAGAGCCTGCCAGGAACCTGCGTATCACTGATGCAGTGGCACAGTGATTTCCCGTAGAGCCACAGCCTGCACTTGGAGCTCAGAAAAAGATGATTTTGGGCATTATTAATAAAGCCTCTTGCCCAGCTGTGCCTTCCCTGATGGACCAACTCTGTGTTTCCTAGCCTGGCAGAAAAACCAGCTCCCAGTCTTCCCACTGTCCCTCCAAGGAAGCTGTGTTTCAGAAGCAGGGAAAGATGCAGCTCGGTCATGCTCAGAGGGAGAAATTGTGCACATGTGTTTCAGAGCAGGACTGTATCGGCTGCTTGCAATTCTCTGAGGGTTCTGTGTGTTTGCAAAGGCAGCTCTGTCAATCAATAAAAAGCAATCACAATAATGAAGTATCAAGAAGGAAGAAGAGATTTCAAGCTCTACATTGTTGAGGGATTGGGGGTTTTCTTTAAATGAGGCAAGAGAGGCTGGGAAAGCAGAGCCCATCAGGGATGACAAATCTGTTCCTTTTGCATGGAGGAAGTGGCAGGACCACAGCCCCTCCGACCAGATCCAATGACAAGGGAAAAGCTGAGAGAGGACCCCCTTTCTGCAGACACAAAGGACCAGCCAGTGGCGGCGACTTTCTCTCTGAAAAGTCACGTTTGCCAGGGGAGGCTGTGAAATCCAAGACGTTCCCAAGAGCTTGTTCCCTTCCCGTCCCCCCAGTCTGGGGAAGGGAATCATTCTGATTTTGTTTTTATTATCCTTATTCTCTCCTGGGTGAGTGCTGGGAACATGGTGAATTTTGCAGCTGCCCAAGAGTCAGTGGGAAGGGGGATGTGAGGGATGCATGCCTCACAAGCAAGGTTTGCTTCCCACCTTTTCCCTGCCTTCCCACGGGGTAAGGCATAACTGAAACCAAAATATCTCTTGTTGTCTTTGCCCTCCAACTCAACCCCCCACAACCTATTTCCCCCTCAGCAGGACCTGTGGGCTAGCTTGTGGCATGCAAAGGTAGCAGTGCCCCAATCATGCAGGAGTGTGCTGGCTGCATTGGCAAAGGGATGAGGGAAGGTATTCACCTCAGCAGCTGCTTAGAAAGCAAGTCATGAGCTGCCTTATATTGGAGAAGTTGTTGGGGACTCTGGTTAGCAAGGCTGGTTAGAGATGGGGAGTTTCCTCCTGCCAGTATTTGCCAAATTGGCCCATCTTCCCAGGGCAAGACTGGTCATAACAGGCATTTTTAGTGCCTTTTTTAGATATAGGCTCACTCAAGGCATCTCCTGTAATTAAACCTTACACAAACTGCAGTAGTCTTTACCTGCAGCCATGCAGTCTCCAATAGGGCAAAACTCTTTCCTTCCATAGCAACATCAATTAAAAAAAATCAATGAGAACTCTACCTGGCAACCAAAATCTCCACTGATCCATGGCGATAAGGGCTGGATGTGATTGCACATGGCCTGGGAAGGCCTGAGACAGGGTCTGGGATTGCTGTGCAGGGATGTAGTCAGTCACACACTCTGATCCATGTCTCTGATGCCAGTTTGTGAGGAATTTTAGGTAGTGCTCTATAGGTGTGAATTCATTACAGCCACAACCCAGACAGGTGAGTAAGGCAGAGACAGGGACACATCCACTGCCACTTTTGCAGAGGAGAGATGCTCAATTTCCTTACACCTGAACTTTCCTGTGGGGCAGCTGCAGTCCCTGCACTAGCTTCACCTCTTACCTGCCCTCCCTCCTCCACCTCGTGCGAACTCTCCTGCTTTGATTGTACTGATTGAGAAACACCTGTCACAAAACACCCACATTCTGATGGCTTTTGAAGCTATGAATAGCATGAACCATTGCTGTGGCAGGAGAGAATGGAATAGCCATGGGCTGTGGGGGCCTCACCGATGTCTCCCACATGGATAACAGTCTTGCAGTATAACTTGTACTGTCACTCCAAGAGTGGTACATAGAGAAAAAAATCCCCTAATTTATTTGATGTTCAAGCACAGCTGCTTCCAGCAATGAAACTCCCCATCTCTAACCAGCCTTGCTAACCAGAGTCCCCAACAACTTCTCCAATATAAGGCAGCTCATGACTTGCTTTCTAAGCAGCTGCTGAGGTGAATACCTTCCCTCATCCCTTTGCCAATGCAGCCAGCACACTCCTGCATGATTGGGGCACTGCTACCTTTGCATGCCACAGGTCCTGCTGAGGGGGAAATAGGTTGTGGGGGGTTGAGTTGGGGGGCAAAGACAACAAGAGATATTTTGGTTTCAGTTATGCCTTATCCTGTGGGAAGGCAGAGAAAAGGTGGGAAGAGACCCTTGCTTGTGAGGCATGCATCCCTCACATCCCCCTTCCCACTGACTCTAGGCCAGCTGCAAAATTCACCATGTTCCCAGCACTCACCCAGGAGAGAATAAGGATAATAAAAACAAAATCAGAATGATTCCTTTCCCCAGACCAGGTGACAGCACCTTGGGTTTCAGTGCTGCAGGCCTTGGGTAGAAGGCAAGCTGCCCCAGCTGGGAACTGGCTGCAACTCTTTCCCTGGCCATGACATCCCAACTCAACCCAGGGAGCTGTTGCATCTGCCTGCTTCAAACCTTAGCTCTCTATCAGCAAACACCTTGTCTCAGAGACAGGGTCAGCTGCTCCTCCCATTCTCTGTGGGCTTTGTCCTTGCTGGGGAGATGCAGATGTGGAGCGAAAGGTGCCCCCTTAGCAGGATGGACATAGCTGTACAGGTGCTGTCTGGAAGACATCTACTTGTTCTTCTAATGGAGAGAAGATAGAAAATATCACTCAATTCCAACTTTCTTCATGGAAGCAACACTTGCCATTGTTGTCCATCTTTGTCAAATCAAAGAGACAGTGCTGGTCCCAGAGCTCACCAAGCTTTTAGTAATGGTCTGACCAAGAACAGCCTTGGTTATGTTTGGTACTCCTTCCAGTCCAGCAAACAGCCTCAGCTCTGGCCAAAGGAGATGGGAAGAAGAAAAGAGAACAGATTTATTTAGTGAAATTAATGGAGTGACACTGGTGTTAATTATTATTTACCAACCTCTCCTCCTCTGTCTTTCACTTAGCCTAAGAAACTGCCCTGCCCTCAGCTCTGCCTGTTACACTTTCCCCCCAGTTTGTTTCAAACTCACAAGGAAGGCCCCCTCTCTAACAGGAACCCCAGGGCCAGACCCCCACGGAAAACCTGACTCAGCTTACCTGAGTGTCTCAAGCCCACGTGTTCTCACTCCCACCTTGTCTATACATGCTGGCAGGAAAGATGAAGTTGAACAAACCATTTACACGCCAAGTGGATTAGCCAAATTGTGTTAAGCTCCCACAGGGATGTCCTTGTTCACAGCCTTCATTTGATTTCTCTTTCAAAAGCCCACCAAGCTGAATGTGATTATGGCCTCTTAATCCTGCCTGCATGTGTCCACGTGGGGTTAATGCAGCGCAATAGATGCCCTTTACAAGTGCATACTGGTGACCATTGCTGCATGGCTAAACCCTCAAGTCCAGATGTTCAGCAGATGTAAACCCAAAGCACAGACTCTGACTGCTACTCTTTGGCCAAAAGGCTGCTCTCACAGCTAAAACCCCTAAAACCTGAAACCCCTCCAGACCTGATGGAACGGAAACTCCACCTTCCCAAGGCTGAGCAGCAAATCTGTGTCAGAAGCAAGAACCACTCAGATTCAGACTGATTCAACTCTTGCAGAGCCCAGCAACCTTGGCAGGTCCAGCCTGTGATCAGAACTTGCTTTTTCCTGGAGGTTAGGAAGTAGTACCTGAGTCCTAGCTCCATCAGGAGTGCCGCCCTTCCAGTCTCATCCTCACTTGTCAGCATCTGCAAGCCTCTGCCCAGGTGTGGCTCTGCTGACTGGCAGATTTCTTTTTGAAAGAGTATCACTTTCCCAAGGCAGCAGCTACAACCAAAATGTCATTGCAGCCAAACGGCAACAGTGAAAATCCATAGAGCTGCTCAGCTAGGTATTGCAAAGCTGTCTGGCTCTGTCCAGCCAGGCATGGGAGACTGTAAAACACATGCAAAGATATTATAATTGTTGCCTTTTACAAATAAGGAACCAAGGTGATGTTGCCTTCAAGGAGGGCCACAAAGGGCAGAGGAAGGCATTCTCCAAATCCATCCTGTGAATCACACACAAAAACAAATCCAGGACTTGGCACAGCAGGATTTGCGCTGTCCAGAGCACCTCTCCCTGTTTTCACAGAAGAATCTACCCCAAGCCATTCACACATTTACAAGGAAGTTTATCACTGCAAGATGTGCAAGGTGCTCCATTTAGGGAGAGAAACATGCCATGGTTCAGTCCTATTATCAGCAAAACCCCCTCAAAACTCTCAAAGACCTCCTTGTCCAGAGACAAGGGAGATGGAACCACAGGGGGTAATTTCCATAACTCTTTCAGCCACCACTCAGCACACAAATTCTCTTTTCTCCAAGTCAGACCGCCTGCCAGGGGAGCAAATCCATTCCCCTGGTATCTCAGGACTGTATCACATAATCCCCTTAATAAAGCAATCAAGTCCCAGATTAAAAACAGTTAGATTTCTACCCCGCTGTAAGGTTTTTTTTCCAGAACATCACTAGGAAGAAACCTTAAAATGTGCTGGTTTGCTGGGCTGACCAAAAATAAAAAATAAAAAATAACATCCTCCCCAACAAGTAAACGGTAAAACTATTATTTCCCCATGGAAACTGCTGGGTTTGCCGGAATGATATTTTCCCTTAAAAATGTTTTGCTGGAGAATTCCCAAAAAGTCAGGCTGCTGCATCACTGATTTTAATCGAATTTAGAAATTCTCGTTTCCCTTTGTTATTAAACTTATATTTAGGAGCAGGGATGGTTATAGATCTGTCTGTCTCCTTCACCAGCAGTGTAATGTCACCCACCAAGTGTCATGTATGAGGAAGAATAGCGATGGAAACCCAACGTAGCTCTTGCTACAGTCGGTGCTCCCCAGGCAGAGGCATAATCTCTCACAAGGCTGCTTCAGCTCTCAGAGCCCCCTTGATTTCCAGCTGTTTTTTTGGAGATGCTCATTTTCCTAAACATAGCTCTAACAGTGAGGCTGTGCTGAATTCACAGATAATCAGTACCTAATTGGATTAGGAGCTGATAATATCTTTGACCTTTTTTTAATGGCTTGTCTGGCCTGGCTTTCTGCAAGGCTGAGGCTTAATTTTAGACAGGAGTTTTTTCCACATGTGAAGCGTGACCCTGTTAACCTCTGAATCAGAGAGGTGACCTTCCCTCTCCCCAGGCACTGTGGGGCTGTTGGAGATTGTGAGGTACACACAGGCTTCACAAAACTGTGGACAAACAGACTGAACCAACCTACAGAAGTCAGAGCCAGGATTTTTCAGCTGTGCTAGTATTGGACTAAATCCTCAGACAGAAACGGTGAGTCAAAGGAGTGTGAAGCTCCTGTGAAGTCAGTGTCCCTGCCAGCGTCAGCTGCACAAGGCAGCTCCTATCCTCACCAGTTCTTCCACATGCAATGTGGGGAGAATGAATTGCCAGTGCAACAAAGGATCTGGAGATTCAGATATTTAGATGTTTGTGAGACAAAGGCACAGGGATGCTTGTGCATTGTATGGTTACATCTTGCTCTGGCCGTCCTAGTCCCATTATTGCAGCTAAGCATGTGCTCCCACGCATGTGAGTGGGTTCATGTGCAGGTCCAGCACAGCTGAGAGCAGAGACAGCATGTTTCTCTTACACCTAGCTCATGCCCAGCACAGACACACTGTATTTTGGGGCATTGGGATTTAAGGAGATGCAGGGAGCAGGAGGGGAGGGAAGGCTGCCTGATGAACAGCAGATGTTGGTGATCATTGGATGGAGCTGTTAATTTAACTGGAGTTTATTGAATAGCAATTAGGTTGGGGTCTCATTACTGTAGCCAAGTGGCACAAAGATGTGCGGTAAAAACCCAGGGAACAGGGATGTGCACCGTCAGAATGACAACGCTGATGGTGTATTTAGGACCTGGAGCAGCAAATCTCACTTGCCCAGAGTTCATTCTCCTGGGTAGAGCTGGCTGGAGCTTGGACCTGAACCAGGCTGCTGGGCTTGTCTCAAGATGGGAGGCTGCAAACACAGTGAAGGGGAGTGAGTGTGTGTACTCGGGGAGCAGAGGACAGGAGAGAAATGAAGGTCTGAAAACAGTGTCAGTGAAGAGGTGTGAGTGACAGACTGGGTAAGACAGCAGTTCTATAGCTCAGTCAGGATGGAAGCAGGACAAAAGGTGGAAGAAGGGTTTGGAAGTCTATAAGGTACATCTAGGTGTCCTAACCTGCCAGGGGATGGGACAGGGTGTCTTGGTGCTTTAGAAAGAGCATTACCACAAAACAAGCAGAGCAGCACTACAGCAGGGTGGATTTCCATTTCATGTGGTAGTCAGAGACCACATATTTAACTGCTGCTTCTCCAGCAAGCTGGGATTTGTGTTTCACACCTCTGTTGTGTCAGGTGGCCCTGACACTGACAGGGAGGAAAGTCAGTGCTCTGCTCCTGCTGAATATGGGCATGAGATCTACTAAGCCCATCTCCCAAGAAAGACCCAAAGGTGCTCATATCAGCACAGCCTGAGTATTTGGTGTGGTTTAAGCAGTGCAGAGAGTGCAAAGGCACATTCCTACCCCTGCACAGCCTGATCTGAGCCCTTCAGCGTCTGGTGCAGAGTAAAACCCAAGGAGAGGATAGAGACAGGACAGAATAGTCCCAAGAAGAGCTCGCTTCTAATGCAGGAGACAGACACAGACACATACAAAACCACATTCACTCTCCTAATGACATGATTATATTTTGCTTCTGTCTTAGGGGGGAAATCAAATGATCCAGGTACAAAAAACCCCTCACAAAACTTCCGCTAATGAACAAATTACTAAACTAGAGCGCAGCAGGGATTTGGAGGGTTAAAATGTTTGGGATTAATTAACTGATTAATTAAGCCCTCACATCAGCCTTCATCCCTGCAGCTCTGCTATTGCATGAGGGATGTCCTGAGAATGTGTTATCCTGTCAGCACGATGCAGGAATGCTGGGAGGAAGGTGCTCAGCAAGGGAATTTTACACACACATTTGTGATTGTGGGGTTAAAGTCGGCTATGCCCTGCAGATCTCATGTGAGACACGTTCATACCTCTGCCCTGATTGGAGTGGATGCACATCAGGGCTACTGGTTGCTTTGAGATTTTAAAAGAAAAACATAATTTTCAAAAGCCAAAGGGACTTCTCTTCCCTGAGGGCATAGGGCTTCCCTTTGCTGTGCCCTGCTGTGAATGTGTCAGCAGCCCTGCTCTGCTCAGCAGCCCATGATTCCTACTACCTGCTTATCCTGGAGAAAAGGATCAGTGGATATTGCAGTGTGGTCTCAGAGGACGGCAGCTGTGGGGATTTTTGCATGGGTCCCTAGCCCCATCTGGTTATTTAGTGTTCAAAATTGGGTGGGACCCTTCATTTCACAAGTGGCCAATCTTACCGCATGGGGGAAAATAAGGCATAATGCTTTTAGCTTTTTCTGCTGTCCTTCCTGACCCACAAAACAATCAAAGGAAACCTCTCCATGGCATGAGGCCGCCTGTCCGCTTTTCATGTCCTGATTTGGTAGAAGTCTATCCACCAAATGTACTGGTGGTGGATCTGGAGGATCATCTGCTTCATGGGTACTACTACACTCTTCAAGACTTGAAATACTGCTGTACTCAGTACTTCTAACACTTAAGCTGTTTACAACCTGTGCTCTTCTCACAGTCAGCGGGCTCAGTGTCTGGAAGGGTGCAAATGACTTTGGTTCATTAACAAGACCTGGCCCAGGCACTTCTCTTGCAGTTTTACAAAGCTGTTCAAACAGATCTCTTGTACATCAAGAGCAACTTTGCAACCCCCGCCATGAGAGTAAGTGAGAAAATAAAGAAACTCATATGTGTCTGTACACACACAAGAGTTGATCATGAATCTGCAGGGGGTATTTTTATGTAAAGCATAAGTGAAGAAAGGAGAGTGGTTACAGCAGGGGATAGAGTATGCCCAGGCAGATTAAAATAGCTTGCTTTGGAGATATCCTTCTGAGAGTGGATGACACCAGCTTAGCCTGTCTCATATGTGTTTGTTTTGCTGGGTGCAAGCACAGCAAAGGAAATGGCAACCGGAGCTCAGCCCACCACTGCTTCACAGCTTCACACTATAAATAAGGCATCAAGCTATTGCACCCACCAAATTCTTCCCTGTCTTCCGGTCTATGGTGGTGTAGTGTCTGGGCTATGTATAGCATCAGGCCCTTTGTGGTATCAGGTGTTTTCTCTAAAGCCCTGGCTCCTGGATTCTGTATTACATGGTCAGCTCTGTGTTTCTTTGGAAAAAATAAAGCAGGTGCCAGAAAGAAAAATTTAAGATCAGAGTCCAAATACATCTAAATAGACAGAGCTGATCTGTTTTGCTTAACGTCTTATGGAGAAAAGTGTGCTTATTCTAGCATTAAGATCCTTCTGAGGAAAATATTTTGATACAGATTTTTTATTTTCTGATCAGGAGAATCAAAGCAACAATACAAATCATTCCAGCTTCAAATTCCCAGACTGAGCAGTAGGCTGCATTTTAAAATATGACAAGAAATTTCCTCTTCCCAAGTTACATTTCCAATGGCAAAAGAGATTTTTCTTGCTGGTGTTTTCACTTTCTAGATTCATGATTTAGTTGCAATCTGCAGTTCGGAGATTTTTTTTCTTTTGCTTTCTGACATTTCAACTTTTCCTTCTGATTCCCCACTGAGAATGACTTGGAAACACCAAAGATTTCCAGCGGGGGAAAGTTTCTCTTGGTTTTCCCGCATTGCAAGGCTGACAAGACCGAGGGTAAAGAGAAGTTACTCCAAGTTCCAAGCAGAATGTCTTGGTTCTGTGTATGAGCATTGATTCTTGGTGTTGGCTGCCTCACAGGCCCTGACTCTGTCCCAGGAGAGCTCTGTGAGTGTGTGGAAGTACCACAACAACTCTCCCTGGGAGCTCTGCCTGCAGAACATCTTGTTGCAAAGGCATGGGGCTATTCTGAAGAAGATGAACAATTTCTAGATTGCAAACCCCACAAATGTCACTCTTGATCTGCCACCCGCAAAGGAGATTAAACCCTGGGTGAAAGAAATGTAATTTTCATCAGGTGTCAAATAGGTGGCACAGGCTGTAAAATCTTCAACATCCACACTAGAGGTCAGGTGGGCTTACCTAGCAAGATGAGTAATTTCGACTCAGGGTGGGATTCTTCAGCAGCTGAGCTCACCTGGGGGTATGAGGCAGCTCTCCCACAGGGCATAAGCCTGAGCTTACCTGGGACGTCTTTTCATCGGGTGCTGAGCAGCAGCACAGCTGACATGCTTGCTCTGTCCATTCATTCCAGCCATACCTCTGAGGGTCCTCATAAATCCACCCAGAATCACAAAAATCATCAAATTCTTATTCTTCATGAATTTACTGTGATTGCAGCAGTGTCTGGACAATCCCAGGGAGATGCTGGTCCAGCTGCTGGAGCCATTGCATATCTCCAGGGTACCAGACAGGTCAGGATCTAAGAAGAGAAGATGGATGCACAGTACAGCAAACAGTGACTCCTGTTTCAGAGGCAGGAGAAATGGAGCAGAGAAAAAGATTAAGTCCTGGACTACCCCAGAAAGTTTTGCTGGTGAAAGTTTGAGTGTATCCATGAACTGGCAAATTCCCTGGGTATGAGTGATCCAGGCAGCAGGTTCAGGCCTCTCCCTTTGCAATCCCTGGCTGCATTTTCATTGGGAAATACCTGGGTTTAGTACATCCTGGATGGGCACCGAGATATGCAAACTGCTTGTCATCCCCATGGCTCTGAAGCTGCAACTCCAGCTTCCCTGTTGCCCTGGGGAGGGCAGAGCTGAGGGTTTGCTGGTGCTGGATGGAGGGTGTCCAGCCCCATGCAGGGAGCATGGGTGCCACTCACAATGAAGATGGGGTGCTGGGGACAGAGAAGATATCCTCACCCAGAGAAACTTGGGGATGCCAGCCAGGATGGCCTGAAGAGTTTGTTGATCCATCAGCTCCATGGTACATCAGAAAAGGGGTGAAAGGGGGCAGCAGGCTGCTTCAGCCATGAGCTGGACATATGAATCCGGCAAGTGACCTCACTGATCTTTTTTTGAGTATAGCAGGAATTTACATGGACTATGAGATGTACCAGTCCAACAGAAGGTCAGAGCAGCCTCCAGAGTATGTTCCATCACCCTCTGCACGACCACCATCCACCCAAAGTCACCATCCGAGCCTTTGGGCAGCAGGGATGGGTGACAGCAGCCAGCCCCCAGTGAGGGAGCGCTGTGCCGTAAGATTTGGGGCAGCTCAGGAGCTGACTCGAGAGGATGCTACTGCGAGTCAGAGACAGGATGCTCTGAGAGCAGGGCTGCAGGCGGGGGGGAGCTGCCAGCGCAGCCTCCCGGCGCAGAGTGCTGACACTTCTTTTTGTTCAGCCTGACAGCGAGCACCTGGTGCCCCACGCGCGGAGCCGGCGGCCGCCCGCGCCCGCAGCGAGCGCAGGCACACACACGCGCTCAGCCCCGCAGCTTGGAATCGATGCAAACATATGCTGCCATTAATGTGAAAATCACTTCTGCAAACATGAGGGTCTCTCTATTCACGGCCTTCCCCTCTCCCGGCAGGGAGGAGGGGGGTCAAGTGCAGACCCTTTATGTGAAATCCCTGAAAGGGACAAGGGGGAGAGAGGGGGAGATGGATGGGGCTGATCGTGGTAGCGAAAACAGGACAACAGCCCAGACTAACACATAGGAGCTGTTCTCCTGCCCTGAACTGTACTAAATCTGCAGTGTTGCCTTCCTTTCTCTCTAACCAAATACCTCTCTGGCGTTGCCAGTTTTGCCCTTGCCTCTTTCTGAAAAATGCAGGATGGGGCTCTGTAGAATGGTGTGATCAGATACTACTATCATGGATGCTCACATAGGAACGGAGTGGGGGCAAGCCACTCTTGCATGGTTAAAAAATTCTGATGAGCAGTGCTAGCTAGAGTAGTTGTGGTAACCAGCATTCACTGTGGTAACCCAGTCTTCCCCTAAAGCATAGCATATATTTTGGCCAGCCCTGATGTGTATGGCCATATCAACAGAGGCTGGTTAGCCAGATGCTGTTCCTGTCTCATTGCAGTGCTTCAGTCTGCTTGCTGCAGACATTTACAGCAGACTCCTCTCCTCCTTGTGCAAAGTGACTTCTTTGATATCCTCTATACCACTGCCCACCTGCTGTGAAACACCCGGAGTTGCTTGGCCCCGACAGTGGCAGTGTGGACACGGGTTGTCAGGTTAGGTTCACAAAGCATCAGGGGTCTGTAAAACAGCTGGAAGGGCACTCTGTGAATCTGAATGAGAAAAGAGACACAGCTGACATTGGAAGAACCAAATGGAGTTTCTGAACCTCTCAGTTGTTTGTCAAAGGCTTTACAGCAACACTGTGAGTTATCACTGAAATGCCTTGTCACATTCTGCCACCCAACTCCCCAATGAGACAGGCAATGCCCCTTGTCTGTCCTGTACAGAAACAGCTTTATGTCAGCAAGACTCTTCTATATATCTGCAAAATCCTTGCAAACTCTCTTCTGGGCTGTCCTTGATTGCTGATTTGATACAAAAACCTCTTCTTCAAATCTCAGAAAAACAACATATTTCTCTGCATTTTGTTTCTCAGCACTGATCTTTTCTTTGAGGGGGAAAATTTTCCTAGCTCAGCTTTATGCCCATCTCAGACTCATCTTGAAGCACCTGGTACTTTATAGCATCTCCATTTTGTTTCCTTGTGTTGTCCTAGACCAAGCACGTGTGCTGAATTCCCCAGCATCTGGCCTTCACCCATATCTATCTGTTGGAAGCTGAATGCATGTCTGATTTGGGAAATCAATCACACTTAATTGAAGGGTGATTGTTTTCACATACGAGCCTGCCACATCACTTTCATCTTTATCACATTCCCTTTCTCTCTGGGTTTTGTGTGACAAGATACTGCAGAGCAGGAGGGAAGAGGTTGGTGACCTTGGACCTGGATATAATTGAAAAAAGGAGGGCAGCGTCTTCCTTTCTTTTCTCGGTGGATCAGTTTGCATTTCCTTCAGCTGTGGGACTGAGCACATGCATATGCACCCAGAGCCAGATTTAATGCAGCCTCACACACAAGTGTGCTGTGATGCTGCACAGCAGAGAAGCTGGAACCCAGCATGGCCCAGCATTGCTGTACCATGGGGGTCTGGCCCCTCAGTGAACCACAGCAGGGAAGGGGGAATGACACAGCATTGGTCTGATGAGGCAAAGTGTTTTGGGTGCCCGGTGTTTCTGGGTGACTCTGAGCACCCTGAAGAGTAGTCCCAGGGAGATCAACGTGGCTTTTAAATATAATTTTGTGGGCAAGACTATTTTCTGTTCTGTCTTGCATTTTGCCTGGCCACACTAGAGACTTAAACCAGGATCCACTCTTCTTTTACTGGAACATTATGCTACACAGCAGGGCTCTGATTTCCTTCAAGAGCTTCCATAACACAGATGGTGCATGAGCAATCCCTCCAGTGGGCTTTTGCAGAGACTTGTGCAGTCCAGTCCCATGTGGCCACCTGTCTTGTCACCCCACTGGGATGTACCAGCCCGAACTGCTGATAAGCTCTCAGCTCAGAGATGTCTTCCTGTCTGTACCAGCAAGCTGAATTGTAAGCTGCTCCCCAGACTCCAGTTTGAAGGTCTCTATAGTATTGACTTTCTCGCACTTGGAAGTGCCTCATTTATCTTATGCTCTGCATTTGTCTTTCCTGCCAGTGTAGTAGTAAGCAACTGAAGCTTGCTGCCAGTTTTCTCCCTTAATGATATTCCACATATGCAGACAAGGACCTGAATCAGAGCTCTGGAGTCAGTCCCCACTTCCTCACTTTGCAGAAATGTATCTTACTGCAGTAGCCTTCTTTTGCAGTTTGTCTTGGGGCTTGGCAGTGAAACAGACCCAGTACCTACATCTGAAGGCTGTAGTCCAGGGCATGTATCCAGATTTTAGACTCATTTGAAGGCTGATTGTGTCAACAGGAAGGCTCCTGCTGGCTCTGATGGCACTTGGACTGGGCAGCCCCAGCTATCTCCAACTTTGGCTCTTTTCCATTGGGGGTAGATTTGCCCCTTTAAGATGTGGGGAGAGCCCTTCCCAGCAAAGATGCAAGACAAGCCATTACCAGACCAAGAGTCTTTTCTAGATAGCATGGAAGGAATTTTAGGCTCCTCTGGGTGGATGGTGCCTGTTTTTTCTTATGTACCTTCACCACAGTCCTCTCTTTCTGACAGGTGCTGATGACTTGCAGCCCAGGCAGACAGGACTGAAAAGAGTAGAAGGACTGGAGTTTGTGTGATGGAGCTGTGAGTTTCATTGATTTCTAAATAAAATTTTCATCAAGATACAGAGCCCCACTTCCCTCCCAGTTTTATAAAGCCCTTGTCAATCTCTGATACAAATGCCAGGGCAAAACCCAAAGCTGCTGGCATCATTGCGAAGGTGTGTACACAAGCAGAACAATGGGTGGGGAGTTAGATGTCTTCCCTCTGTGGATAGGGACCAGAGCCCAAGCCCAGCACCCTGCAATGTATCCACTCCCTGGCTTTCCCTCAGTCACCCCACCGTGCTGAGTGTGCTCTGCTTCCTCTGGGCCTGCTCTTGCCCAGCGGGGATTTGTGTTCACAATTAACTTTGTGGTGACTGCATGGGTTACAAATGACGCTTTACAAAATCACAGTGGAGGTGGGCAAGGAAGAGTGGGATGTTCACCAAGGCTAGGGCTACACGGGCAAAGCTCTGTGCTGGCCCAGGGATTGCATGAGGTCCCTGAGGTCTCCTTATGATGGTAGAAGGTCACCATCATCTCCCAGACCTGCTTTCTGAAAGCTGACAGGAGTGACTTGAGGGAGCCAGCAGCACAACTTTTTACTGTGAACTGTGTCTTTGGTGGAGCCTTCCCAATCACTGGGAGGTGGTAGACTCACTCCTCCCAGGGCTAGTGGAGGACACACAATCTCCTTGCCCAGAAACTGCCATGGTCTGGAGCAGGAGGATGGAGAAATCAAGCCAAAAGCAATGATCCAAGCATTATTTGCCTCTTGCACAAAATTTGATGAAAACAGATGGAACATTTGCAGGTTTTTATTTAAAAAAAAAAAAAAAAAAAATCAAAGCCCCAAAATTTGGAAGCAATCTTGTATTTGCTATTAGTCTTTTCAGGCTTTGTTTTTCCCTCTTGGCAAAAAATACTTGACAACATTTTCCATCACCAAAAAATTTCTCCCTCTGAGAATTAAAGTCTTCTGTGTTGAGCAGAGATGAGAGGAAGGAGAAATGCATCACATTCTCGTGGCTTAATCTGAGAGGGATTGGAGATCTGCTGAGAGTCTGTCTCTCTGTCCTGCATCCAGAGGGAGCAGAGACTTTCCAGAGCACTCTGAGTTGTTGCTGTGCCTCACTGAGGTGGCAAACTTTTCTTTTGTGAGCATGAGGAGTATCTGCCATTTTAACCAGTGCTTGGGAGTCCAGAATGGCCTGAGCAGACTTTTCTGGCTGGCAGAGGGTGCCACTGGAGCTTTCAGGGAGGACCATCTGTGCCGGAAAAAGGGAGACACCATAGCAGGGGTTTATGGGGCAGTGGACCACCTGGTGTCCTGGGGATGACCACAGGACGTCCTGGGGACATCTCCAAGAGAACAACCAACACTGCAGTGGCCAGAGCATCTTGTCCTTGGAAGCCTCTTTACCTGCAAGAGTCAAGAGGCCAGAGCCAAATGCCTTCACGCTCATCCATCAGCAGGGGCAGAGGAGCCCATGGCCACTCTCCTCCTTCTTCCACTGGCATTTGATTCAGACATACACTAAAAACAGAGCTGCTTTTCCAGCTCCCAGAGGATCCCCCAGGTGTGACCTGCGAGGTGTTGCAATCCCTCTCTGCCACTGGCCTGCCTGTTTTTTGTCACACATGCACACACCTTCCTCCCCCTTCTACAGTGCTTATCACAAGCGTTTTGGTAGAACTGCCCTTGTCATATAAATCTAAACATAATTCTCTCTTTCCTGTTAAGGTAAAGAAAATAAACGTGTAGGGCTGTTACTGGAAGCCAAGCTGTAGGACTGCCCTAAATTCTCCTCTTATTGAGTCTGGGCTGAAAATCACTCAATTCTGCTGAGGACACACATCTATGCTTGCACACACAGGGAGGGAAGGTGGGAGGGGGAGAGAGAGAAAGAGAGAGAGAGAGAAAGAGAGCGAGAGCGAGAGAGAGAGAGAGGACACGGTGTGTATAAATATCTCCAGCTCTCTAGATAGTCGGCAGATTTATTCCGCTGCCAAGCCTGCAGAAAATTGACTTGTTTCATGGAGGCAGGCTATTGACACATTACCGCAAGGAGGGTTAGGAGAGAAAGCGGTGCGGCTGGCGCCCCTCTATTATACGATAATGTAATCAGCATTGTGGGAAATGACTGTGGGTAAAATGGCATCGCTGACATTTATATTAGAGGATATTGATGGCAGGAACTGTGACCACATCTATCGTACCTCCCGTTTGCCAGGATTGACACAGACGGCTCTTGTTGGCTGGATTTCCTCTCTCTCTTTCTCTCTCTCTCCTTCCTCTTAGCTCCGTTGCTCACTGCTGTCACTGCAGATAGATAATTGAAAAATGGATCTCACCTTTCCAGCAAACAGGAGTGGTTCAGGCAATTACTGCAGAGGTTATCTACTCAATCTCGAGGCCTCTTCTCAGAGAGAGATTCAGAGGAAATTGGATTTTACATGGATGTTTTATTCTACAAGGGCTTTAGTATAAACAGAGGCAAGGAGACATCAGCAGACTGTATGGGTGAGAATCACATGCAGAGGGGCAGGGTGAGGTTTTGACAGGGGGGCTTGGCTGTATATGTGGTGGTAATACCATTTGGTGGTCCTCTGCAGAATTTCTGATCTCAATTTTTTTTGAGGTTGCTATTGGTTTTTCTTTTCATGTTTTGCGGTATTTTTTTGAAGTGGAGGCTAAGAGAGACTATGTCCACCTGCAGCCATTTGACTACATTTTGCCCCTAGAACTTTAAAATTAAAGGGAGTTGTTCCCAAAGGAAAGAAAGGCAAAGAGAGAGCAAAATGCTCTGAAGATGAGAGGGCAGAGGAGAGCAAAATGTATTAAAAGAGCTCTGGAAACTGTCTGGCTCTAAAAGGAGAAGAATTTCTCTCAGGCAGGGAATATTGCCCATAGGCCTATTCTTCATAAGCAATTTTGAAGAGCATTACACCTTGAGGTGTGTGGTTGTATGGGAGGCAAAAATATACCCATAGTCCTTTCATACACACTGCAATGCCAGGCTTTGGGCTGAGCTTGGTGGCAATCCAGCCCTTGAAAGCAATTTGCAGCTGGTATTCTTGCCCACAGAAACCACTGAGCCAGGGAGGCCAGAGAAAGATGTTGAGGGTCTTGGTGACCTTGACAGTTTCAGTGAGGACACAGGAAGGCTGTGGGGTGGCCCTCAGAAAGGCTTGGCAGATGTGTCTGCTCAGGGACCACTTTCCCAAGAAGAGCAGGCTAAAGTAGGGTCTGCCAGGGAGTGTTTGGAAGAAGCTCATTCCCCATTTAGGGAAATTCACCCATCTTTTCATGTTTTATATTACCTTTTCATAGGCAGTATGCAACATGTGGGGTGTTTGCACACATGGGTAAATACTCATGCACGTGGGTAAGAGCAAAGGTCCTTGCATCATCCAATTGGTTTTACTCCCAGCCAGTGCAGGATGCGTGGGAGCACAGCTTTGCACGAACAGCTCTTAAACTGTTATCCCAGATGGAAGCAGCAGGGGTGGTTTTGCAGGAGAAGAAATTCCGCACAGCATTAGAGAGTTTCATCAGCCCCTTGCTGTCCCCAGCAGAGATTCGTGACAACCATGGGTGCTGCTCTGCAGCCCTGGGTCTCTGTACCCTGCCATGTGCTGCAGTCCTGCTGTCCATCACCAGCTTTTTCGCACTCTCCTCTGTCTGTCCCCTGATGTCAGTGCTAGAGGTGCTCATCTCTCTGGCTGATCAAATCATTCCTGACATGCACAGTGGCAGACTCTTCCTCGCTGAAAGTCTGTCTTCAGGGTCCTAGGTGAGGTCCTGCTCTCTCTTCCCCACAGTGGGAAGACAGAGGTGGGGGAGGGCAGTGAGGAGGAGCAGGATAGGCTCCCCCAGCCCTCACACCTCTTCTCCCCATGATGCTGGAAGCCAGAGGGCCCCCACAGCCTATTGCCTATTCTGGCAGTGAACACAGAGCTGGAGATGAAGCCAAATGGCTTTGAATGAGAAACATTTTCAAGTGAAAGAAGCTGCTGGAGCTCAAGCCTAAGGCTGTTGTATTCCACTAGATCTCTGAGTCTGGGAGGAGTGTTTTTTGAGAAGCAGAGCACAAGTGATGTGGCTGATCCTATTCTGAAATCTCCCAGCATTAAGCTGTCAGTCTGGTATGGGGAGAGGAGGTACAGGACAAGTAAGGCTTTGGGTTTTCCCTTTGTCGTACATCAATCCTGGGCTTCAAGTGGTGGCCATGAGAAAACGTCAGGACTCCTGAAACAGGACCCCAAAGCACAATTATCTAGGTTCTGTAGAAAGAGGTGGTCAAGCTCTCTGAAACTAGCTCATTAAAAAAAAAAAAAAAAATAAAAAAAAAATAAAAATAAAAAAAAAAAAAATACACAGGATCAAGCCTGTGGAGCTCAAATTTTCATCTTTATTTTTGTACCTCTTTTTTGAGTAAAGGAAATACTGAGTGATGTGATCCTAACCTGCATCCTTTGAAAAATGATGAAAATTTGCTTTTTGAGCTGCAAATGATAGACCAAACAAAGGTGAGAAGAGGAAGAAGTTTAAAAAATAAGCAGCAAAAATTTCAAATCACAGTGAAACAACACATCAGCTTCATTTCCTTCTGAATTTTTTCATTTAAAGAAAAAGGCAATGAAATGCTGCTGAAATGACATTTTTGACAAAGTGCCATTTTTCAGCATGACCTCTTGGACCCACTCACACCAGTGCTGCTAACTAGTTCTGCATTCATCAAAGCCTGCAGGAGCAGGGAACAGAGCAGTGGTGCTGATGAGCACAAATGCCTTGGATTTTCAGCACACATGCCTTGGATTTTTTTCTACCAGCAACCTCAGGTCTAAGTCCCAGAGCAGTTTTCACTGGACTATTGGTGTCTGTGACTTCAAGGCCACAGGAGAAAAGGAGGTGGCTCAAAGAGGAGGTGGCTCTTCTTGGTCATCAAGGACCTTCTCTTGTAGATCTGATTTACTCCTGGGAATTGCTGGTTCCTGACAGGCTTGTGCTGACAGTGCTCTGGAAAGGAGCATGGCTTGCAAAAGACAGTGAGCTTTCCATCACCAAGGTGTCAGTCTCAGTGGACAACCCCAAGTTAGCACATAAAGAAATGCCTCCTGCAGAGTGCCAGTGTGAGGCTGGGCTGAGTCATACAGAGGAGACAGCAAGGCTCCTGCTTTCTCTGAGCTCAAAATCAGGAGCATATGGTGCCCAGAGCAGGATGAGAGACCACACTGCTGCTGAAAGTCTTAGCGATTGACCACTGTACACAAGAAAAAGTCCCCTAATACATCTAAAAACCTAGTGGTTGAGCTGGGTGTCCTGGTACACCGTTCCTCTATAACCCCTGGAACTGTCCTGAATATGGTGTTTGCTTGCATTACTTCACCTAGATTGCTGTGGACTGTTATTGCCTCCTCATAAATAGCTGCTGTGTTCCACCTTGGAGGAGACTGGATGCCACAGAAGTGGCGAGAAGGCTTTGCTGCTAAATAAGCTTTCTTGAAGTGGGATGGATGCCATGAGACTTAATTTCCTTTAAAAGCTTAGAGCTCCTTGGATGGAAGAGCCCAACATTATTTTATTAGCATTACCACAATTGTTAGTGGTATTACTAATATCAATCTTATTAAAGACATAATATCTGCTCAGGATCAGAAATTATGAAGCTTGACTAGCTGACTGAAATGCTGGGTCTGAAGCAACATTTCCCTGGTGGGCACATAGTGATTGTCCACCAATGATCCCAGCCCCACCATAGAAGAGGATATTAGCCCTGGAGATCTTGTAAAATGAAAGACATGAGCATGTTGGTACTTCAGTAAATTTTCCTTGGTATTACACAACTGTGGTGAGATATCCACATTGGATCAGGGTCCTGACTGTCTCTCCAGCCCCAGAACAAAAAAGAACTGTCTTCAAATTGCTCCCAGCCTGATTTAGAGAGGTTTAAAAGGTCCTGTGCTTTGCTTAGCTGGTGTTTAACCTTTTCCCATGTCCTTGCTCTGGCCATGTCAGCCTTGACTCCCAAACAGAGCATCTTTTGAACTTTGCTCTCCTCACTTCTCTTGGTATGCACCCGTGGGCAGGAGGAAGGTGGGCAGGATCCATGGCATTGATCAATAACTCTTTCCTGTCCAGCCAGGAACCCAACCCGCTCATCTTTATTGCTGCAACCAGATCCCGGCTCGAGGGATGTTACGGCAACCAGCCTGGGCCGTGGGGGCCAGAAGAACAAATACCTCCCTAACAGGCATGACTTCAGCCAACACATGCCCCGCTGCCCGGATAGCTCCTCTGACAGAGGAAGCCCCTGTGAGGATTTACAAGTCCCAACTACTTCCTGAAATCACCACTCCTGCTTGTTATCTCACCCTCCCATCACCTGCAGGGTCCGGATACTGTTTGAAGGGAAAGGAGAGCCCTGAGAAGGAAGAGGAGGAGGTGTGCGAGTCCTGGTGATCTGGCCATTAGGCTGGGGGATGGCAATGGACCCCGATGATGAAATATCTGAGCACTCTGGCTCAGTCTTTTTATTACCTGCAATGGAAAATGAGTGCCAGCTGCAAATCAGGGATTTCAACAGCCTCTCTGAAGGCATGTCAAGCATTTTATGGCTGGAAATACATTTAGGGTTTATTATGGGCTGCCCACTGATCTTTCCTGCGTGCATGCAGTGGCTGGACCCTGTTCCCACCCTGTCTTTGGATGGGAAGGGGTCCCTACAAATTGATCGGTTTTCGGATGGCAAATTGATTGGTTCCATCTGCTGCTTCTCTACTTTCTTTATTCTTAGCAAGGATTTAACCTCACATTGAGACAGGCTGGAAGCTGATTTGGAGGACAGTCTCAGCCTGCATTGGGATGCAGCATATGTTGCAGACCTGTCAAATGTCACACAGAGCAACATTTTCCCCATGGGTTCCTCCACAACATGAACAGGCTCTCCCCTTCTCAGCACTGTGCCATTACCTCCTCAGACTTCAGCACTCAACATTAGTAAACTCCACACCTTCATGGAGGAGCACCCCAATTATCCGGTTCCATGCTGGTGTCTTGGGAAAGTGAGCCAACTAATGGGAACTGGACCACTTGGAGGTGAGAAGCTGGCAAGATAAGATGTAGCAACACAGCTTTGCAAACCAGCCTGCAAGCTCTACAGGAGCCTGGGCACAGCCTGAGCTGTTGGAGAAAACACCTCTTTGCTTCACTTCTAGACATGTTACATCCATGTCTTCAATGCACCATGCACACCTCAACTATCCAAGTCCTTCTGTTAAACTGAGTGCTCAATAGCTCCTTTCAATTTTTCAATTTCTTATCAACTGGCCTCCATTCTTCCCATTACACTAACATCACATTTTCAAACTTCCTCTACCAAAAAAGGACAGGAATTTCCCTGCAGTGTCTTGGTGTTACAAGTTTGGATCTTGAAGGCCTGCAAAAAGTCATCATCAGTGTTGATAAAACAGGAGAGAAGGAATAAAAACAGGGATGTTTGGGGAGGAAAAAGAACAAAGGAAGGAAGCAGGGAGGGCCACTGGAGTAAATCTGAGGAGCTGTGGTGAAGGTCAAGGTTGCCTATCTTGTCACCCCTGAGAGAACAGGGTTGCAAGGTCTCAAGTGGAAAAATGACAGTCCAAAAACTGAAAAATGGGGCTGCAAATCAGCTCCTGCCCAGTGCTGTGATAGCTGTCTCAGCCTGAGCCACGGCTGACATCTTACCCAATGCCATGGCTACCATTCTGGCCTGTGCCATGGCTGTCACCTTGGCTAACCCACCCCAACTGGCCACTGAGTCTACAAGCACAGCCACCTGCCATTTTGTATCTGAATTCACTCTGGGAACAGTGAGTCCTCCATTAAACTCATGGTGCCCATGGTCTTGTCAATAAGGAAGAGCAGTGGTGCCTTGGCTCTGGGCGCTGCTTGCTTGGCAGCCATTCTCTTTGGACATGAGGAGCAACATTGCTGTGTCCAGCCGGGGATCCCAGTGTGGATGCCCATCCCCTTGTTTAGTCCTGCTACCATCTGCTGGAAGGAATCAGCCTGTGCACTTGCCTGCCACATGGAAACTGCTGGGAGCCATAAAGGGGACAGCACAAGGATGAGAGCAGCACTGGAGTGAATCTGCCTGTGGTCAGCATCAGGACAAAGGCAGTCCTGGGATGAATATGCCAATGGACAGAACAAGGATGAGGGCTGTGCTAAGGTGAATCTGCCTTCTCTCTGCCTTCCCACCCTGTGTTCAGAGGACACTCATTTATCTCTCCTAGCACTGTTTAAAAACTGCAATTTTGGAGGCTTCCTTGACCCTGACACCATCCTGCTCCAAAGCCTGGCACAAAGCATTGGTTTGGTCTGAACCTCAGTTTCCCTGTTGCTACTTAAAACACTAACTTTGGTGTGGCTCAGACCCGTCCATTTGACTTACTGTATGTGTAAATACTGTCCCTTCCTAAATAGGTGCCATCACCTTGTCCATGTCCCCATCCCTGCTCCTCCCCACCATTCCCAAAACAATTCCCATTGAGCAGCACTCACCTGTCACAGAAATGCCTCGAATAGGACATGAGGGCTGCTCATCTGTGACCATCTAGAGAAAAAAAACAGTGCTGAAAGCCAAAATATCTGCTCAACACACTCTCCTGTTGAAGCTGGGCCTGGGACCGAAGACAGTCGGTATCAGGCTGGAAGCTTCTATATTTTTGTTATGGGTTGTTGAACAAACCACACAGTTTTACCCCACAGGGCATCATAAATAAGCAATGAAAAAGCAGAGAAGTGAAAAGAAAAAGTATTTGCCTGCAAAAAATATGCTACAAAGCAAATGAGTCAGAAGGACGAGGACTGAACTGTGCAGGGCCTGCTATGTCTAAAAGCAAAGCTTTTATAAGGTAAGGAAAGTGATTTAAGAGTCTGCAGGTAAACATGGGCTGCCACGTATTGTTCTGGGGAAAAGTGGCAGAATAAATATGCAAATCCTTCTTATGTGACAGCCAGAATGGTGGAAATGATTATGAAATAGACCTGAAGAAGTCTGATTAATAATTTATCCTCAAATGGAAGTTGATTCTTGGCTGAACAGCAAGGATAATAAGGCTGAGGAATCAATAAGAGCATTTACAACTCTGTAAAATGCATTTACAAGTACAAAAAGATGGGTTGCTTTGTGGCCATGCCTTGCATGAGCTAGGAGAGAGGGAAGGGAGAGCACACAGCAGTGACTGTGCAGCAGAGACACAGACAAATCTGGAGAGGGAGCTGAGCATCGTCTCTGGATCGTTACTGCTACCTGAATGATTCTCTGCCATTAACACATGTCCTGACAGCCCATGGAGGACACATTAATTAAACTCAGTCATTTAAGAAGGTTCACATAATGAATGCAGAGTTGACAGAGCAGTTCAGTGGTACCTTCAGCCAGAATATGACTGTCCTCAGGGACACAGTGTGGAAGTGACTGTTTGGGCACCATGCTCTTGGGTGGCCTGTGCACATCTGGCCTGGCTAATCCCCCTCTTCACCACACCTGCATCACAGCGTGCATTGGTAGGCAACTCGCCCTGCTCTCACAGAGAAACAAGTGACCAGCAGCAGCCTCCTTTGATGTAAACTCTTAAAACTTTGTGCCTCAGATTTCTAAAAGTGTCCTCTGTGAGATCCATTGGGCAACTGGAGTTTCATTGCTTGTCCACTCCACCTTCCCTGGGCAGCTGAGGGATGGGTGCATTTAGAGCAGCCCTGCTCTGTGATGTGACAAAACTGGAGGCATTTTTACATGCCCTGATTAAGAGCGGTGAACAGGCACCTCTGCCTTGAGGCAGATGAGAAGGATGGGGTCTCTCATCTTGGCTCCAGACTATAATAACCCTTGAAGGCACATGAACCCATGACACATAATTGTCACAAACGTCTTCCAGCCTGTGGTCCGTGGGTTCCCAAAATATCCCTGAAAAATGAGAAAGAAAAGCCAGTGGGCCAGCAAATCACCAAAATCTACACTGCCCCTGTCAAGTTTTTCTTTGTGATGTCCTCTGTAATGAAAGCAGTGACATTTTGGGGGAGCAGAGGGAGGTGAGAAGGCAGCTCCCACTGGGGATTTGCCTGATACTGAGACCCTCCCTGCCTTGGGCAGAGAGTACAGATAATAGATTTGCACAGATTTCCTCTTAGTGCTGCTCCTCCCCTGAGGGCCTTTGGCAGAGTGTCTCCAGCGCCCGGATGGCACGGTCTGTCCTAGCTGAATGGTTCAGCAGTGGGAACGTGAAGGGAGAAATGTGAGGCTGAAGGGACCCTGTCTTGCAAGACAGCTCTCCTCAAACCCTCCAACAGATGGGTGTCCAACCTGCTGGTAAATACTGCCAGTGAAAGAGGCTCCATCCCTTCCTGACAGCTTGTTCCAGGGTTTATGTGTGCTCAGAGCTGGAGGAGTTTCCTAACATCTGACCTAAATCATGCCTGCTGCAAATGGGGCCTTGCTTTCCTTTTCTCGTCCCCATGCTGAACATGGAGAACAATTCATCCTTGTGCTTGCATAAAAACCTCAGATACACAAATATATTTCACTTGCTGCCTTCTGGTCCTTTTCCAGAAAAAAATAAGCCCAGTTTCTTCAATTTTCCTTCCAACATCAGATTTTCAGCATTTATCTTTGTTGCCAAGGAGTGGCACGCAGCACTCCGGATGTCCCACCTGCTGTGAGCAAAGAGGAAAAATCAGCTCCAGGGTGCACCCCTGGTCTTCCCCCTCACAGGGCATCAGCAAGACCTCGTGAGAAAAGGAGAAAAACGACAAGGATAGTCAGAGGATTGAGACTGCCAAGTGTGAGCTGAGACCCTTCAGCTGGTGAAAGACTTGAGGCAGGATAGGTGATAGAGGTGAATGTTATTGAACAGGTAAATAAGGAATGACTGCACACTATTTCAAAGTGAGAACCAAGGCTGTCAAGTGAAAGCAGCAGGAAAACAAACAGAAAGATAAACTCCTCATGCTGAGAGTCACCTGACAGACTCCTTGTCTTGGGATACATGGAAATTATCTGTTTGAAGTAATTAAAAAAGGAACTCAAAAAATTATTGGGAAAAAGTCCACAGCAGCTGCTGTTAAATACAAAGCCACAATGTTTGACTGAGGAAGACCCCCATCAAAGATCACTGAAGACTGGGAAACTATTCTGAAGAAACCTCATAACACATTGACCACCTTCTTAAACATTGGGTATCCTTTCAGACATTGTGCAGGGTTGTGCGTACCTTAGATATGACCTGGTCAGGTCTTTTCCTGTTCTGGCTCACATCATGCCTTTGTTGAACGTCTCAGAGCTCTGGTTACTTTAGTGAGCAACAGGCCTTGCTAAAAAATGTATTAAGCATCAACTTTTAGAAGGACATCTTGGTAGCCTCAGTCATCTAGGGTCTCTCAATAGCTACAGAGAGGAGACCTGAGGAACATAAAGAAAGAGAGAAAAACAAGGCATCAGTGAGTCTTGCAGAAACTCACACAAGAACAGACTGAACTTACTGGTGCTATTAAGGAGTTTGTCCTGTAGCATAACACACTGTGATCCTGAAAATATTGCTCAGCTAAAAGCTCCTGCTGGGCTCATGTGGGACACTGAGGTAGGGGGATGCTGACCTGTCTCACAGCCTTGTTTAGCCACAGCTTCCTTTAAATCTCTGCCCCTGGACTTAAGGCAGTTTATGGTAAGATTTCACACATCCCATCCCAGCCAGGTGTGAGATCAATTTACTGTCTGGAGCAGAGGTCAAGCATCCTGAAGGGTGAGGGCCAATGCAAAGCAGTGTCTTGGCCCATCTAGGCTGAAACTGTCAGCAGCCATGGCTTTTGTGTCTGTAATTTAATCAACAGACAGAAAGACCGGACTTTGAGGGAACACTCATCTTATTTCACTTCTACCAAGTCTGGGACTGGAATATTCAAGAGCAGGAGATCTCTCTTGGTATTAAAGTCCTTCTGGCATGGGTTGAAAAATGCCTTTTGCAGGTAGAGGAGGCATTAGAGTCCCCTGGTTTGTAAATGGTTTACTTCTACAGCAGCTCCTTCCAGGAAACAGTGCAGACTAATCTATCACACAGCTCAAATGGTGTGAGTAGCAGCTGGTGAGACCCAGAGCAGGGCATCTGAGGAGAACATGAATTTTTGCTCTGTCCTCATGCCCAGCATGTGCCTGGTGGTCTCTCTGGTTCCTTCCTTAGTGAAGGTCATGGATGACTTTGTCCAGTGTTGAGACATGGTACAGGCTGATCCTCCATCCTCCTGTCCTGATCCTCCATCTGCACACATTTCCAAACATTTCCATCTCCAGGGTGCACAGAAACATTGATGATGATGATATTTCCTGTGGGAGACATTTTGTAGTGGTTCTTATGGAGGCTGATGGCATTAGTAGGAAGGAGAGGGAAATTATTTAGATTAACAAGGTCCCAACACATGGACTGAGAGGAAGGGTGGGCACAGTCATGGGTTTTCAACACTTTATTTATTTTTATAATCCTCCTGTTTCCCACCTCCCCCTCCATAGTGTCTTGGAAGTCAAGACTGACACCTGCCAGGATATGAGAAGTCCAGACAAAATCAGAATGATCCTCTCCAAAGCTGGAGTGGAAGAGAACCTTTTTCAGTCCCCACGGAGATCAAAGAGCCTGCTGGGTCTGGAGTTGCAGGGCTGGGCAATTCCCAGGTGCAGGGGACTGGCAAGGTGTCAGTCATGTCCCCCTACTCGTGCTCCTGCAGATGCTCAGCATATGACTTTGGGGCAGCTGGTGGCAGCTAAACCTTGGCCCGCACACCCCCTTCTTTGAGAAGCATGACGGAAGGGATTAAGTGGCTTGTAAGGTGACACGGGGTTGATCAGCTCTCAGAGGCATGGTGGGAGGGGAGATGCTGAAGTGGCTTTCCATCTCTGCTCCCAGTCTCCTCTCCAGCCTCTACTCAAGCCCAGAAGTCTGTTGTCCTGCTGGAGGAACACTGATTACTGTATCTGTCATGCACTCTTCAGACCTTACCTCTATGCCCTTTTGTCTCTAGGGAGGAAGGATTTGTCCCTCCAATCTCTTCTCTATGTACTAAGCAGTGACATTTCCAGTGGTGCTGGAGGTACAGAGGATGAAAGAGGGCAAGTAGATGTTGTTCAAGCACAATTAGATGGGATTTACTCTGTAAATCCCACTCTCCTTCCTGTCCTGGCAGTCCTGTGGCAAGCCGTCAGCATTGCTCAGAAGACAAGGAATGATTTGCAGCACAAAACTGCTCCTGAATTCATCCCTGTGTCTGCTATACCACAGGGACACAGGAGCCAGACATATCCAACCAGCTCAGCTCCCACAAGCACATTTACCATCACACACCCCAGCACAGGGAACTTCCCAGGGGCTTGAGGAGAGATGTTGTCTGGCTGTTACGGATGGAAATCTGTGAATGCAGCCCTGTGATGAAGGTATGAGCTTCACTGATTTTGATCACCTCTTCCTCATCATTGGTCATTTCTACCATGGTGATTTTTCCCCCACAAGGCACACAGAAACATTGTGGGACCCCACCACCATCGTCAGACACCAAAGAAAGAGCTATGCCACATGAAGAGCTCTTTCTCCAAGCGCAGGTGGCTCCAGCATCTCCCTGTAATTCCCTTGCTCTGCCTTCTTCCTCCTGCCCGCAGCCAGCCCCTTGGGGAGGCATTTCTGGATGACTCATGTGCTCCACACTGGACTAACTCTTGTAACCCCCACTGCCACTGACAGACGTGGGATGCCAGCACATGGGTCTTGCTGGCAGGGTCCTAACAGCCATAGGGAGCAGGATTAGCAGCTCCTGTAGTATTCCTGTATTATCACATGGGCTGTCAGCTTTATTATTCCTCTGCAGGCTTCCTACCCTCCAGTGACACCTAGACTTTCTGTAACACAGATTCCTCTCATAGGGAGGCACCAGAGAGCAGGGAATAAATTTATAAGATTAGTTCCTGTGGTCAGGGCTGAAGCTGCACAGAATTTTTCCATCTTATTAGTTCACATCCCGGCAGTACCTATGGACTGCAATGAGGTCAGACACTCTGCACCTAATCAGTGGATCTTCGGCAGACCTGCTGAGTTTTACAGGAAGAAGAAACACTTTTGATTGTCCAGTCTTCTCTGCTGTCTCAGGGGCAGTTGCTGAGCTTTCCTTTCCTATGGCAGGTCATGCCAGATCAGGTGCTGGAGCATAGAACAAGGCACGAGGATATTGCTGGCTTGAAGACTATCCCTCATGATCCTCATGAGCTTTGTTTCCCTGCTCTATCCATCCAGTCTCCTTCCCGGTCCAGAGATGGTATGGCAGGCACGGCTGTGTCAGCAGTAGAGGTCAAAAAGCAGGGGAGGTACTTAGTGCTGTGCACAAGTGATATCCAGACTGGCTGCAGGGCAGAAGACAAGGCTGTACACTTAATCCTCGAGGCATGACAGCATGGCACTGCCCTGTAACAGGGATTTCCCTTCATTGTGAGAGCCCACTGGTGACAGCTCAATCCAGGAGAGGTGAAAAGGCTCATAACTGGCATCGGTAGTGGAAAAAAAACCATCTTTAAGTGGCATCTCTAGTGGAAAATATTGCATCTCTAGAGTGGAAAAAATTCAGACCAGTTCCTCTGGAGAATAAATCTCAGAGAGTACGGCTCTGTCTAAATATATATCTCTCTGTGAAGGTCCCACAGCAGTCTCAATGCTGTCGTGAGGTGATGGAAGAGCCGGAGGCAGAGGGTGCAATACAGACCTAGCAACATTAGAGGGAGCTTTGGGAAGGGGTCTGGGAAGAGTAGGAAACAATAACTAGATGTAAATTACATTTTGTGAGTTCGTTTAAATAAGGGATCCAGTTTAATCCCATCGAGTGTTTGCTTAGTGTACAGCTGAAAATTAGCATCAACAATTTTATGCACACTAATAAATTTAAGCCATTACTCTCTCCATCTGCAGCTTCATTCATATAGTTTAAGAATCAAAGTGATTTCCCTGTAAATTTCTAAGCCTCAGTAATTTACTCCAAAGAATGTAAATAGAAAGAGCCTGAAGGCCCAGAGACACAGTCTTACAAGCCCTCCCTCCCCTTCCTCCTCTTCTCACTCATCTCAGGTGAAGATAATGGGAGATGTCCAGTTTGGTAAGTGAACGTGGATATCACACTCTGGTCTCTGACTGCCCACTGGTGTTATCCTGCATCTGGACATAGAACACATCAGCTAGGGGGAGGGAGCCCTGCACATTGGGATGCTTGGTGTGGGTATAGCACCGTGCTCTGAGGCGGCTGCGAGGAAATCAATCATCTTTTATTGTTCTTTGCTCCTCCGGTCGGGGTGGAACATTCCTCCTAAAGAGAAACTTGTTATCCTCCCCGGCAGCGTCCCTGCCGAATTCCTGGCATCAGCGGCTATAAATAACCCCCTGTAGATGAGAACAGCATGTGGGCAAGGCTCCCAGGGACCGCAGGCAGCACAGGATCCATCCTGCACACACACTGGGCCCTGCCATCAAACCCCCAGGAGAGCTTCCCAGCCGGCTGAGGAGGTTGTTCCCCCATTCTTAGCTTAAAAGCCAAGGCAAAAGAGGCAAAAGACTGCAAGGAAACCAGCTGGCTGGGAATTCTCACTCTGGGGTTTTAGGCTAGGCCTGTCCAGCTGGGGCAGAGACAAAGTAAGGATAAAGTTCTATATCTTTATGAGTTTTACAGTCTGAGGCCTTGCAATGTGGTTGGAATTAAGATTAGAAAGAACGATGCCCACCAACAGTCACAGCAGCTCCCTTGCCATCCCCAGATCCCCAGAACTGTGTGGTCAGAAACCTGGATGAATATTTTTATATGTGCCACTTTGAACTACTGGTTTTCAGTTTGCAACATTCCATCAAAATATTTTACGGTGTAAATGTGAAAGTTCCTTTTAAGCAGAAAACATCTACTTTTTCATTGCAAAGCCTGTAAACTGTTTTAAAAATGTTTCCACTTTTTTTCTTTTTTAAAGTAAAATAGGAAACATGTCTAGAGCAGCCCATTGAACAGTTTAGTTTCAACAAATTAAAAGATAAAAATTAATAAACCACTGTTCTGCATAGGCAAGGTGTTTATATTTTACAGCCAAGGATTATACAAGAGGTCTAGGACAGAGCAAGGGCATTTGGAGGAAATTAGGGGTGGCAGACTAAAGTGCATTGGATGCTGCACAAAAATATGGCAAGAAACAGCTTTGGAGGAGAAAACCATGCTTGTAAATTAAAAACATTTGGCTACATGAGAACTGAAGCTCTGGGATTTGAACTGACATTGTGGCTACCATTTTTAAATGCTCCTATAGCATCGAGCACAATAAAGAGCTGGACGGAGCTCAGCAAAGTGCAGAAGTTTGCAAAATCCAGAGGGGAGAAAGAATGCTGAGAGTTCCAGATGTTCAACATTTAATTAGAAATGTCCATCTTGTTCCCTCTCTCCTTTCACTGATCTCAAAATTATCTGCAAAGGAAGGTCCTAAAGGAACACTCTTTTCAGATCAGATTAATTAATTTCATTTTAATGTCAAGGTTTAAAAGCATCATACTGCTAAAATGTTAAAACAAAAAAGCTGTGCCTAAACATAGTAATTTTTGAAAATGCAGAAGTGAGGTCTTTAAACATTGACCAAACATTTCCTTTGTATTTTGTTTCAAATGAAAATCCTGGTAAAATTAGGCACTACTCTGTCCTTTTCCTTAAAGTTCAGGGGACCAAAGTGTCAGGAGGAAGAAGCCTTCTTTCAGTAGGCAAAGAAATCACATGTTTTAAAACATTAATTTATTACTCTTGTAAAGGTTTTCTGACAAGTCTAAAAAATAATCTTATGAAGGCTGAAAACAATCTTATTTCTAAGAAGAAATAAACTGTAACAGCCAGATAGTTGTCACAAATAATTAACCAAGAAGTCTTTCAGTAATGGAAAACACTAAAAAACTTAGCATTTGGGATGACACACAATGAGTGACTCTTGTGATCTGAATCAGGGTGTTGCCTGTGTCTTTACAAAAAAACAAGGGGAGAAGCAGGGAAGATGTGAAACTCAAGCACAACAAGAAGCCCCTCCACAAAGCTAAAGAAGGGATCCTCCTCACACCTGTCGGGTGGACAGACTCTAGCTTATCCAGTTTTTCCCTATTTTCCTACTAATATGCCCCAGGAGTAAACAAGGCTTCAGACTGTCCCTAGAGAAGACCTTGGCAGTGCCTGTCTTGTTTAGGGGGACTGCTGCACACAAATCTCTGTTCTGGAGGGGACAGGTGAGGCACAGCATCTATCCCTGCCCCTGGTGAGGCGATGGCAGCAAACGAGGCACAGGGGCTGCGGGGATACGAATCCAACCCAGATGTGCTCCCACCTGGCTGCAGAAGCAAAGCAGCTGTATTGCTTCAGTACAGGATGTCCTTATCTCTTCTGGAAAGGGGAGGTTGAGAGCTTGGCTTGTTTAGCCCAGCATGACACCTGCTGAGAGGGGATCTGATTGCTGTCCATAAATACGTCAACAGGCCTAACAGCAGGGAAGAGCCACTGAAGCTAAAAGAGGACACTGGCACTGGAGCAAACAGGGCTAAAGCACAAGGAAAGAAAATGTAGGCTGGAAATTAGCAGCAGATTTGTAGCCAGCAAAGAGAGGCTGGAAGAGGCATCCCACAGGGCCAGAGTGGGCCAAAGTCAACGTTTGTGTGAGACAGAGCCTGCTCGGTCCAGGAAGGAGCTGCAGTACTGGATGTTCTCAAAACATTATTCCCCAGCCCTAGCAACATTTTATATGCAAGTCAAGGATGGCTTGCAGAGAAGCACCCTTCTTTGGCTTGTCTCTCTCAGTGGAGATGATGGCAATGGGAGTCCCCCTTTCTCAACCAGGTGGATCAGCTTCTCTACTGGGATGCACTCCATCTTCCAAGCCCCAAAGGGCAGATTAATGTTTGGTTTTCCACATGGGGTCCAACCCATCCAAGACATAACTTCAGCTGTGCCTGTTCTCTGTGTTAACAAAACCACACTGAGGTCATTTAGCACAGTTCAACTTGGGCAACATTATTCCTGCCTCCCTCCCTGCCTCTGCTGGAGAGGCCAGCCCTGGGGTGGTCAGCATAACCCACTGTTGAAGATGAATTTGAAGATCCATGTTTGCGGTGGTAGCAGTGAAGGCCATGCTCTCTTCTGCCCTTTGTGCTCCAAGAATAGCATCATCTAGCAGAAGGGCATGGCAGCCAGCAAAGGAGGGCAATGGATAACCCAAGTGTTGCAGGCCAAGGTCAGATGTCATAACCCTCACTCCCTGACTAGCTCTAGCCCCAAAGCTGCCCCTTTGCAGCACAACAGCTGAGTGGCTATATGTTTGCTCCCAAAGTACCACAGCCTAAACCCTGTCTGCAGATTTCCTTCTGTGCTGATGCAGTGGTGTCAAAATGCTTTTGGTGGATTGGGATGGCTCTGGTCTGGATGCATGATGTGTTCAGCTGTCTTGGGTTTTGGAGGGCAGCAACATCTGTGAGAGCATGATGGAATGGCTGCAAATTGATGTATCACACATGCCTCCCATTCATGTTGGGAACTCGAATGCACCATGCTGACGGAGCCTGATGTGTTCGGGCTGCAGCCAGCCAGCTGGAGCCCAGGGACAACAAACTGACAGGTTTCAGCCATCAGCTGGGCACAAGGAACCTGGATCTGGTCCAGTTTCTGTCCTGTCCCAGAGCAGGGATAACCGACAGCACTGCTGGAGGCCCTGTGACGTCAGTGACTCAGGCAGTGTTTGGGTCTCAAGGGGATTTGAAGTGGGCAGTGCAAGCTCAGCAGGTTTGCACTGGGTGACCTATTTTGCCTCAGGCTGGATGTGAACTGTGTGACTGGCCATGGAGCTCCTCCAGTCCCTGCTATCTGCTTGGGCCAGACTTCCCTTTTCTCCTCTATGCCCAGTGCAGCTCATGTTTTATGACAAATTGAATTTAGTTATGTGGTTCATTGACTCTGTGCCCTGGAATTCCCCCACCCCAAGTACCTCCTCCCTCCAGCATGTGCTGGGAATCTGCTCTGAAGTAAATCCTCTCTGATATTGGCTAATCCTTTTTGTCTCACTCCACACCACCATGACCTGAGCTGATAATGCTCTCTCCTCAGGGAAGCAAACCCTTCCCCAGTGACCTGCTTACACAGATACTGCTGTAGCCTTTTGCAGTCAAACACATGCTTGGCCATGTGCTGTCCTCTCTTATCTGGACAATGACACTGATTTTGGCTGATGGCAACTGTAATAGGCATCCATAACACTCCTTTCCAAACAACAAGTTCCCTGGCAGCAGCAAATCTCAAAAGCTGAGAGTAGTGATTCCCCTGAGCTCAATGACTGCCATGAAGTTTAGATCCTTGTGCAAACATCTCCTGAAGTGAAAGCCACCCCTTCACCTGCAGTAGCAGCATCACCTTTACAGGCACCTTGCCTGATGACAAATAGGAGTTTCATGCAGGCACATGAGTAAGAGAAGATGCCCAGTAGTTGTCTTTTTCCCATGAAATGTGACAGTGGCTCTGAGGCAGGTAGGGGAGGGACACAGCCCTCTCCTGGTCCCCTCTCTTGACAACAGTGTTGTGTGAATGTTGAAATATGGCTCTTTTGTACTTCCAGTTATGAGAGGTGGGTATCCTGCTTCGATCTGTCTCTCATACACATTCATAACATTCAAATTTATAATGTAATCTTACTTGCCGTTCCATATTTATGAGAAGTTTTGATGGGTGTTTCTTTATGTGATAATATCAAGCAGAATGCTAACCCATTGCCTCAAACCACTGTAAAGTCGTTTTCTTACATAATTGACACCAGCATATTCTTTCATTATACAAGATTTAGCATGCATCTGCTCCACCATTGCACGGCAATAGATGACTTTTTCCAGAGTCTCCTATTATCAATTCAAATTAGCCCCATTTCCCGAAGCTACTGTATGGATTTTACAGTTGACAGTAAGGGAAAAACACAGGAGCATAATGACTCTATTAAATTATTCAGGCCTAGTTAAACCCAGTTCGGTCTGAACTGGAGAGCAAGGAAACAGGAAAGAGGGGGGAGACAGGCAAAAAAAGCCCTTAACTCCACACAACTCATTGGTTATAAAATGCAGCCATCTTTACAATGAGTTATAGAGTGCATCACCTGCAAGAAGCCTGTGAGTCCTTAATCAAAGAGAAAAGTCTGACATATGACAGAACATTCATTTTAGTTAGGGTAATTGGGTTCAGCAAAAGGTTAAGAAGAAAAGTCTGGTGAAGAGACAGACATTTATCACCTTTTATCTTCCCCAAATTTTGGTCTTGTTTGCTTTTCTTTCCAAATTGTCCCATGGGACTTCCTGCCCCATTTCAGTCTTTCCCTTCTGTAAGAACAGGCAGCTGGACAAGGTGCCATTTGGTTTTGCTATCTGATTCCATCCTAAGCAAACTCACTGTCCTTTGTTCCCTTGGCAGACAGACAGACAGACAGACAGGTAGATAAGGATGGACCTGTGACTTTGGAGAGGGAGATACTGTGTGGGAATGGACAGGCAAAGGGGTGACACCTGGCTTCTCATGAAGGGACTACTGGAAAGGGAGAAATGGGACTAGGTGTTTTAACTGGTTCACATTTAAAAATCAGGACAGATATATCAGGATACCTGAAACATGGAAAATTAAGAGAAATTACTCAGAGACTACCCAGGTAGATGGTCAGCAGAGGGTAGATGCCAAGTTCCTGCATAGTTTTCTAGGATCTCACACTAAAATGAATATATTGGACATGATCAGGTGTAAATGTTGGACAAACAAGAACTTTTATATTCAGTGTGGCCAGTCAGCCACCTTCCCTTCTTTTGGAAGCCTGCTACCTGGTCTTCTTGGCCAGTTGCACTTCCAGGTTTGGGTTTGTGCTGCAGAAACTTTGAGCTCAGTGCAGACAAATGGAAACAATGGCTTCAGGTGTAGTGATGTTCTGGCCACTTTGCTTGGACTATCAACAAGCCCCAGTGTTTATCTATACCCTGTAGAGTCTGCACAGTGAGACAACAAGAATTTGTAGCAATGCCTTTTAACAAAGAGTACTAAGCCTACAGCACTCTATTCCCATCACTCTCAAGATTGTCACAGCATCAAGACTTCAATCTCTGTGAGTCAAACTTTGCTCTCACCCATGGTTGTGAAAAAATGCAGGAGCAGTAGAGCAAAATCCCCCTGCTGTACACTTTTTTGCAGGAGGAGCAGGAATGAGAGATTGTAGGGGTGTGTTGGGAGGTGGGTGGGATAAAGACAGAGGAAGAAAAGCATCAAGGAAAAAGACAAAGGCCAGAAGGAGCTTTCTGGGAGGCATTCTTCATCCCTGGGTTGAGGTTGCAAAAGGCACAAATAACGTTGTCTCAGCTGCCCTCTCCTGCTTAGACATATTTACCCAGATTGAAAGCAGTGAGTCCACTTCAGTCTAAACTTGTTGCCTGATAGATTGATATAATGCAGCAAGTTCTCTCACTGCTGGTGGCTTTAGTTCACAGATTGTCTGCTTGGTATTTTTGAGTAAAGGTTGTCCTTCAAATCTAAAGGTCTTGGATTGAGCTCCTGCAAGGAGCAACGCAGGGAAGTAATACTTCTTGTCCTGCAAAGAAAATCCCTTCCCCATTTTGTTGCAAACAAGTATTTTGGCAGCAGTATTTTTGAAGTGTTTGCCAGGCTCTGGAAAATCAAGCAGAAATTCTCTGTGGAACATGATGTGCTAGCACCAACCACTGTGCTTGGTCCAGCAGCTGTGCTCTGTCAGTCCCCCCAGTGCCTTGGTGATAGTTAAAGCACAATGAAGGATTCCAGGCTTGTAATGCCCTGAAATATCTGGTGTGGGTAGAAACAAGATGGGAGCTGTAATCACCTTGGGAATCCTGGCCAAGCCAAACTGTTCTCCATTAGCAGAAATGACCCTTTGGGATCAGGATGGAGAGCAGCAGTAGCCCTTATGCCCAAGGTAGGCTCTAAGGTGCTTGTAGACTTGTCTCATTTGGGGTTTGCCCTCAAACTGTGTCTTTGTTCTCTTTTCTTCCTTCTGTTCAGGCTGTACTCAGGCTTTTGTCAACCTGCCTTTTTCATCCATTGCTATGTGCTCCAGAAGCTGTTTCTTGCTGCCTCTACAACAGTAGGTCCCTGGGGTCTTACTGACTGCTGGGGGTTTCTTTTGTTTTTGCTTCATATCAGCAGGTGATAAAGCCCAAAGAGAACACACCCTGGGGAACTGTGCCCAGTAAATTGCTGTTTGAATTGGAGAGGATCATTTAAAAAAGCAGGAAATTGAGTGAATGGCTGAAATCATAGGATCTGAGGAGCAGCCAGTGGAATCAGACTGAGGACCCATGCCCCAGATTCCTACTGTCCTTATGCACAGCAGATCCCAAAATGTTTTAGAGCCAAATCTGTTGCTGCTGCCTGGTTTAACAGTGTGGCACAGCATTTAGTCCAGCTGGCTGGGTGCATGGGTTCACAGGTCCTGTTCTCCAGCTGCTCTTTAGTCTGTGGGGCTTCAGGGTGGGCTGCCCTGACCGTCCTTCATCTGGCTTCAGGGTGTGCAGGAGCCCAGCTTCAAATTCCCCAGCCCAGATCATGGCTGATTTTTTCAGAGAATTTGCGTCGAAGGGCAAAGTCTCTGCATAGTTTAGTAGCAGCTGTTTTGCCTGATTTATTGGCTGTTGCAAAGGCCTGTGTAAATGTAGCAAAGTGGTCTATTATCGCAAGATATATCCAGTGCCCCCTGCCTCGCTGATGACTGATGCCCTGATCCAGCAGCTTATTTAACACCTGTTCAATTTTAAGCACGTGGGCCCAACCCTTTGAAGTCCTCTGGGAGCAGTGGCAGAGCTCATGTGGTCATGGTTTGAGTGCGTGCTTCAATATCTGCATGAGTTGGGGTCCCAGTGGGGCTTGGCATTGAAAACAGCAAGGGGCAGGACATAAACCAATCCCTGTGAAGACTTTTACCTACTTACAGCTTGCAGGGAGCTGGATGAACATGTGAACAGAGGCTCATCTCTTCGTGTCAGTGGGGACTGGGACATGGCTGCTTTCACAAACGGCAAAATCCCAGGAAAATGGGGTGAGAATCCATGAAGTGTGGCTAGCACGGAGCAGGGAAGGTGAAGCACTCAGGTAAAACCCAAAATATGTTGCACAGGTTCCCGTCAACAGTTTTTGTTTCTAGTGAATGAAAGTGAAGCAAAACCAAGAGAATCAACTGATAATTCTTACCTCCCTTTTCTAGAGGGAGTTTTCTGGATGTGGGGTTACTGTGAGAAAGTACTTTTGGAATCCAAATAGACTCAGACAGGAACAAAGCCTGCTTTGTGCCCTTTTTTACAAAACATACAGAACTTTCTGGCCTGGCTGTACCTGACATTTTTATCTACAGAAATCTAAATCTAAGGAAGCTATTTTGTGGATATTAGGAAACCACTTAATCCCTTCCCCAGACCTGCTAATGAGAATATTGCTTTAAAACCCCAAAATATCTCACCATGGTAAAGACTCCAGAGGAGATAGTGATGGCACAGAAACAACCTGCAATATTTTGTTTCATCAGTCCTTCATTCTTTATTTCAAAGGGGCATTTTCAATTTTAGAAACTGTCCAAACTTTAACAAGGGCAGAAAAGGTTACAGGAGATACAAGTTGTTAAAATGAGTTGGAGCCACAACGAGTCCTGGAGTCAGTGACGAAAAAGCATGTTCTTGATGGGAAAATGAGAACAGCATGACCCTATCACCCATCTGCAATGTGGACTACCCTTTTCCAGCAATAATGCCTGGTGTTATGACAGCTTTTAATTAAGCTCCCTGTTAATGATCTGGGAAGAGGCTGCTTCATTCCTGAAGCCTGTAGGTGGTAGTAAAGACAGGAACAGACAGTGAAATGGCACCAAAATATTTAGCACCCGGTTTCATTCCCAGTGGGAGCTGGATGAAGCCCATGGGAGCTCTGACCTGGGGTTCAAAATAGCAGATGAAGGTCAGCTTGGGAAAACACAGCTGATCTGCAAAGGGAAAAGTAACAGATGGGCCATCAGGTTCATTCCAGCCCCAAACCTCCAAATACCCATTGGTGGCTTGGTTTCTCACGGGGGGAAAGAATCCTGATCCATTTTCACCTGCTCCACTTTTCATGTGAGTTGCCACCTCTTCCCTTGTGAGATTAAAGAAAAATAGTCTGGCTTTCTTCCAAATGATATAAGCAGAATGGAATGGAATGTTACTGTCTTTTTTTACCAGTCTGCATTGGTTCAGCTGGTATTGGAACACAGGCACAACCATGAGTAGCCAATAAAAATGGGATTGCCATGGGAAAGGTGATACAATTTGGGACTGAGCACAGATACACAGAGGGAAGGATCAGAAAACCTCATAGCAGTTTTGCCTTTGGCCCAAGTATAGTTCCAAGAGTCATTTTCAGGCCTATGACCTGAAAGCCATTGGCATGATTGGAAGACATTCAGAAAAAGCTATGAAAACAAGCAGAGGTGTAAAGGAAAATATTTACAAGGAAATTTTGAAGGAGCTAACTGCAAGAGTTTAACCTAATGATGACACAGTGAGGACACGATGATAGCTTGCAAATATCTGAGGGGTATTAGCACTAGGAGCCACTCATGGGGGACTGAAAGGATATAATTTAGAGGATGAGGTGTCAGGAAAGGGAGGCAAAGGAGCATCAAGACAGTTTCCAGAGAACCAGGAGGATTAAGAAATGAGATAGGCCTTTCAGGCAATGGTTGGAAGCAACCTGGGACCTATGAACAGCCTGAACAAGGAGCTGAAATGTGTGCTGGGGAGCACAGCTGACATTAGGGGCAAGAGAGGGGCAGGCTCATGGGCTTTTCACGTTGCTGGCCCATGTGATCCTTGGTGTGACAGGCTGGTACATTGCTGGGGAGCAACAAAGCACTGGGCACTAGAGGCAAGCATTTATGGAAGTTCTGGGAGCCAGTGCCAGCCGGCCATGGCTGGAAGCCAGTTGTATCCATGCCTTAGTCACACTCACACATCAGCTGGGGTACATAGTCCAGGCCTTTGATGTCCAACTCTGTCCCCTTTGCTGGTGCCCTCCGTGCCTTCTGCATCTCTCCCAAAGCTCTCCAGTGCCAGCTATGCCACTGCTGCTCAGGCACTCTTTGCTCTTTCTGCATCCTTCTGCTCTCCCTGCACCCTTGTGCTCTGCCTGAATCCCACCTTTCCTTCTTGCCCCTTCTCAGGGACCTCTGCACATCCTCCATGTCATGGCATGCCTGACCATTCCCATCTCTGTTATTTCAGCCCTTCGTCTTTCCAAGGCAAGGATTCCCAACCATCTTAAGTAGCATATTGAGGGATCTTTCAATTTAATATTTTTTTTAGTACTGAATATCCATTGACAGCAGGCTCTGGAGAGCATGAGCACACTGAACCACCTCCCTGCATGTCCCAGCAGTGTCAGATACAAGGTCATCTCTGGAGATGGGGTGCCATGTGGCATAGAGATGTGCCAGCCCTGTCAGCTGATGCAAACACTGCTCCTGCTCCAAGGGAGCAGCGCCAGCCACAGAGAAGGGAGGGGATGGGAGAACAGGGGAAGACTGATTGCAGATCAGATTGACCTTACTTTTGGATCTCACAGAAACTCTGCCAAGGTTGCCCCCATATGCTTTCCCAATGAGCTCTGTCTCTTCCCTCTGCATCCCTCCAGGCAGGATGAAGCCTCAGAGACAGGAGCCCCTCAATCACGTATTACTCCCATCCACATGAGGCTGGGCTGACAGGTCCTGCTTCTTGCAAAAACCCCTCCGCACATATTTGAATAGAGAGATATTCCTCTGGAGCAAGAGCCCCTTAGAGGTGCTGATAGGGTGGGCCATGCCCTGGGGAGCAGTGCTGCAAAGGGCATGCCACAGAGGTGGCATGGGGAGCATGATGGATCACCCAGTGCCTCTGCTCCTGGGCAATCAAAGAATTCCTTCAACTGGTTGGATTTATCCAAAAAAGTGACATGCATCTGGGTTGAGGGCGGGGAGAGAGGGCTGGCAAGGGACTCTCCTTATGGTAACAGCTGGGACCAGGCCTAAGAATGATTAATTAACATCGTAAAAAAAAAAAGAAAGATCAAGACTGAAAGAGTGCAAGAAAAAGGGGAAATGAAAACCCAAGTCACAGACACAATTAAGATTTATGGACCCAGAAGGATGAGGAGACTGGGGATGGAGAAGAACAAGAAAGGAAGGAGAAAGAGTGCCAAGGAGGTAGATTACAATTTAATGCTTCTTCATGTTCAAAAATTACAAGAAGGGGCTGAGTGTTGTTCCCTGGGATGGGGACTGCTGGAGCTTGGTTGGGAAGGAGTGGGGAGGTGGGAGGGTGCAAGCTGGCTATACTTTTTGAGGGGGGACGTGCCCTGAGCAAAATGTCACTGAAGGAATGTGCAGGCATGATTTACAACCCATGGGACAACCTGCCCAGCTGCATCGTGCCAGTGCTTTTTTGGCCCACAGGGACTCAGTGCCTTGGGATCCTGAATGACGTGGGACAAGCAGGGCAGCCATCTCCACCCCCTGGCTCTGCCCACCCCACAAATGTCTCCTCAGAAGAAAGGGCTCAGAAAAGCAAGGGGGCGAGATCAAAGGGCCACAGCAAGGTGCCCACCACCACCCAAAGATTTTGCTAGATGATGCCAGGTCTGAAATCGAGAGGGAACAGGAGGTGGGGCAGGTGACCCACTTTGGATGAAATAGGAACCAACTGGGACCTCTTCCCAAAATTGCTGACCAGTCCAGCATTGCTCTACCCCTGTCAACTCAGCTGTAATTTATGGAATGGAGGGTACATGATCCCAAACAGCCTTTTCACATCTCTGTTTAAGAGCTGTCTTGTACCAGCTGGAGTTGTGACATAGCATTGACATTTTCCTTCTGCCTCTCCAAGTTTGTGTGAAACTGTCAATGGCTTCGCTTTTTCTCCTTTTTTTTCCTATCGATGAGTAAATACTACAGAGCAGTATTGGCTGGAAGCAACCTGTCCTCCCTCTCTTCCAAAATTAACTTTCGATGCCAGATTTTGTAAAATGTTCTTGGCTTTCCAAAAATTAGAAGAAACTCCTGGTTGTCATTTTTGAATTTTGCCTTGCTAAGACTCAAATTGGACTCAAGGGCTTTGCAGAATTATAAACAAAACAATAACTAGGGGAGTTCTACTGAAGTGAAAAGCTTCTGCGAAGGGCTTGGCCTGCTTTAAAAAACATTTTGTCCAAAAATATTTTGTCACCCAGCTCCATCAGCATTTGCTGCAGATGAGCACAGCTCATGAGCAGGGTTATCCTTTGTTCTTCCCTGCTAAGACATCAGTGTTACCAGTTCTTTTGTCTCTCATCTCACAAGGAATATAAGGCTGTGACTCCACTGACTCCATCCAAGTAACACCTTGTTGCTTTCCACTAAACCACTTGTGGAATGCAAAGCACCACCCTCCCAGGATCTTTGCGTGCCCTCTGACCAGCTGGCTCCTGCAGCAGGCAGCAGATGTGAGGTGTGGCGAGCCAAGGGGTTGAAATCTAGTAAATAGGGAGATTGCTGCTGTCTTGTGCCCATGAACTGTGTCCCTGGGTAATTCCAGCCATGCTGCTGACCAGTGAAGGAAAATTTCCTCCACAACACAGAGGTCTGCAGACTTTTCTGATGCTGTGCAAATTCCATGGTGTTTTGGGGAAGACAGAGACTAGCAAACTTCTCTATTTCTCAAAATTCTGGAATGTTCATACCTATTTCATAGAGCCATGGAATGGTTTGTGTTGGAAGGGACCTTAAACTTCATCTAGTCCCAACCCCTGTGCCAAGGGCAGGGATGTCATCAACTTGACCAGGTTGCTCAAAACCTCATCCAATCTGTCCTTGAACAATTTTAGGGTGCAGAAAATCAGTGCAGAGGTCTTGGTGCTTGATCAGACTACACAGTGTCACAGGTGGGACAGGGGAAAATACAGACTCAGGAGTATCTGGTATCTGGCCCTGAGGGAACAATGCTCTTGTGGGAAGGATGTTAATTCTGGCTACTTCACTGCAGTGCTTCATACTGTGCAGAAAGGGACTGGTGATCATAGCACCAACAGAATGGCATCAAATTGATGTCAGAAAGTGGGAATAAGGAAAAGCTGGGGGTGTTCTGTTTCACTCCAGTAGATGGGAAAGTAAATTAATATAAGGAATTAAAGAATTTAGACTGGAACCTTGACTGGACTTGGCACCCATCTGGGCTGTCCTCCATCCATCCATCCATCCATCCATCCATCCATCCATCCATCCATCCATCCATCCATCCATCCATCCACGGATCTTCCATGAACCACCAATTCATCTGTTTATCTTCCTCTTCCTGCCTGCAGTAATAGTTGGCACAAAGCAATGCGCAGAGGAAACCAGCTGCAGAGTGCAATGTCAATTTTCATGGTACTAATTCCCCAGGAATGATGCTCCATGGCCCTACAGGCTTCTGAGTTGCCCTCTATGCATTAACCCTTTGTGTGTAGCAGAACAGCCACCTCAGCATTTCCATGGTGCAGGGTCTGCTCTGAGAGGAGCATTGCACTCCATCTGCTCCCAATATATCAGGACACAGGGATGCAAGGAGAGTGGTGATGAGGCCAGCAGGACCTGAAGCAAGCAGAGAAGAGATGGAAGCAGAGCGGTGGGGTCTGGATGCAGGCTGACAGGAGATACCCAGTGGGGAGAGGTAAGGACAGGAAAAATAAGGTCTGTTTGCAGGAAAACAAGCAAGAGACACAGGAGCAAAGAGTTAGCAGCTGCAGTGCTGGGAGCAGATGGAGTTGTGCTGTGCATGGGTGTCTTGAAGGGGTCCTCCAGGAAAAGATAGAGATGACAGAGGTAATAAGAGGGACAGCAAGACCTGGTGGCCATGTCCCTTGGAATGGGTGGTGCTAGGTGCCCAGCCTGACAGGCTGCTCTGTCCCTCTGTTCCTCAGCTCCACCAGTATTTTTCCAGCTGTGTCCCCTCTCCAACGAAAGCCCTGATTTCAGAAGGAAAATGGCAAGAGAGCACATGCCAAAATGGGATGTTCATAGTAAATCACCCTTTACACCCCTGGAACTGCTGTGGGCAACAGTGGCTGGCACACTGAAAATGAGCCACATGTCACTCCCATCAGGAATGAGGCAGGCAGCATCCTGACCTAGGTGGTTATCCCATTCCTGTGGCACTGGGAGGCTGCCCTGATACTGTGTCCAGTTTGGGAGGGAAGTAGAGGAGCTGGATTTGTTGGCCAGGACCATGGCAGGGAGCAGTGAGAATACAGCAGGTCAGTCCTGTGCTGTGAGAGTGCATTACTCAGGTGTGTCCCTGTATTTCTGCAGCTTGGACTAGACTTGCAAGAAAGGTGAGTTGTTATTTATTTGAGGCAAATGTGAAACATCTATATCCCTTTTATCTGGGATCTATCCTCAGATGCCTCTTGATACATCTTAGATCTGACCCAAAATGCTTCACACTGATGAGCTTGGAAAGCGGACCAGGTGCTCTGAGCTCATGTTATGCTCTGTTTGGGCAAGTCACCAACAAAGGTTTTTTCTAGTGCATTGGATCAAGGCACCTTTCTCTTCACTCCTCTCCCCTGCAGCACAGATGACATTGGGGTCAGTCTCACTGCTTCTGGTTGACAGACTACAGAAACCAGGAGAGTCCTCTGGAAACAGAATCCCCCAGAATCTAGGGAACACATGCTGAGAGAAGTTAGAGGGTTGTCTACATGCTGTGAAGCAAGGTTTCCCCTTTGGAAACATACATGGTGGTATATTTTTCTCTGTTCTCAACATCATCATGTGGCATTAAGGTACAAACTCCTTGTGTCACCCCAAGGTTCTCTGCTGTTTGGTTCCCCTGAAAGCCCCTTGAATTTTGTGTGGCAAGGCTGGGAGAAGACACAGCATCAGCTTTTGCTATTTGTACAGTTTTCTCGACTCCCTCACGTTCCTCTTCATATTCACTACTTCCCTGCTCTCTCCAGCTTTTCTACAAGGGAAAGTCTTTCCAGTCTCCCTGTCAGAGGCTCAGTCAGACATACCTAGGCAGGAAAAGCTGCAGTTTTCAGAATCCTTGTAGGGAAAAGAAATGGCTTAATGCTTAAATACCCTCCCTGCCATGTTGACACCTTCCTCCCCCCGACCTGGTGCATGTTGAGCGAGCAGCAGGGTACCCCAGGGAGCTCTGCTCCAGCTGCACGCTCATCAGCCATACGGGGAGCGCGCAGCGGTGCTTCGCCACTAACGCTCGCCGTGTTTAATCACACATCTGTGGGTTCAAACAGACTTAGCCAGCATGGGAAGGGATGCACCAGGTAGCAGCAGGTGACAGAAGTTGCTGATTCTGGTTAAACTGTGAAAAACTGATAAGCTAGGCACAGGAAAGAGGCAGTGCCATGGGAAGCAGGGAGCTAGGGGCACCCTGGACTGGGGAGCTTGGGTAAAAAACCTTCTCTGTGTGTGTGCGTGTAGCCATGCTCATATGGAAATATCCAGATTTTTGTACCCCTTTGGTTACTGTAGGCTGTGCAGCCTGGGTCTGCCATGTTCCCACTACCTGGCTTGCACATGGGTTGGCAGTGCCTGAGCACGTGAGTGATGTCTCCACACACAGAACAAACCCCACACAGGTTTGGGCTGAGATGTTTGTGAAGCAGTCAGTGCTGGTTGCAATGATCCCACGTGGGTGTGTTGGGACAACAGTGCATTGCTGTATGTGACAGAGCTCTGTGTGGGCGTTTGGCAGGAGGAGACCTTTAGTTTTGTGTAGGTGTTTGCTGAGGTTTTTGTCTGTGAGATGTCATTTTCTTTATTTGTTTGCATGCACCAGCAAGATAAAATGAGCAGGGTTGCAATGTCTCAAGCACGGGGAAATGAATCTTTGGAGCTTGGGCTCCTGCTTCTTGCATGCATGAGTGTATGCTTGTTCTCCCTAATGACAAGTCCATGTGTGCAGGGATCCTGTGTGTGCGCCACAAGCACATTTGTTCAAGCAAATGCCTGCACGCAGGCTCCTGAGAAAGGAAGTGAGTGGTCTGTGGTCTCCAGCTGTTGGCCATGGTAGAACCTGCATGGCACAAAGGCAGCTCAGAGCAGCCCCTCTCTCCTTGTGTCCCTGGCACAGCCTCTCCTGCAGCTGAGGAGAGGGGGAGATGTCAGCCTGGTGTCAGAGCCAGGCACATCTGGCATTGCCATGCCCAGTGATGAGCTGGACATGGGGACCTGATGCTGCAGCTCATGAGAAGCCATTTAGGCAGGTCCCACTAGTCATCAGCACGGGCAGTCATGAGGTACCTGCAGGCTGTATTTTACCCCAGGGATGTTCCCCAACTGCCTGTATTCATGACCTGACCTTCAGTCTGCCTCTTCTGTCCCTGTCCCCAGTCCCACAGTGCCCTGCAGCCTCCTCTCCTCCTGCTTTTAAGCCCAGCTGGCAGCCTTTGTGCACTCCCGTTTCTCCAGCCTCCTGCCCATCCCAGCTCACTGTCCTTTGGTCCCAGCCTACCCCGTGTCTGATACACGGGGTGTCCTGGCTGGCAGCCACACTGTGACGGCTGGTGGAGGGGACAGGTGGGGTCACAGGCAGTCTCTGCTCTGCAGCATGGCACATTTTGGAGCTGCATTTGACTCCCTCAGTGGGAGGGAAGCGGACGAGGTAATGGCTGCTCTTTCGGGAACATGAGCATCCATCTGGTGTGCTGAGGGCACAGGGGGTTTGGCACCCAGGAGCTGGCTCTTCCACCATGTGTCATGGAAGGGCCAGGTCTGAGCTCTGCCTGGAATGGAAAACTTGTCCTTCCCTCTGACCTTGGTGCTGAGCAGTCCCTGTAGAGAAACTGCATTCCTCAGTCCCTCTGCTCTGCAGCAGCTCTCCGCATAGACCAGGCACAATCCAGACTTTTCCCATCTCCTCCCAGGCTGTGTCATGACCTGAACTGTGAGAGAAAATCTGGGGGACACTGTTCAAGGTGCTGCACCTTGTGCCATTTGCATCAGTGCAAAATGTGAGTGGAAGAACATTTCATACACAGGATGTGTTTGCAAATAGCTGTATTACAAACCAAAGGGTGAGGAGTCTGGAGAGGCACAGGAAATACCCACTGTATTGCTGCAGGTCCTCATGGGGGATTGAAAGGGAAAAGCAACAGCAAGACGGGAGGCACACAGCTGAGATGACTAAGGAGGCTCTCCAGTGGGAGTAGAGCACATTTAGACTTGCTATAAACTCCATTGAAAGAAAGAAGAGGATTTAGCATATTTCTCTGCTCTTCCCACTTTAACTCTGCAACACTAGTTATATTTATTTCCCTCTTTTGTTGTTTAATAACTCACCCTCTGTTTCCTTCAAACTCTGATTTTTGTTATTCTCTCAAACTCTGCCCAGAAACACAAGGTAAATGCACCCCTTGGATGCCAACTGAGCTCTGCAGATGTAGGAGCCTGCTGGAAAGTGTGTCCTTGGGAGGAGAACTCAGGGACACCGGGGTGCTGGTATAACCTTAGTGTTACTGCTGACAGATGCACAGTTCATAGTCTTTTTTTTTAATGTGTGTCACTTTGGGATCTAAAACCCCAAACTGGTGAGTGGAAGTTGCCTTGTGCTGCAGTATCAGGGCACTTGCTTGAGTGAAGCTGGTGATCATGACTTGTCCTCATCCCAGAGGAGGTTTCCCAAGTCCTGCTGTATGACAGATAGCAGCTCCTGGTCTGGAACAAGTTCTTGGGCTTACAGGCTCTCCAGGATGCCAGGGCAGGAAGGGACCAGGACCTACAGCAGTCAGACACGTGAGACAGGGTTGGCAGAAGAGGAGTCAGGTTGGAGGGGTTTGAGCATCATCCTTTTCTTTGCATGGATTGATTCTGAAAGCACTCACCTTCATCCCCAATACCTGCTGCTGCACAGACACCCAGCACTGACCCAGCTGTAGAGCTGAAGCTGGAGTTTGAAGGAGGAAAATCCAAGGCTGCTCCTTCACCCAAGAAGTCTTTGGGGGATGAGAGAGAAAGTTGGCTAAAGGATGGGACACGCAGAGTCCACAGAACGTCACACTGATTCTCCATCTCACAAAAATAGCAGAGGCATCAATAATTCATGTCCCCAAAGCCCTTGCAGCCCTCTGCACCACGACATTTACTTTGATCCCCTCCTCTCGACACTCTGCGTCCTCCGTCGCTCTGGATCCTCAAAACTGAAACCGCGGCTCAGTTTCCCCGGCATCACGAACAGCCAGGGCTGTGACAATGACTCACCGGCAAACGCACCCTGGTGCTCACACCCACTGCCCCCATCCCATCACAGCCACTGCCCCCAGCCCGTTCCCGGCTCGGCAGCAGCCCACACCGCCGGGCAGCACAAACCATCTCTGCCTGCGGCCCTGCACGGTGGGAGCCCCCACGCCTGCTCAGCAGTCCCGGCTGCTCTTAGTTTCTCCCTACTGAAGAATTATGTAGCATGAAGAAACAGGCTCCACCATCTTGAACTGGCAGTGAACTTTGCTTTCTACATATAAATACAGATAGCAATCACACCCCAATCAGCACACAAGCTTCAGGGCATCATCACGGCAACTCTAACTTTCCCATTACGATAATGTGATTTTCACTCAGTCTATAATATCACCAGCCATGAATAAAACAACTGGCTTTTTCTCTCTTTCTCTCTCCATTCCCTCTCTCCCCCCTCCCTCCCTCTCCCTTTCTCTCTCCCCCTCTCTCGGATCACAGTCTTTGCATACTAATGACGGCTGAATAAGTCTTCCAGGGTGCGATCTCCGATGGATAGGGAGGTCAGGCTCTGGGTGGATCCTCGGTGCTCTCCGGTCCTCACACACACTGCTGCGTTTCTCTTTGACCTCCTGGGTATGTGGAACCCGACTGGACTGACAGACCTGGCTGGACAGACAGGCAGTCACTGCCTTCTTGTCCCATCTGCATCATTCCCCTTGAGTGGGGCAGGGACATGCTGCAGTTTGTGTGGCCGAGTAGAGGGGACGTCCTGGTCCCTGATGCCTACCCTTGCCCGGATCCCTGGAGCATCTCCGTGTCAGCTCGAATGCTCTGGTGTGTGGGAAATGTATCAAGCCGGGATTAATCCTGCCCCAGGGCACCCTCACCCCTGCTGCTCAGCCAAGCTGTTTGTCTAACCCCGTTCAGCTCTGCTGTCCCTGAGGATGTATGGAGGCTAGATCAGGGAAGCAATCCGACTGAAGACAACCCTATGGCCAAAAAAAAAAAAAAAAAAAAAAAAAAAAAAAAAGTAATTCCCATAGGGATCAGGTACCTGATCCAACCCACTACAGAGAGCAGTGCAATTGAAGGGAATTGACTGGATTTTCCCACTGAGAGCCAACTTGCTGGATCAGACCCATCCTCTTCTGGTTCCCAACATGATTAACAGCTACTGCAGAGGAGAAACCCTTTTTGCAGACTTCTCAGGAATAACCCTGACCAGGAATTCGTGCTCATTTCAGCAACTCCAAAAATTGCAGCCTGATGAGTTTAAACCAGGCAGAAAGGGTTCATGACTGATTTTGGTGATTTCTGGGAGACTGAGCATTGCTGTGCATTTTCTGGTGCAACTGGGGCACCACTGCCCCTCTACTGCATGTCCTGCTCTGCATTCAGCCCCAGCAAACATCCCGTGCCTGCTCTGCATGCCTCTAGCTGAAACTGGCACCCAGCTGTCATAGGAATGGTATGGTAGGGAGCACTCCCATATGGAGAGACTCAAGATATGTCTGTTTGATTTTGTTTCTCATTCTCACTCCAGAAATGATCATGCCAAGGCACAGAAACACAGGAACAATTGTGCACTTTACAGACCATGCTGATCCAACATGCAAAGTAAAAGTTCAATGCCCTTGCATCCTTCCCACACTTGTCTGTTTTCAAACTTTTCAGAAGTCTCTCTTTTGGGAGCAGTGGTGGAACACTGAAGTTTTCTAAACCCAGTCTCTATCTCAGAGACAAAAGCGCTGTTCCTTTAACTCCTCTCCACCCAGTGCTTTGCTTAGGATTATTATCTCATGTGGATAATTAATTCTCTTGAACATCAGCATCTGGCCCTGGGTGGGAGCTGTGCTGGAGAGAGCAGCAGAGCACAGGATTGGGTTATAAGGTGCTAGAACACCTGTTTGTGTCTTTTGTGTTCTTCCTCAATTCTACAAAGCAGGAGAGGGAAGGAGATAGGGTCCCTACTCTGCCCCAGAAAGGTGCCTGTGGACAAGCTGCATTGTGGAAGGGACTAGTTCTCCTTTTTTGCAAGATAAAGGGATGTATTGAGTACTAATTGCTCAAGTGGCTGTTGAAATGTCGGTGTTCCTCATGAGCACTCCTTGCTGTGTCAGGAGAGTTGCAGGGTGAGTGTTTAGTTACTGGGGCCCTCCGAAGGCTGAAGCAGCAATAAAAGGCATTAGGAGCAGAAATGGGATAGGATGGTGCCTAGACTTTGCAGTGTCTGAAATTGTGTATGTTAAATGTGTGCTTGCAAGTTTTGAGTGCTCAAAGGGGAAAAATGGGCAGGAAAACACAAAGGAGCAGCAACAGCCTGCATAGGGCAGAACCTGATGCTGTTAACGTGTGCCGATTCCTCCGTGGGCTGTGGCTGACCTGACAGGACAGTTCATGCAAAACCAGCCCCACGTGGCCAGGGGCTGCCATGTTCATGGCACTGCTGTGCAGCACTGCCACAGCTCCTGACTGCTTTGCTGGAGAGCCACACAGGGAGATGGAACACTCTGTCCCTGCAGCTTGTTTCTGGGACAGGATAAGCAAGGAAGGTGCATATTAGACACTTGAATCCTAGTTAATATGTGCCATGGGGTGGCAGACAGGGCATCTCTCAAAATGAAAGACTGGGACAGGCTACCTGTTCACTCCTGCCTGCAAGCATTCACGTCCTGTAGTGTCCTTATATAAATCAAGCTTCTTTCCTGGCTGATGACTGTCCTTTCAGTATAAGTGGCCTTGGGGATGGCTCTATCTCTGCCATCTCTCAGATGCAATATAGGCTGATTCAGGAACTGTAATGGGTCCTGCTGCAAGCAGCCTGGAAGGTGCCCTCTGCAGATGAGAAAGGTGTGCTGGAGTGGTGTAGCCCAGAAACCTATGCTGGCATCTATTGCACGTCCTTTCCCCACCCCCAGCAGTAGCCTGGAGTATGGAATGCTTTACAGAAGCAGGGCAGGATGAGTCCTCAGCTCTGCAGCTGGTTTTGCTTCTCTAGCTGGAAAAGGCTTCCTTGCCTTCCCTGACATAAAGAGAAGAGAGCAGAGGCACTCCAAAAACTAGTAGGCACCTGTGCCAACTGATCCCAGCACAGGGCTCACCCCACACAGCAGGCTACGAGTCCCCTGATGGGTGACAGAGCTGGCTGAAATGGATGGGGCTGTAATGGAGGTACCTGCCGGCAGGGCTACCTGGGAGATGCTCTTATCTGTCATCTGATTTATCCAGGTTAAAAGGCTGCAATCAGTCACCAAGGTAGATTCATTCCCCAGTAAATAGTGCCCGAGGGCTTCCAGGACCTATTTTACTGCTAAGCACTCTCTTTCCAATGCTTGAATACCTTTGTTCCCGATGGAGCTGTTGCTGGCTGATATATATATGATATGGGGAGTCCCGGTGACTTTTTTATTTTTGCTCTGTACAGCTCCTGGCCTTGTCTCGGCTGCATCGGGCTGCACGATGAATTATCTGTCCAAGGCTTTCTTGCGTCTGGGGGCAAATCCAGCCGAGACTTCTCTCGGCTGCCGGGAGAGCTGTCTCTATGAATCAGCTCTGCCTGAAGCCTGGATGATTGGCACAGCAAGAGGAGAGGCTTGGAGGGGAGGGAAGTGATGCTCAGAGTGCTGGTGGGCTGGCCCAGGTTTTGGGATGGGGGCTGGGAGGGACCAACCTCTTCTGTCTGCCCTTGCTTCTGTCACTGGGGCACTTTGTGATGGGGTGACAGAGCTGGGCTGAGGGACAGTCATATGCTGTGGTGCCCAAACAGTTGCTTTCTCCGGTGACATTTTCCTGGTGGATCTACCTAGAGCCTGGCCCCTATCACTGGTGAGCCCTTTCCAGGTTTGGGTGTCTTCAGGGTCAGGGAGGCTTCTCGAGCTGTGGAGAGCAGTGACTGACATTACTCAGACAGTGGTACCTGGATGCCAGTGATCCCCAGAAAAAGGACACTCTGCTCTGTGGAGCTCAACTGTTACCTCTCATGACATGTCCCAAAGCCAATCTGATTTCTTCTGAGCACTCAGGTCCCCTGCCCTGGCCCTGCTTTGTATTTGACTTGATGGTGGAGAAGAGGAAATCTCTATCAAGAAGGCTGTGGACACAACAGCAGATTCTATCCTCACTGTAATTTTTTACTTCTTTTTTTTCATCCTGGTTGAACCCAACAACAGATCCCCAAACTACTGGCAAGGGGTTGTCATCCCCATCCAAGCTCCAGGTGCTACATCCCCCCCCCCCCCCATACCAAAGGACAGAGGAAAGGCTGCATTCTGCCCCTTCCTTTGGGGAAAGCTCAGGAGCCCTTGTCTACTATACCTTGTTCTTATGTATCTTCAAGCACTTGTCCTGCAAACATTTGAGCTTTTACTGCTTTTATTCCTTCTCCTGTCTTTGACAAACCTCTTACGTAGTTTATCAACCCAAATCGGTTTGTTAACTTCCTCCTGCTCTTCCCATCTCCTCCCACTCCTCCTCCCACTAATTGGAGTGGAGGACTAATGGAGTATTACTGTGAGGGACTAGGCAAGCTTCCCAAAGTGCTTACCTAAGAGGAGAGCATTTTGACTAATAGATGTGCATTAAGGCTGTGCATCCTCTTGTCCTGAGAGTGGGAGGAGGGGGCCAAGAGCACATAGTAGAGCTCCAGACATCGTTATTACTGTCTCTCTTCAGATATCTAGACGGTATAGTTAGACCATCTCTGCTCTCAGATTCACCCTTAGGGATGGGTTTTAGGTCTAACTTGCCCTTTGGTAACATCCCAGCCAGGTGGATTTGACTCCCAGTAGGTGCAACACAGTCCTTTGCCAGTTACAGATATCAGCTTTCCTGCTTGGGCAAAATAGGACTTTTTCCCCACACTGTGTTTGTACAACACCCAGCACAGAAGGGCTGCTTCAATCCCCCAGGGGATGTTTTGAAGTGCCTGCACCAGTACTTTGAGTATTGGATCACCCAAAGGTGCCCTGGGACAGTCAGAAGGAGAGCAGGATGGGTCTGTCTGGAGGCACAGAGCACTTCAGGAGCTGCTGTATACCTAGACCTTCCATCCATGAATGTCATGAGAGGCTTTTTTCCTGCTAGTCATCTGGCTTCGAAGCCTCCAATGCATTTTCCAGGGGCCATACCCAGCATTGGAAGAGGGTTTGAAGTTGAAACTATGCAAAACCACAAAACCTGAACTTTAGAGATTCCTGAACTGGGATGAAAGGCTGTGATGATCAATATGTATCCCTATCCTTGCTTCTGCAATTTGGTTTCTGAACCTATGATCAGGTGCAGAACCAATTAGATCAGCCTGATGACCATCACCAACGTCATCTGCAACCTTCATTTTTTTGTAGCTCAATCCTCTGGACCCCTTGAGGGCATCCCACTGACATTTAAACACTGTAAATGGCAGCAGTGCTCAAAAAGCACCAGGAAAAAGGTCAAGTGCTTCAGTAAGAGGTGGGCAGGCATGGGTCTGCACATGGGTGTTTGCTGGCTAAGTGTATGGAGACATCTTATCTTGGGAGAGAGGCAGCAAATGTAGCTGGATGCAAACTGGAGGTGGGAAGGGTGGATGGAAGAGGATGTAAAAATGGAGAGGAGTGACCTGTAGCTGTCACGGCCCATTGGGGAAGGAGAAAGTATTTCCAGAAGCTAGGTTTGGACAACTAATACCACGATGTTTATGAAATGTGGGTGCTCAGTGTGGCTGGGTCTGGAGACAGCATCAGGAGACAGCTTGCAGCATGTTTCTGAGACCCCTTGTTTCACCAGGGAACATGCAACTTTCTAAGTGGATACAGGATGTGCAGATTGCCACCCCTACCTTTGTTTCACGTGGGCTCTCCAGGTGTCCCAGATTTCTCTCTGCCACTTACCGGGAGCCACCCTTAGGGTGTCTGACCTCTCAGCAATTTCACCTAGGTAAGTGCTGGCTCTCTGGAAAGCTCTTGTGTGTTCCTGGCTTTGCCCCCTGATTAGCAGTAGCACTATAACTGGAGAGATGGAGTGAGAAACAAGATGGAGTGATAAACACATGATGGGTTCAACTTGTCCAGCTTCACTCCCTATAGTCAGCACCTGCTGAGTCACCCAGATTTATGATATTCTTCATCAGGATGTTTCAGGAGGAAACTTGGCCAAACTGAGCCTAAGTGATGGGAAAAGGCTCTGTGCATCTCATTCATCTCCTCTTATGCTGGGCAAGGGCATGAAACTCACAAGTGCAGATGCTGATATGAGAACTGAGTTTGGCCCAGCTACAGCATGGATTGCAGCTTGTGTCCCTGGCTCTCATGCTCCAGAATTTCAAGCACTGGTACCTGACACGGTGTGTGCTGGGAGAATGAGGAGTGCACCATAGCAAGAAGAATGTTATCAAGACAACTGCCTATGTGAACATAAAGATGAGGGGGAGGGATAAAACACCTTCCTGACACAGGGAGGGGGGTTGTCATCATCCTGGCCACACCCATGCAAGGGGATCCTTCAAACTCTTTCTATGTGAGCACTGGGGAGGAGGACTATCAGAGCTCCCCGTGAACTGGACACCACTCCCTCCCTGCCCCAGGGAAGGCACAATGAGTGGCCACAGAGCGGGGTCACTCGGTACTGCTCCCATCAGGGAGGAAGCCTTCCTGTGCCCTGGCAAACCCCTAGTGAAAGACAATCAGGCTCGCTGTCACTGAGCTAATTCCGATGGCATAAAAGCAGTAATGAAATTCACGGCAGGATTAGCCTCTCCATCCAATGGGCCGGCACCACAGTGACATATCGTGCTTCTTGCCCGAATGTAACACACCATCTAATTTACGTCGTGTAGCGAGCGGGAATGAAATGTTCATAAAGAATTGCTGAATCTTGTCACCTTAACTGCGGCCCCGGGCTCTGAGGCATCTGTCAGGGAGAGGAGAGCAGAGAAGGAGGCTCCTGCCTTGCAAAGCTGCGACCAGGGCTTTGGGAAAGGGGAGATGGCTGCATTAATCTTCTGGGTCTGTGCAGTGGAGATGTAGCACGTGGGGATGAGGACTCTGGGCTGGAGGAGGGGGGCTGTAGGGCTTCCTTATATGTGCATGCTATAGAGTAGTGTTAGCAACAAGAACGGGGCTGTTAGAGCTTCCCCACCCAGACGCCTGGGATGCATGAAAATGGACCTGTGATGGCATGAAAATAAGGGGCAGCATCCTTGGAGATATACATGCCTGCAGCAGAACACAAGTTCCCAAATTCCATGTTGGGTCCCATGTGCAGGTCCACACTATTTAGCAAATGCAGGTGTTCACCTGTCTGGGGAAGCATGTGCACAACCTTTTGTTGCCAAGCTGTGGCTTGGCAGCCCCGTTCCCCCTCCCCTCCACAAATGTTTATTTGCAGTTAATTTTCATGGATCCTAATGGCTCAGATCCTGCTAGGGGGGATCATGCTTGCCTCTTCAGTCAGAAAGTTTGCAGAAAAAAATAGCCCTTTCCTGTTGTGTTTGGAGTAATAGCGTCTTGGTGTCCGGAGGGGAGTTGGCAAGGAAACAGGGAAGTTTATTAAGAGTAAGAGATTGAATTCCACCGGGTTTAATTGGAAGTGCTTGAGCAAACAGGGGAAGGAATTGTCCAGTCCAACTCTCTGGAAACAGTAGTACTAGCCCCAGGCTTCATGCCCATAGAGCTGACCAGTCTCAGGGCCACCTTTACCTCTTGACTGTTGGGGAAGCTGCAGGGTCTGGCTTGTTTTCTTCCTTGGGGTCTTCTGTGAACCTCAACCTTGGCTTTCTATTCCATCAGTTGCTAGGATCCTATATGGGATCTGGAAATGTGGGTCAGGAAGTATGCAGCTTAGAAATGTCTAGAAGACACAGTATTTGGGTCTGTATTTTACATTGGAAGCTGGCTCAGGGCACAAAGTGCGCAAGAGAGGCATAGGTCCTGTCCTTCCTGTGCTGCCCAGTTCTCTCCCATGAAGATCTGGCTTTTCTCCCTTGACAGGGACAGCACAACTCCAGGCTGGGACTCGGCAGCAGCTGGCTGGGCTGCAGGTATTTGGTATACAATTTGCAACTGTGATATGTTTCAGAAGAGTAACCTAAAGTTAAGAGGCCTGCCCTGCTTTCCCATTTTAAACCTGAAATGGAGAAAATCCACTTTTGGGTCCTAATTCCTGCACCATCCTACAGGGCACAGAAAAGTCTCCAAGTCAGATTCCCGTGGATGAAACCATCTGCCTGCCTTGGGCTGGTCTGAATGCTGCCTGCAGAATGAGCTGCAGCACCATTGTGCCTCCCCTGCACTGATATGTACAGGTATGCAAAGCAGTATGGAAATGTGCCTTTGTGGTTGCAAAAGGAGCTGAGTGCCAAAAGTCTGATTCCTTCCTAGAAAAGCCTCTCCTTCAGGACCTTCTCCTGCACCACACTGAGCTGAAAGATGCATCAAGTATTCTTGCAGATGAAGGTAAATGGGGACTCAGACATTTGTTTTGCCATGAATTTAGCTGATCGCTCTGCTGAAAAATTCAAAATTAACAAATAATAAATAATTTATTACTTTATTTACTTTAATTCAATAAATTGCTTCCCCACAAATTAAGATATATTGCTTCAAATTAAATGTTTCATTAAATCTGAGATTAAACTTTTGGAGCCTGGGGAAAGTAAGACTTTTTAATTTGGCTGAAAACATGAAAACTGCCATTTCCCATGGCTTTAATTGCAAACTCTAGAACCAAAGTGACACAAATTTTACAAAGCATGGTTGTGCTGGTTCGGTTTCTGCTCCCACTCCTCTGGGAGATCAGTGGGTTTCTTTCTGACTCACATGGCTGCAGACTTTCAGCTGCTAATCCAAATGGAGCATGTCTCTAATCCCAACCAAACCTCACAAGAATGTCCTCTAATTGAAGCACTTTGTGTCTTCTAGACTTTTCAGGGTCTTGTTACTCTGTAATCTTGCTTTATGTGTCAAATTGTCATAGTAGCTAGCTGTTCTTCAGCCACACTCTATGCTCTTTGTTTCAAATATATATAAATTAAATATATACTTATAAGTTAAATATATATGTGATGATTATATATATATATATATATATATATATATATATATATATATATAT
>CM031862.1:13049387-13281022 GCA_018697195.1 Certhia americana
TATATATATATATATATATATATATATATATATATATATATATATTTCTTTTGGTTGATGTCCTGTGCTGGGACTCTTGAAGGTGGAATTTTCAGCCATATGCTATTTCCCAGTCTCCAAATACGTTCACTTCTAATGAACATGAGATAAAACCTCATGTCTGTGTTTTCTGGTGGTTTTATACATGCAGAGCTCTCCTACAGTTTTTCACTAGTATGATGGCCTAGCCATAGAGATGAATGGGACTGACATGCCTACAAATGTGGAAATCTATATAAACTGAAATGAAGGACTTTTCTAGTTTCCTGGGCAGTGATCCTGTTGGTAGTACACCTAGCATGATTGAATCTGCTACAGAATGGGATCTCTGGGGCCTGTCTGGCTGCTGGATGTTAGTACCAGCTTTTGTAATTTATTAGAGACTGCTGGAGGGACTTCTAGCTAGTTCAGCACATGCCTCCATTGGTACTCATGCATCTGTGCACCAATACAGCCACTGCAGAGCATCTCAGTGCTCTGTGACAAAGTTTGTGCTGCTCAGTTTAGGAACAACCTGCACAGACACAGTTGCAGCAGCAAATAATTGCTAAAGGGCTTCCATTTTCCCCCCTCAGACTCTGTAAGCAGATGAACTGTCGGTGCTGTAAAACAGTGTTGGATGAATTCTCCTTTGCCTGTCTGACCAGTGGCTGACAAATGACAGAAGTGCTCAAAGTAGTTGTTTGTGACCCTTAAGTGCCTTCTTCGCCCATGGCTACAGCCTCACAACTCTGGGTCCTTTATTGTAATGGTATCTGCTTCAGGTTTGAAAAACTGGGACCATGGTTGTCTTTCACAGGGATGTTTGAGCAGCAAAAGGAGCGTCTGAGATATTGGGTGATGGAGGGAGGAGGCCTTATGATGCCTACTCTGGGTGCTCTGAAGAGGATTGGTAGGAACCAGGGCAGAGACAAGGCTGTGGGTGTCATTTCCTAGAGGGAATTCTTTCCTGTGAGGGCCTTTTTGCTTTCAAGAGAGGTGTCCCTCCTGGGACGATTTTCAAAGGCTGGGAAAATCTCCTTTTCTGAGTTCTCCTTCAGGCACCAAATGGCAGGAAAATGACCCATGAGGAAAGGGGTGCACATGAATGATTGGGTTAACTTTGCAGGCAGGATTCCAAACTTCTCCTCTGAGCAGTGAATGATGCTGTAGAAGCAACTTCTAAGAACTGCATGTCTGTCAGCTCCTGGAACCCAGGTCACTCTTGGACTCATTGGGTCCATGCCAGAGGGCAATTGCTTTTGGATCTATGCATTGTAATGTGCCTCTGTGATATGGAGAAAGGCAGTCACTGCAGCAAGTGGGCTTTTGCCAGGAAAACTCTTTTATGTACTTACTATGTAAGTCAAGAGTATTTACAGGAGATCTTGCTGCCTGTAACTTAAAGCTTTAGCGAAACAAATTGGAATTGCCTTCTGGAGGCCATTGTTATAAATTACAGCCCCAACATCTGTCCACATCTGCAATGTCTAGACAACCTGTCTCGGCTAGAAGAGCAAGTGTGGGGGTGCTGTGATCACAGTGGGGAGGGGAAGCAAAGAGTTTATGCTGGGGCTTGTGCCAAGCACCCTGGCTGATGCTGCCCCTCTGCTTTTGAGCATGATGCTCAAAGCAGTGTCCATCCCAGCCTGGCCAGGAGGGACTTCAGGGGCTTTCAAGGCAGGAGGAGAAACATCTGCCTTCCCCCATCGCAGATTGATGCCAGCAACAAATTTAGCCCTTGGAAGTCTTGACTGCTGTTGCCTCATTTATTGCATGTTGAAGGATGTGAGAGAAGGCAGCGCCTTCAGCCAGGCTTGTTCCTGGCTTTCCTTGGCCCTTGTGCAGCACTCATGATAAGGAGGCCAGGCCCGTCAGCTGAACGATTGTATTTTTTTTACAGTTCCTAGCACAAACCTTCTCATTTATATGTAAAGTAGCCATTAGTCATAGCTCTGTTCCCTCACACTGCCTGATGTACAATCACATTTTGCAGTGGATGAATCTTTCCACACAGCTGCTCTGCTATGAATAATCCGTTGCTGGGCCCATAAATCAGAAAAAAATCATGCACCTCCTTTGCCTGATCCTTACACAAAGTCATATATTTTACATGAGGACAAACTAAATATTCATGAAGCTTTAAAAGGCTGTTCTGACTACAAGGTACTTGTTGGGGTTGTTTTTGTTCTGTCGGGTCAGGTTTGGTGGTTTGGGTTTGTTTTTTGTCCTCATAAGAAGAAATCTTTCGTTCCCCTTTACCACCCTTCAGGTGTGAGCTCCCAGCAATGCTCCTCTGGACTCGTTTTTGCCGAAGGACTTATGAATTTGTCATTGCTGCTGTGTCAAGGACAGGCTGACAGAAGGTGCTGCAAACACCAAAGGACAATCCCCAGGGGAGGTAGCAAGGCTTCAGAGACTGAAGGAGCTGCTTTAAGGGTAAAGAGGCACTTCCAGATCTGTGCTGGCTGGGAGTCGGGGTGTGTGTTTCTGTATGTGCCTCAGCCTGGTGCTCCACACCAGGGCCTCTGGCAAAACTGCGAGGGTTGGGAAGGCTGCTGTACAGTAGGTATAGTACTGGTTCAAGAGTGTTGTCACCCTGATTTATTTTAATCCAAATTTTAAACAAAGCACCTACAGAGTCTATGGAGAGGGCTGCGACCAGGGCTTCAGCATCTTCTGCTTCCCAGTGGCCAAGTGGACCTGGTGGGGGAGCAGCATCCACGGTAAGATGAGAAACTGGGAAATGAGGTCAGGTTTAAGCTGCGCAGATACCTGTAAGTATTCCAAACTCTCAGGATCCACCCTGTCCAAGACAGTCTGCCTCGGCCATCCAGAGCCACTGATGATGCTATTAGAGCAGGGAAGGCTCTCAGCCCCCAGGAGGGTCAGGAGATCCTGACAAGTATGAAGACAAGAGGTTTTCCACCTTCTCTCTGCTGAATTATCAGGTCCCAATAACTGAGAGGGACCAGTCTCATCCTTGTCTGTCCTGGTCCCACCTGCTCTTATAGTAGCTTTGCCATTTGTGTGGTCACAAGAAAAAGCCAGTTTGACTTGCCAGCAAAGTGTTTAGTTTATATTTCCTGAGTATTATTTTCCTGCCACTGTGCTGAATTAAACCAGCTCACTGTGCTAGCAAACAGGTTTTGCAGAAGGTGAGAGAAGGAAACGTGGCTGTCAGAGACAGGAGAGAGGATGCAGCTCCCCTTTTCAGCAGCACAAGGAACACAATCAGCTCAACTTGTAAATATTACTCTACAGCCTAACACTACTGTGGTTTCTCTGGAGACAAGCCTTTCTCTCTGGTCATCCCCTCCAAACGTGCAGCCTTCCACATCTTCTTATACCAGGTAACGAGTACTGTCCTGCGCAGTGAACATAATTCATACTGTGTGGTCTCAGACTCTCTCCCTTTTCTCTTGCATGACTTTGTCCTAAAAAAGCCCCTTTGCACACAGGCTGCCCTCAGTTTCCCCAGGCTACTGCACACCAAGCGCCTTTAGCTGAGATGCCAGAGCCCTGTGTGAAACGCCACCGTCAGGGATAAGTTTGGCTGGAGAGGCTGAGCTGAACCACTGGGATGTTTCTGGGTGTAGTGGTCCCTGTCACCTTCTCACAAGCTCTTATGCTATCAGAGATTGCCTGTGTGCTCACCACTGTGAAACATAGCCCCAGCAGCAGCTGCTGCCACTGCTGCCGCCAAGTTCTTGCAGGACAAAGGGAACAACAAAAGATTCTTCCACCAGTGAACTCCCTTCTTTTCACTTCCCTTCCTTTTTGCTCCAACTTGGAAAGAATGAAGCCAAGGCACTGCCAAAGTAGAGGAAAACAAGGCCAAGCACACACAGATGGTGACTCCACAAATTTAATTTAAAATCATCCTTTATTATTCAAAATATTAAAATTCAGGCAATAATGCCCAAAGGAATTGCACTGATTAAAGTTCCCTAATGTTTCATGGCCAAATCTTGCTGCTTTCACCAAGGGTCACTGGGACAAGTAGTGAAACCCCTCTGGAGAGCAGAGAAAGGTAGGGCTGTACCTGCTGTAGATCACTTAACCACTTACTTACTGGCCCAATCAGCTTCTCTTGAATCAAAGCACCAGCTGTTCCTTACCCAATTAATGACTGCCACAGCAAATTAACATGGCGTTACACCAGGCGTGGATGTGGTCCGCAGAGTCCAGAATGCACAGAGCAATATGCTATTGCAAAAATAATCACAGTAATATCTTTACTGTTAGGTAGCATCCTTCATCTGGAAGGATGGTGAGGTCCCTGAGCGCTATATGGGCTCGTTTCATGCAGTGTGCTCTGCAGTGAGGGGGTGGAGGGCAGGGAGGGGGGGTATGGTTGCTGTTTCAAGGAAAAGTAAAGAGGAGCTGATCAGGGGGATTCTACTGCGGCAGAGACAGCACTGACTACACACGTCCAGTTCCTGCATTTCAAACAAATAATTGTTTGGTTGTAAATCTGTTGAAGCGTGCCTTCCCCCTGCCTTACCCACCACAGACCTCTCCAATACCTCTTTGCCCGCTGTGTGATGTGACACCTTGATGGTGTCACAGCTTGGCATGCTGGCAATACTCTCCTCCAGCCACAGAGGACTTAGCAAGCTGTTGGGTGCAGACCTGGCCATTCAGCTGCTGGGAGCATCCCACATCCCACAGGGAAGGGGATACAAGGTCAGACTGCAGATGCAGAGATCCAGGTGAAGTTCCCACAGCAAGGTGTTACTCCATGCTCAGTGCTGCTGGGCCAAGTGCTGCATCTCCGAGTCCTTCCTCAGTCACTCTGTGCTGTGGTTGAGGCTCTTGCCCTGTGCCTCTGCAGTGGTTCTGCAGTGTGGGGTCCTGATGGCAGTGTGGCAGAATAACCAAGCCATGACTTTCTACCACCAAGCTATGTCCAGCACCTAAACACTCATTAGTTTTGGCTCCACATAGTTCAGGGACATTAATCCTCTATAAGTTAAAGTCCAGACAGATCAATCGGCCTGGAGGGCTTTGGGACACTGGCGTTTAATGCTGAAGCATTACACTTTCCAATTTTCCAACAATTAGGCTGGCATCAGATATTATTGACAAATAAACCATGCAATCAAAGCCCTGCCACGCTTCTACCAGGAGGATCCATTTACATCCCAAGCCAGCTGCAGGATGCCTGGAGGGAGGAGACATGGGAGAGCCCGGCCTCAAGCACCAGCAGCCCCTGGTTGCCTTCAGTGCTGTTACAGCAGCCCTCCCTTTGTAATTATAGGATTCCCTCATTATAATTACTGTTATTTATATAATCATGGTGAGTGTTTTCAGTGCTGTCAGCAGTCTGGAAAGTGCCCAGCCCCACTAGAGCCAAGCATTTCAGGCATTTCACTGCTAAGACTCTGGGCTTAAAGTATGACGGCCAAGAGCCTGGTTGGGTCAGTCCAAGAATGGCAGCCTCTTGTCCTGGTGATATGGAAGCCTTTTTTGGGAGATTTCTATGCCCTGGGATTGTAGAGGCAGAACATCAGGTTATCTCTTCCTCCTTGTCTTAGACCACTGCTCTGGGAGCATAGATCATAGCAGCATCACACCCTGTGAAGGCTGACATTCCCTGTCACTTCTGCTGGGTCACTGGCTGCAGCAGACACTCCTGGCACTGGATCACGAGGCACCACCTAGTCACATGTCCCTGGGAGGAATCCAGTAATGGGCTCTCTGTTTTCGCTCTGATCATCTTGCCTGAAAATCTGGAGGAGACAGGAGTGTTTAGAGAAAATGAGTGAAGGGACTGATACTCTGGAAATACTGGTTTTGTACCTGCTTGAAGCTTCATGTTTTTTATGTGTCAAACACAGGAATGACAACAATAGGTTTGAGCTGCATATGGATAAGCAAGTGCTGATCGTTGTGGCTGGCATCTTCGCATTTAAATAGGAAGAAATTCAGAGTATCTCCCTTGAAATGCAGAGCCAAATATATAAATGTAGCAAGGAAAAGAACCTGAGTGTTTTAGTAGGTGACAAACTAGCTAGAAATCAGTGTTGTGTTTGCTATAGAGAAGTACAAACTTAACAAGGTCTTATAGTTGGTATTAAAACGACAGGAGGCAATTCCTTTCTGCTGCTCCATGCAAGGCAGCTTCAGTTTTTGGGCACTGTGAAAAATGTTGAAAAACTGGAAAGGGATGAGACAAATTTAATGAACAGGAGGATCAGAAGCAATGGCTGCCGTGTGAGGTGGTCTTGTAGAGTGTGCAACAGAGAAACAGAGGGGATATGGTAAATATTCTCCTGTCTATGTGCAGGTGCTAGTCAAGGAATGCTGATCAATTGTTTTTTTTCTCTTTGCTGCTTAACACAGCAAAAAAAACCTTGGTCCAATTTTAGGGGAAATTGATCTAGAAACATTATTAGAAAAAGGGCACCAAAGCACCACGGGAGGCTTTTTATGTACAGGATGGCTTCAAACAAACATCTCTCAAGAATGATGTCAGCCTCCTTGATCCATTTCAGTGATGGAAATTTTCCTGTCTCACATGCCCTGTGGGCCTTCAGTCTGGTGACTCTTCCCCAGACATTTTTAGCACCCAGCGCAGGGGGTTTGGGTTTACCAGCAGCAATCGGCTGGAGCACGGGGCGCAGCCGGGGCGCAGCCTGCGAGCAGCCCAGCCCTCCTGAGGGGAATTTGAGAGCACCGGGCCGTAACCCAGGAGCCAGCCGTACCTGCCAGCCCAGGGAAGGCCTGGAGCTGAAAACAGCCCCTACGGCACTGCAGGACATGCCACCTCCTCTCCGTCCCTCCCTCGCCCGCCCAGAGCGGCCGCGTCCATGCCACCCCGGCCCGCACCTCGCACCGTCACTGTCACAATTTACTACAACATCCGTCGGCCCCCTGCGCTACACAAAACGCATGCGCCAGCCGGCTCCCAGCGTGCCCTCTGTTCCGGCACCTGCCGGGATTTGTAGTTTTGTCGCGCGGGTCGGACCTTTGCCAGGGACGCGGCCGGGGACTCCATTTCCCGTGGGCCTGCGGAGCGGCGCATGCGCCGTGCGGGCAGCGGGGCGAGGTGGTGGTGGGGGGGGCGCGGGGCAGCGCAGGTTCCCGTCTGCGCTGGCTGCGGCCTTCACTGAGCGGGGGGGGGACGGCCCCGGCCCGGCCCCGCAGGACGATGGACCCGGCCGAGGCCGTCCTGCAGGAGAAGGCGCTCAAGTTCATGGTGAGGGGCCGCGGGGGAGGGTGGGCAGCTCCGTGTGTGGGGGGGGTGTGCGGGATGGGGCAGGGGGCGGTGGGGAAGGGGAGCCGGGCCGGGCTGGAGGGAGCTGGGCTGGCGGGAGGGGGAAGGTGAAGGTGGTGAGCGGGGCCCGGGGAGGGGAGGGCAGGGAGCAAGGACCCCAGATCCCGGCCAAGGCAGCATTGGGAGGAGGGGGCTGCAGGTGCCACCTGGGAGCGGGAGAAGTTAACCTGGGCTGAGGCAGGACCTGGCAGAGGGGCCCACAGGCACTGGCAGGCTTGGCGCATGTAATTCTTGGAATTTATTTTTTTTTCTTTATTATCCTTCTGTACTGCTCGCTGTCCCTCTGTAATTTTGTTTTTCCTCCCATTCTACCTCGAGATTTCTAAGTGCTGGCGCTTGAGTGTTTCACCTGTACATCGGTGATAGTGACTGCGGGGAACACGGACATGGTTTAGGTTTTGAGTTGGCCTTTGGTATGGAAAACAGTACATGCATCCAGGATGCTCTTCAAATATGGCTAATTCCCATAGATTTCAGGCATTGTGCACTTAAACTGTAGCTTCAGTCTCTTTTCATTTGTTGATATTTCTAAGCGTTTTGGCCGGGAATGTAAAATATAGACAAGAAAACAAAATGTTGCCAACTAAACTGAATGTAAATTTCAGGTGCCCCAAACTGTGCTTTCCCTAAGGATATGATCTAAATGATTGGCAACACTTGCTAAAAGTTTGTTTTGGATCAGTGCTTCTAGTGGCACAGAATTAAATTTGAGCCCATCAGGAAGAACGAATTCTATTAAATCTTGAGAACATATGCCCAAAATGAAATTGAGGAAACACTAGCTGCAGATTTTAATTTCTAATTGAGCTTCGAAACACTTGTCTGGCTTTTGGTTTTCAATCTGGAAGAACTTGTTTCTCTCTTGAGACTTTTTGACCTGTTTGCTAGTAGTCTCCAAGTTTGCTAGGTTTATGGAATCTCAGCTGGGTGAAGTGAAAGAATGCTATGGACACCTAAATCAGCAAGACAGCAATTAGTAATAATGAATGGCCCTCTTTGGTGTGGGATTGGCCAGGGGAGTGTCCCAGATCCTGCTGCACTTGTGTTTGGCCAAGCTTGGTAATTACAACCTGTCTCTAGATAGTGAGTTTCACATCCCAAAAAGTTTCTGCTGGAACATTCTTGTCTGCTGCCAGACAGCATTGTGAACATGCTACGCTGACTTCTCACACATTACTTTTTTCACCCTCTGTGCCATGATTCTCATTCAAGGGCTTAGTCCAGGTGGTTTGGGATCATCTGTAAGATTGGGCCTGGAGGCTGAGAGAATCCCTGCCCATCCTGCAGCTGGCAGTGTCCCACTCAAACAATAGAGGTCCCTGACCCTGGGGAAAGGCATGACCATGAGAGGAAGCTGCCCTTGTGGGATATGCATCTGGGATATGTTAAGAGCAGCAGATAAAGGGAAGAATTATCAAGACCAGGCTGCACTCAGACTAAAAGCTAACCCAGGTTCTTTCATGTTTTATTAAAGTGCCTCTTGTGTGCAAAATGTAAAACGTGCAAGAAATGGAAGATGTGGCTTCCCTCTGTCCACTCTGAACTTTTTCGGGTATTTTTGCTTAGAGGTTGAGAACAGGGTAAGCAAAGGTTTTGTTAAGCACATCTCAGGCTTTTGCTTTAGTGTGCATAGGTCCAGAAGGGGTCTCTCTATTTCTGCTGATGGAGTGAAGTGTTGGTTAGACTTGGTGGGGTCTTCAGGTGTTCCTGGAAGGGTGGCACAGATAGATACATCAGGATACAAGAGGAATCAGTTGCAAATATCATCTTGGCCCTCCTAGGAAATCTCTTTTCTCTGCCTTGTAGCACTCAGGCAGTGCTCAGGCACTGCAGTAATGGCACTGGTACAGTTATCCACACAGAGGTAGCAGATCAGCCCGTGCATCCTCTCAGCTAATGCTGAATCATTCACAGTGGATTACCTTGTCCATCAGAGTGTGTGATATACTTCATTTGCATCTTCCTTATTGGGTGGCTCACGGTTTGGCTTGAGGTGGGCTGTGCTATTAATTATTGATTTTCCTGAGAGCTTCCCAAGGAGCGTTGTAGGTAAATATTCAAATACATTTTGGAGGTGTGAGGCCTATTATCAAAGGCAGGAGAGACAGTTTTGGTTTTGATATGTGTTTGGTGTAGGTTTCATTTCATATTGAAAAGCAACCCTCTAGGTGGTAGTTCGTTTATGCTTCTCTAGAAAATAATACTTTTTTCCACTTAAAAATGGCAGTACTTAATTTTTGACATTGACTGTGAGCAGCTCTCTTGAATCACAAGGTATCAGGCAAGATGGACCTGGTGATTTGATTTTCATTTTAATGAAAATGAAAATTCCAACTCTAACCAAAAAGTGTAATGGGAAAGCTTCATCCAGTACTAATATTATGAATGAAATGATTTTGCATTAAAGCATCCGTATCTGATGCTTTCAAAGACAGACAGTACTCTGTTGTTTTTCTGTATGCTCATGTCTGTGCAACTTTTTGATGGGAGCAGAAGGCAGCTGCCTTCCCACTGGCTGCTGTTGGCTGGATTACTTGCCAATGAAGCAATATTGCATTTAACTGATAGCTGCTACCAGTTTCCTGGTTATCTGTGGTCAGGTACAATATGTATAATCTACTACTTTAAGGTTTAAGTAATTTATTTAATTTCATTTGCTTATTCAATTTCACTTGTATGTCTTAATAAGACCTAATTTATTCCTGATATTAAATTGCTGTGTATTAACACTACACAGTACTAAGCAACTGCTCACAAGGGAAGACTGTTTTTGCTGGTGAATGAGTGTCTTGTATCATGTGTTCTGCACATCATCTTTCAAAAGTTTGGTTGGTTTTTTGTTTGTTTGTTTGTTTGTTTTTTAATGAAAAATGGTTCATAGATTTAAAATACAATCTTTTAAATTAAATAGTCCAGTGTTCTGCAGCTGCAGCAAGAATTTTGCCAGAGTGGAACCTGGCTTAGTTCGCTTCAGCCTCTTTTCTTTTTAGTCCTATTGATGAAAGTACACTCTTTATAAAGTACAGTGTACAAGAAACTGATGCACAAGCTAAAGAGAGAGGCAAACGTGCCCATTAACCTCAAAATACGTACACAGAAGTCCCACCCAAAGCCCCTTGCCACAGAGAGCTCTGCTTTAAGGCATTCAGGAATATGGGGTTTCCATAGTCCTAGTCATTTATAAAAAAACCAATAAACTGAGGTGCTCAGTAAGTAACTTTCAAGTTTGAAACTGTGGTTTTCAAACTAAGTGTTTGAAACTGTAGATACAGTATTTAAAGTGTGAGCGTGATAGGCTTAACTGTGACTTTGATTAAATGTCATATAAAGTAAACTACATAACCCTGCATAGAATAGTAGATATTTTTTCAAAGTAGCTTCAAATGGTTCTGTTAAGTATACGAATGTTCTGATGATTATCTTTTTAATTAAAATGAGAAATCTTTGTTTAAAGTGGCATTCTTTTTTACGGCCTGTTACAGTCTCTGTAACAATCATTTCTTAAGTCTGAACGTTTTTAATTCCAGGAATCCATTTATATAAAACTATGTTTAGACTTAATTAAGGAACGATTCTTACAAAGCTTGTAAATAGCCAGGAAAAAAGGGACAGAAAATAAAACTGACATTCACACTTAACAGAATGACTGTTACAAGGTATGTAATATGCTATAAAAATACAATAAAGCCCTTTTTATAAGAGTTCATATTTTTTGTTCCTCATTTTGAAAGGTATTTAAGAAAAATATCAAAGCTCTATGAAGCAACATCTGTTTTCTTGAATGGACTAGTGACAATTTCAGTTGTCTTTAATTAGCAGTGCTTGGAACAGTACCTGACCAGTTTGGGGTCCCATCTAGGACTATTTGAGAGGCAAAAGCTTGATGCTTAAGAGTTTCACTTTCTCACTTTTTATGAATTAAGTATTTTGCAATAATTAACTTAATTTCCTGGCTCATGAATAGGAAGAAGTCAGTCTCAGTGTTCTTTGTGGGTTTTTTTCTGTTTCGCCCCCAAAATACCATTTTTTGGTTTTGGATGATCAGATTGTAGGAGGTGCTGATGTTTCACAGTTTCCAGTTTCACAGCCAAACCAGAGCCTTCTGGTTGTGGTTTAAGATACACCTGTGGGTTGTTTCTTGGGGCTTTTTTGTTTGTTTGTTTGTTTGTTTGTTTGTGTTTTTTGGCTTTTTTTTGTGGTTGGGTTTTTTTTTTTTGCTTGTGGGTTGTTTTTTTTTAATGAGGGAAAACTCTGAAGTTCATTAATTTTTATGTTTGCATGTTTGTAGGAGCTCCCACATAACTGGCAGGTAATGTAGTAAAGAATAGTCAGTGTAATTAAAGGCTGAAGGATAATAAAGTTGAATATTTTTTTCCCTGATGTGTCCATGTATGTATATGGGACAGATGGACAAAGGCTTATACTTTAAAAGAGGCTCTGCTTGCACTGAACCTATGTCATTCATGGTCTCAATAGGACCAGGATTTTTAAGACCTGTTATTTGTTAGCTATCTTTAAAAAACTCTTTGAGAACCTTGCAGTCTTCCCACTAATATATTTGTGACATGGACGTTATGGCAGAGAACCCTGGGTATCCAAAGCAAGGGTGTCTTGAAAGCAGTGAGAATAATTTTGTAATCTGGGATAGCAGAGCATTGCCTCTTAAATATGGGATTGCAAATCCACTTTGAGTATTAAACATACATTACCAGTTTTTCCAATAGTACTGAAATAGCATCCTGTTTTGTTGGCGCTAGTTTATTTTATGGAAAACATTGATTAATTTTCTTCTACCCCAAACTTCCTGCTGTAGATTTTTCTGCACTTGATGCAGGCCTTTGGTACTTCAGTAACTTCACCCTTGCTTCTCTGGTGATGTTTCACTTCAGCCACTTTGCTCCATTAAATGTATGCAATTAGAAAAGCAAATGGCAAATTTGCTATCGCATCGCTGAAGTATTTAGTTTCATAGACTTAAAAAGCCAAATTTGTTGCACCATGCTCTTCTCACTGTAATATGTACTATAAACATCAGAGAGAATAGGCTGACCTTAATATTTGCTTCTCAGACTAAATCGCCGCCTTGCAGCAGTTATTTCCCACTGAATAAAAAGTTTAATTTCACGCCCTGATTAGTGCTAGTATGTGCAGGTGGATATTTATTTTATGCAGCTAAACTAATCTGCCTTGGCAAATTATTTGCCAGTCAGCAGAGCTATAATTCCTCATGAGTATTTGGTACTAAATTATCATTCTCATTAGTAAGATAAAGCAGACTGTTCTAACCACAGAGTTTGGTTAGGCAAAGGCCTTCCTAAATAGTCTTTGGAAGATACAAGATGAGTGGTGGCCTCAACATTCTCAGTATCCTAAAATGGTTTGTGATATACAAAAAGGTAATGAGAATTTTAGAGGAAGAAAATAAAGTTATTCCATAGTTGTGTCTCATGTCCAGAGGTAAGGTAGAAATGTACAGTGTTCAGTGATCACCTCTTTAAGTGGTACCTAGTGAAGAAAGAAAATCAAATGGTCGTCTTTGGTTGGCCACTGGAAATACTCCATGCTCTGATGTCTGGGCCATAGATAAAATGAAATATAAACTTATGTTCTTTTCTTTATTTTCAGTGCTAGTGGCTACTGAGGTAGCAGAAATAATGACATGGGACAAAAAGTTAAATGATTGAGGGAACTTCCTGGTCTGGTCTCATTTAAAATTCACTTTACACTCTAAAAACATTTTAAGTGGGGATCAGAAAATATTTCCTGACATACAGATGTTGAGTGGATATGTTTATCAAGTGAATGTGTTCATCCATTATTTTGTTTTCTATGGATTTTACTGTGTTGGTAGTTCGTTTGTTTTAAAATATGTTAATGAAAGATGCTTATTTTCTTTTACAAGGACAGTAATTTATACCTGGAAATTAGGAATTCTCACTAAATATTGTGTGAAGGGATTCCACTAACTTTTTTTCATCTGTATGGGCTGTCAAATACTCTGTGTCATATTCATTTTCTCAATGATTACTGCAACAGCATTCAGGGTCACATTTATGACCAAAACCAGCCAGCTGAGCAGCTTTTTTTTTGGACAAGAATTTTCATGCTAAATTCATTGATGCAGATGGAAAAGGCCGTTTTCTCACTTTCTTGTCTGCTTATATTGTGTCATCTTAAACTCCATGCATTCTGGTAAGAATTGTGTAATATTTAACTGTCCTCAGTAGCAAGCTTAACTGGTATTTCCAGTACTGAGTATTTTCTTCAGTCTTCCTCATTTCTTCCTTACAATTCAGGAGATACTCAACAAGGCATATTCTTTACACATTTTAGGTGATTTTGGACAGAAGGGCTGAATCCATTGTGTGTTCAGCTGTAGAAGCTGAAAATTAATTGTAGCATAACAGCGTCCAGTGGCTGCAGCTAGAGTAAGTGCTCAAAATACAATTAATAAGCAATCAAACATGAAGCAGTTTCCCTGACAGGATACTGATTTGTGCTGTGAAAAACTTCTTGATACCACAGAAATGGTTGAAAATAAACATCCTGGGAATTGCATTAAATATTTCCTGCTTATTAAACAACAGAGCTTTCTAATGCCAGTTTTTCTGAGGTGCTGGGGAGCTCTGGTGTTGGGCAAATGCTACCCCTGCTTTCAGAACGAGAAAGCTGAAGCTCAGAAATTTGCCAGGGGTTATGGACTGGAGGAATTTGTGTGGGGTGGTATGGTACACTGATAATAGAAGGCAGAATACAAAGAAGATAGTTCTTCTAATAGCTACCCTTGTGCTTCTGACCATGTTTTGGTTAATTTTACAATTGGCTAGCCACCTGTTAAGATAACCCATTTTATCATTAAACAAAATTAATTTTAAAAATGGCTTGAAACTGTCTGTTTTTAATGGGATCTGAATATTCTTAGTTTTAATCTGCCTCATGAGGCTTGTCTTTCTTCTGGGAAGTACATTGTTACATCATTAAAATATCATCCCCTACTGAGAGAGAAATCGGTCCCATTCACTAAATGGCAATGCTGAAACAATGACAAGTATTTCTAAAAACTGCATTAAAATTCATTTTTTTTCTCTTTGATGTGCAAGTTCCGTGGTCCCATTAACCAATGGGTGCTCAGCCTATTTGCTGCTGTGCATGCACAGCCAGATTTGTTAGCTGGGATGGCAGAAGGGTTCAGAAGCAGACATTATGACTTACAGTTTTAAATTATTTCACTTTTCCACAATGATTTTGCTTGGAAGCAAATGACTGATCATAATTTTGCACTCTCTAGCTCCTTCTAGTCTTCCTCTGTACTAAAAATTGAGAAACATCCGATTTAATTTTCCTTCCCCCACTGCTAAAACAGGGTCTTGTGCAGTCATTTTGATGAGAGCAACAAAAAGGAGAGAATGAGGAAGAATGGGAAAGCTCAGCAAGGGGTCTTTCTAGTCTTGTGGGAAGGACAGAAGTGTTTTCAGTCTGTGGGCAGGAGCCATGCAGCCTCTTGGCAGAATCCACTGGAGTAACCAGTCTGGACCAGAAGCAGCAAAAAGGCCTAATGATGGTTTAATTTGCTTCATCCCATGGTGAGAAGGGAAAGGTTGCAGGGGCATACTGCAAAGGAATGAAGAAGTTCTTAAGTGCAGTTGTGTGTTAGCAGAACAATACAAAGTGTGTTCTTTTAACTGTAGTCTAGATGGACCTATGTTCTTCAGAAGCATCTGGAGCAAACCAGATCTGAAGAAGTTGGTAGAGAGGGAATTTGGATAATACCAGCCAGTACAGAACTATGGGGTGAATTTTGTCTACTGTTTTTGTGCCCTACCTGGGATTTTTCTGTTTGTAGGGAATACTCTCTCATTATATTTCCATCTTAGGACATAGTTATTCTTACAGAATTGAGTGTGGGAATCCCAAATATAGTGGGATGGATGAAACACTGTAGAGAAAGGTGATGGCAGTCTTTGCTTGGATTCTAATCAGAGCTGGACTGGATGCTGACTAGAAAAGAGTCTGAATGTTTCCATGCTTGCCCATACAGCAACCAGAACAGTCTCCAGTTGTTTCCGAGATAAATGGTCTATCATGAAACTCTGTCATACAATGTAGTCAGTCTCCTTCTCTACACACATCATTTGTAATTTATTTTGAGAGCAATACAGAATGGAGCAGTGTTTATGTGGGAGTTGCTTTTAGTTTATGGATAGTTGGCCTTGAATTCTGTCTATTAGGAAAATGTTGGCGATTCTCCAGGGGGGTTGTTCATTGGGTCTGTTCAATGCCCTTCTTTCCTATATGCCAAAACTGTCAGCATGATTGAGAAATGCAGCCAGCTATCATTCATCTCCTGCAAATTAGAGCAATGAGAAGAGGGTGTAGTCTCAAGAAATGATGGATCGATCTTGTTTTAGAAGGTGAGTCTTAGAAGAATCTCAACAGAAAGAAATCCAAATAATGTTAACAGCCTCTTCAAATGTGACGGAATGTGTTTCCTGTTGCTAATATATTCAAATGGACCAAGATCTGCATTCTCTTTTCTTTTTGTAACTTTTTCCTTTTTCTTTTTCCTTCTCTTGACTAGGATGATTCCAGTGAAGTGTATTGCTCTAGTACTTTGTTACAGCTGCTGTTATAAGCAAGCATAAATACCCTACAAGTTTTTTACTGACAAGAAAATATTCCTATAATCTCATGACCTTAGAAAAACCAATTTATGTAGAGATGATAAAGGGTCTGTCAGTGGGAAGACACATGTTGGTGTTGGATTGGAATTGCTTGTGGGGCATGGGTTTGAGTCTGATATTGGCAACCAAAGTACGCTCTAAAGCTTTCACAAACTACTGAAAGCAATTGTTAAGTGGAATTCTCTTTGCTATGCCATTGCAGAGCTATTCCAAATTTGACTACTTTGAAAGTCAGAATCCTAGTTCTTATTTTCCTGCTTAACTGTATTCATGGCTAATTCATTCTCATTTGTTCATACGCCAGTGTTCTTGAGCTTAAACAGCTCTCCTTGTTTCCCCTGTGTTCATCTGCCAATATTTGTGGAGAGCAACCATATTCTGCTCTGAGCTGGATCTGGTCAGGCTAAACCAACATTCTTTAATTTATTTTTCCTTCTGTTGTAAGACATTTTCTGGAACTTTTGATCATCTTAATAGACCTTTTCAAGCAGCTGCAAAATCTGATTAGTCTCCCTGAAACACGAATGACCAGAGGTATACAGAACATTCCAGGAAATATTTTATGGATTCCTTGTACTAAAGCAGTGATGCTAATTCCTCTCTTATGGGAATTTTTTACTTATACAATATTCTATAGTAGTATTTGCCATTTCCATGGCCATGTCTTATGGATGAGCCATCATTATCTTATGAGTAACATAACCCATGGTCTCTTCCCTTCTTCTCAGTTACTGAGTTCCTAGTTTATAATGGAAATAATGTGACTTTTTTATTTATATGTATCATGTGTCAGTTCTGTCACCAAATCTTCAAGGTGCTTTGTCCTATATAATTAATGCCTCTTTAATTTCATTAGCACATCGCTAATTCTTGAGTATTTTAGCCATTAGTGAGAATATTTAACATTAGTTTCAATAATAATAATAGATTTCAACATGGATCATTCTCTGTACAACTTAATGGTTCCTTTTCCCAAATAGCCTGTGATGCTCTGCAGTTTTTAGTTTCTTAGCCTCCTTATAACTCTGGTATTAATCCTAATCCTCTTCATTTTAACTAGTAACTTCGTACATGTCATCTATCAAATGCTTAACTACTTCTAATTTGTCTGGACTTCAGTGATCTTCTTAAAGAAGAAGATTGGGTTAGTCTGGCACTAATTCTCATTTGTCCTAAATTGGGAGTAGATTTACTTAGCCTCCCATGGTGACTGTTTCATTTTGGCAATAGTTATCAGTACTCAGTCTCAGTAGATTTCCTTTCTTGGGAGACAGGACATATTGTTTGTGTTTTAGCTTTGGTTTTTAATTTTTTGGCCAGCCATTTCTGCAACATTTTAGATTCATTCTGGTTAGAATTACAGATGATTGTCCTTCATGACAGTACTACCAGGGGCTGCCCATTAAGCCTCTTCAGCTGCTGCTGTTACCCCGTTCAATTGCTTCATTCACTTCCAAGACAGCAGGTGATGCTTTGGTGTTTCTTGGTTGAAGGAGGAGTTTTGCTCTAGTTAAGCCAAGCAGAACATTTGCATCCTATGCCAGGAATTGAGAACTGTCATGGAGCCACACTTGGTACAGGGTATTTGCATAAGGAAAAGAAATTTCATGTATTTCAGTAAGTTTTTGAGACAATTAGCTACAGATTCCAGGTTACTTCTGATGGGTGAAAAGGTCCTGCATTGTAATTGTAACAGACTGCTTTGTAAGGGGAGTGTATTTGGACAGAATGGCCATTTCTGCAAAAAGGTAATGTTTTGGTTACTTTATTGAGCAGGAAAATGGCTAGTGCTGGAGCCTGCTCAGAAGACAAGAGCTCAGTAACTAAGCAGAAAGTGTGGTGGAGTGCTGGAGTGTGCTCTTCAAAGTGTTTCCTTCTCTTTAGAAAAAATATGGTATTCCTTTTACAAATTTGTCTGTTTAATGTATGAACTACAGATTTCCTTCCAGGAAATAGTTAGCAGAGACCTGTAACCCATCTCTCCTGTATGCTTTTTGGTCTGTAACCTAAAATTGGGCAGGAGATTGTGAAGGCAAAAGTTAATACTGAAGGTTCTTATGCTGATTATGGAGATTGTAGTTTTCCAAACTTAATTTGGTTTACCTTGGCTGTAATTTTAAGTACAGGACTTTCTATTCCTGATGCTCTGAATTTCAGCGAAAAATTAGAATCCAGGTGAGCTCTTGGCTTTTCTATGGACTTAAAAAAAGGAGACACAATACTTGGAAGGCAGCAGCTTCATTTTGTTGATCTCTGGACAAGATTCCAGCTGTTGTTTTATACATAACTGCTTGCACTGTGAATGTCACTGTTCTTGCTGGATACTTACCTGGCACAAATTTAGAAAGTAGCATGAGAAATGGTCTTCACCACTGATCTTGCAGTCTTGAAGGAGGCTGGATATATCACTGGAATTTCATACTTAAAATGTCAAGTGGCTGTGAAATCAAGCATGGGCACAAAGAGAATCTCCACACTGCTAGAGTAAGCATGTTTGTGGATCTTGCTGTTACTTTGTTCAGAGATTAATGGATTGCTGTCAGTGGTCTCCATTTGGTTTTCAATACTGTAGCTTAGTGTTCTTGTGAGCCCTAAGGAGGGTATCCAGGTGTTTCATGTTACAGAAGTAGTTTGCCTGGTTGCTGCTGCTCTTGAAGGATATTAAAAAACCTTGCATCTATTTATCTGTCAAGGAGTATAAACAGCCACTCTCCAGTGGGAGTTGGTTTTGAGCAGATCTCAGTTGACAAACTCCAGCATATTCATTAAGGAGCTGGAGTAGCCATGTTCACCACGTGCGGTGAACTCATTAAGTTCACAGGCAGTCAGAGCCTACTGTTCCAGAGCACTGTGTCCTTCTGTAGGAGTTTGCATCTAACTGTGAGACCTGACAGTCAGCTGACTTAGTGTTTGTTCATTCTCTCCACAAAATCTCACAAAGGACATACTTAAATACTAGCAACTTAAACTTTTTGGATCAGATAGCTCATGGGTTTTCCTCCTAATAACAATGAAAGATTTTGAAATCGTGTGTTTGATTTTGTTGAATTGGAGCCCACAGATCTTACTGTGCCTTATTTTGAGTATTGCTTTGGGCAGTAGAGTCAGGGATCTGTTTGGGCCATGAAGCTGTACATTCTGTAATAGGAATTCAGTTTATTGCTGTAATGGATGCAAACTCATTACAAGTTCTAGGCCACAGGGGATACTTTCCTTTGCTGTGGAAGTCATCTCAACCGGACAATCTTCAGTGCAACTGGCCATGCCCTTCCATGTCAGTGACTGACAGATCTAATTCTGCTTTTGTAGCCGAGAGCCTGTTAGTTAATGGAGTCGTGAATATTGTTACTCAGAGGCAACCTTCAGAGTATTAAAATGCATTATTCCTGTTCTTCACTTGATATTTATCAAACAAGGTGTTATATCTAATGAATTCAGTGCGATTGTCAAATAAATACTGTGCGTAGATCATGACTTAAAAGAAATGGTAATCTAAGTAGCTTCGTTATTGCTTTGCAGTGATGGAGAGAGATGGGTTTAGTTTGCTTGTTTAAATCCTATGTGATGGAAACCCAGAGTGAATGTCTTCTCTGAGGGAACAGCAGGCATTATGGGTGATATGATCAGATTAATAACATCGTTAGTACATATATATTTCATACCGGTCTCAACTTTCTTCCCCCCTCATTTCTTCTTACATGGAAGCAGATGAAAAGCAGAAGCAGCCGTACTACCTTGGAAGCACCATAGTAGGTTTCTTTTAAAATTATCATTCTTGACATATTTATCCTTTCTTATGGAAGTGAAGATGCAGATATTTAAGAACCCTTCTTGCACAAAAAAGCCCAATTTCTGCTCAGTACTTAATTAGCACTTGTTTATGACACAGCATCTGATTTGATTTTCGAAACAAATTGCACAGTAAAGAGGCTGATATTTAAACTGTATAGTAACCACAGCTCCAGCTGTGACTCAAATCTTGTAAGCCTTCAGGGGTTGTGTTTAGGCTTAGAAAATAGGAACTCAGGCCTGTAATTAAATGTCCTCTGAAAATCAGCCTTGGTAGAGAAGTGGAGAGGGTACCACTGAATTTTAAATTACTAACTTGTTCTCAGGAATCATTCTGTTGTTCTGGGTCTTGCTAGGAACTGCAGAAATCAAATGGATTACGAATGGAAGAGTAGATTACTAAAGTAAAAAAAAGTCAGGGATTGCAGACAAAGAGATGAGCAAAGCAAGCTATTTTGGCTCCCCGGTTTATAGACAGATTCAATACATATAATTTTAGTATATGGCTGATGTGTAGATAAGTTCTGTGGACACCAGAAAGACTAGATAGAGAGTGAAGATTTCATACACAGTAAAATTGCATTTCAGAATTGTGAGTAAGCTGCTGATGGTTGTGGAATAAGCCATCTATGGTAATGGAAGGCTCATTTTTAAAGCAAGGCCTCAATAATAAACAAATGTCTTGGAAAAGGAAGTAGACTAGGTTATATTACAAATTAGCCACTCACCTAAATCAAAATGTGAAAAACTCACAAAATAGCATGATAGGAATTAGCAGTTAGAGTTACTTTTTGAGGAAAGCAATCACTGTTTTTGCTATTTAAAAAGAGAGCAAAATTCCCCTAGCAGCCTCACTTCTAGTCAAGGAAAATGCTGGAACAGATGCTAAGAGAAAATACTGTGCTTATGAATGGTTGAATTGAACCATGAGCATAAATGATGTGTGCACATGAAAATACAAAAATGAATAGGTCTTGCTGGGCAATTAATTGTATTACTGGTGGAATTGCTTTGAATGGATCATAATCAAGGAAGATTTTAGTGCTGATTTATAAATTAATACAACTTTCAAACATGACACTTTTCTGGGTCCCACATCTTTTTAAGGCTGGAGGGAAGAGGGGCGTTTTTATTTTATTTTTTAAATTGACCTCTTACAAGTCCTGTCTGCTGTCATTGGGATACTGCAATTCAGAATATTTTAACCAGATGTATTACTTTAATTGCCTCTCTGCTGAAGAATACATTACTAGGGGTCATTTACTGTGTGCCTTGGAGAACCACAGAAATTCAGAGTTTAGGGGATTGGCTAAACTTTTACAGCCAATCATCAATCTGAGAAATTTTAATTAAATTACGCTTTTCTATTATGCTTATTTTGATGTAAATGGGGGCTCACTTGTGCAAATATCCCACTTTAATGGCATAAGCAGCAGTATGTGGGTAATGACACACCTCGTACTGATAAGATTTGCTTCTCTTCTATGTAGTCTCTCACTTCTTCCTAGATGAGAGTAGGCTTATCAAATGCAGAGGAGACATATCTCAGAGAGAAATTTGCAAATGCAGTATTGAGGGATAAGTGATGGGTCTTAGTTTCTCCATTTTTTATGTTTCACTTGTCAGCATTGAAAAATAAATCGAGTTTACAGTAGCTGCTAGTCTGCTGAAAGTCTTGACTGCTTTTATTATACTGCTCAAGCAACTTTGCTTTCAAGTGACAAAAAATTGTGTTGGTAAGAGTTGTCTAAATCGAAATACAGTGTTATCTTTACTACTGGATACACTTGTGCTGAAGAGTAATCCTGTTGGTGGCAACAGATCTGCTAATACACTTACATATTTGCAGGACCAGGGTCTTCAAATTAAGTGGTTCAAGTCAGTGTCTTAAGTCAATTATTCAGACTGCTCTGGGCTGATGGGCTAGCAAATGTTAAGCACCCCACTGATCCAAAGAGCTTGACTGTTATCCTTTAATTTGTAGGTTAGGTGACAGAAACAGAAAGAAATGAAGTAATTTTTCGCAATTTATTCCGAATGCAATTTGTTTCTATCATCACAACAATTTGTTGTGTGAACTTGGGCACATCTGAGTCTGGTCTCTATACTTCTGACACTGATTTCAAATGATTATTTCTGCTTGTTTATGAGGACTTTTTTTTTTTTTCCTGGATAGGTACATATTGGGGTGTGCTACTTTGAAAAAGGAATTGAAGTACTTGAGCCAGAAGCAAAATGTGTATTTCTGTAGTGTTCTTGCTAGATATGCAGCACTTCTTATAGTTTCTTCCATTTCCAAAGCACACAGAAATGTCAAGAGGTCCTCTCAATAAACTTGTGAGGTGTTGTCCTCATTTTACAGTCGTAGAGAGACTAACCACCCATGACATTAATGCTGAAGGAAGGATTAGGTCTTGGAGGATGATGCTTCTAGCTGTGTGAGAAGTCTCCTAAAACATAGTTTGTTAATGCATTAAGCATTGCAAGTCCAAACACAGCAGGTGAATGCAGTAACCAGACATGCTTGACTTTAATTTATCAGCACAATGGTGTTTATTAAAATTCATGTTCAGCTGAGATCATTGGCTAGGACGCCAGGGCATAATCTTACTACTACTGGAAAGATTTAGGAGGATTTAAGTTCAAACTGGAGAGAAGCAAAAATAACAAGTGCTCAAAGTATTCTGTAAAATCCTGAGTGTGTACTTCTCTTTAGAGGCAAGATTTTAGTCTGTTGTAGTTCTTATTTTATTTTCAGATTCCAAGGCTGCCCACCATAGGTGTGAAGGTTTGTCATTCAGCCGTAACACATTTTTTCTCTCCAACAAATTGTACTTTTTGGTGTTACGGGTTTACCAAAGTGGATGCGGTTTGTACAAACTAAATATTGTGTTGACTCAAGAGCAAGTGAGTAAGCTCATCTTCAGTAGAGCCATTCTGAAAATGTGTAAGCTTTTTTCAGCCTTCCAGGAGGAGTGGTAGGAGAACACATCTGATTTGGAGGGGAAGTACTGTGAGTTAAGAAGGTGATTATCAAGTAGTTTCAGGGAGTAAGAAAAACCTCTGGATGAGATGTTTGCGGATGTTCTGTCTGGTCCCATTGCTTAGATATGATTTTAATTTCTAAGCATCTATTTTTTGGGGGGGAGGAGGGGGAACACTTGAATCTACTTGAATCTGCAGGAATATCTGTGAATACAAATAAATGTCATGCCAGGCTGTGTTTTGGGGTTTGTTGCATTCTTTTTCCTAGCTGTAAGTTATGCTATATATGTTTTATGCTTCTGGAGCAATTCGATGTCTTGCCTTTGCTTCAATCCAATAAAGCATGAGAACAGTAAATGGAGGGGGAGATTATATTTATCTGTTGATTTGAGGCATAATTTATAGCTGTGTATAAGTATAATAATCTGTTACCCTGGTATTAAGGCTGCGTCTCCTCAGGAATTATCTGTCATCTCTTCATGTTGTCCAGTGTCTGGTCTGACCATGTTGAGGAGAGTAACTGTGAAAACATTCATGGCTTGACTACTGCTGTTTTGGCACCATTTGCTTTTTATGTAGTGTCAAAAGCATTAATGACCATTAGTCTTTGCTGTTGCATCAACCACAGAGGCTGTGCTTATCCAAGCACGTTTTTGTGGAAATTGAAAAAAAAAAAAAATCCTATATATACTGAACTGAAATGTAAAATGGTGGAAAACATTAAAATGGTGACTTTTTTAAAAAAATGTTCTTAAAGCAGCTGATATCAGAGCAGTAAAACAAGAACTAATTTGGGGACTAAACCTTCATATGTGGCTTAAAAAAATCTGTGTTGTTTAAAATGCTCCAGAATTTAGACTTAGGTTAGCTAGGTCCCAGTGTAAAAGGAGGTCTCTCTTTATGTCTATTCTCTCCTAGCCCCGAATACACATGCCAAAAGATGGATTTCAACTTATATCTTCTGGATACCAAGCATGGCTAAAGCAGGTTGGACTGTATTATTGTTATTCATCTCATGTGAGGGACCGTGTTGGACACCTGTGCTTGTCTCATTAGTGAAGTGCATAAATGAGGGTGTAATGAAGTTACAGTGCCATGTTAGCTGATACCCCTCATAGCCATCACTGTTTTGTGTTTATGCATGCTGTGTTTGTATAACATTTTCTCACCAGTCTGATGAATGCACACTTCCTGTAAATAAAAGTTCAAAATGCAGTCACCTGGAAGCGAAGAGGGTCAGAGTCTGAAAACAAATCTACAACAGCAGCTTGAATTACAGAATTAAAATGGGCCTTCAAACACAAAGCTGCATGGTGGTGGTGCTGGTAATAATGGGGAGGCCACTGGGTTAAAACTCAAGAGAATTGCATCTAGCATCTAATTCAGATCTGCCTGGGTGAATCAAGTATGGACACTTACTCACATCACATAACAATTGTGCAGTTTGACACTGTCTGACACTGTGGGGAGTCCCCACTCGGAAGTGGCCTAGTGCTATATTACTCTGGCTATTATTAAAGGCCAGGCTTTAGATGTCTCAGCAGTCTGCCTCTAGCAATTGCTGTCAGCTTTTCACTTTTGTGAGTGAAAAATGCCCCTTCAGAAAAAATAGTTTAATTTACAAATGGGCTGTACAGATCTCTTCTCTGATGAACATACATATAAGATAAATCCTGTGTCCTTGAGAATACATCGCTTAAAGTTGCTGTTTCTGTAGAAAGCCAGAATGTGTTGTTATGGCAACAAAAACTGGAAATATGAAAACAGCACAGATAAACTGCATCCTGTTGTCATGGCAACTGCAGTTGTGAAATGGCAAAACATGGTGATGAAGGGATCTTCGAGGTGGTACCGTGAGCCCAACATAAACAAAGAGCCAAGTCACTTGAGCAGAGTGTGAGAATGAAAAGCATCAGCAAATCCCCTTAAAATATGAGAGTTTCATTGAAGATGCCAGCAGTATGGTTTTGATTGTCTCCAGTCTTGTGTCAGTATCTTACAAGCAGTAGGTAGTAACTTGCTTGTGCAAACTGCTTACTGCTGTCAACTTTTATTGACTTCCGTGAAACTGAGCAGGGCTTGAACACCTATTAGAAGATGGGCATCAAGTCTTACATTTGCAAACCATTTCTTTGAATGAGTGATGTGCTGCAAAGGGGAAGTGTGCTTTGGAGCTTCTTTCTGGGAGACTGTTTCTCTCTCTCCTCAAGTCCACTCTAGTGAAGGTCAGTTGGGACACTGAAGCTTATGTTTTCTTGATTTAAACTTTGCTGAGCCGGAGGCAAGGTGTCTCAGAGGAATCTCAACTCTGCAGTTATTGTCTCACAGAGCTCAAGTTCGTTGACCTATGGGGCATGGCATCAGTTTCTGTTTCTAATGTGGGTTGGGAGAACAATAGGAAGAGAATTGTGTGGCTGTTCTGTTTTCCTTTTACTACAGAGGCAAACAGACCAGCCTTATACTACCAGTGCTCTGGTGCAGGTGGGTTATATGCTTTTGGACTCTGAAAACTACCAAGGGGCTAAAAAACCTAAAATGCACAGTAAAATTTCCAAGCAGGCTTTACACTAGGCAGTCTCAAATAATAGGAGAACTTGTGCTTTTTGAAAAAGGTATTTTTTGTAAGCATGCTTTCCCTTTGATTTTTGGTTTATTGATATTAGTTCTAATGTGTATCTCAATCTTCTTACTCCTTGATCCAAGGAAAAGTTATAAACCTGTGCTTGTCATCAGCAAATACTGTCATGGAAATAGCTCTGCTTTTCCAGTTTCGTGCTGTGATTTCACCACAGGAAGTGTAAGGGTAAGACAGTTCATATAAAGGCTGGGAAGAGCTTTCATGAGAAGCAGAGAGGTTAAATTTTTTTGAGGTGAGTTTGATTTGATACAAGGTATCTATCAAAGGTACTACCTATAGGATTCCTTAAAACTAGGTATTGAAAAGAAAGACACTTTTGAGGTATGTAAAATCATAATCTACGTATGCATCCAGATGGAATGGGGGCTGTGCATCAGGTTTATTCTCCTGTTGTCTGTCTTTTTAACAGGATCCTAACTTAATGATTTTTTTTTCCTCAGCATGGCTGAGTATTGATCTGCTGCCTGACTTGTACAGAATGTGAGAAGTATCCCAGTAACACCTTGTATTAATGTGGACTAAAAACAGTTTATATTACAGATGAGGTGGAGGAAGATGGAGTTCTGCAGGACTGGACACATACTATAAATATCCATAGAGCTGACAATTTTATCTAAAACCAGTGCTGGATGCATTTGCGTATTTTCAGCCTTCTTAAAGTAGAGATAGTAGGTGAACACTACCTGAGCATGGGTTGCCCACACTAATGTCATTGCCCTCTGCCCTTTAGTGGCAGGTTTTATATTGAATGTTGCTGTGCTGCAGTGGAGAGTTGTGTTGTGTCCATATGTGGGCTAGAGGAAATAAAATACCAATGGCCAGAAATGCACGTTGTTTTAAGACTGGCATTTCAAGTAACATGCATTGTTCTCTTTACTCTAGCTCTTTCCTGTTTAGGTGTTTGTCTTTTTATAGAAGATACAGTTGGTTTATTCAGCCTTGATCTTCTTTAAGCTTTTGACTTGCTAGCAGTCTGTAATACCCCATCACCTAGATGCTAAACCTTTGGAGACAAGCCACAATTGACTTCTGAAGGGAGAAAGGCAGGGAATGTTTGTGTATAAATACATGACTCTATAAATACAGTCAATAGACATGACATTTTAATTCTTGTATTATATGGACACTTTCTGTAATTTAACCCAAACTATGAAACTGGGCAAGTTAAGCTAATTGGGTAAAACAGTTACAAAACATTATTTTGATTACATAAATGGGGAAGTAAAAGTATCATTTTAGGTGCCTTCTGAAACATGGTAATTCAGAGTTAAAGCTAATGCCTCCCTTTTTCATAGCATTGTGAGCAAGTATGCATCATGTAGGATATGTAATGTAATGCACTCATCTGAGCCTTTCTGCCTCCCACTGTCTTTTTGTAGTAGAATTTTTAAAGCCAAGTTATAAACCTGTACATGTGTTTTATGCTGGAAATTCTTGGTGATACCTTAACTAGATTGGTACCAGCAAAGGCCAGTATAATCAAAACAAGGCACTTCAGATATTAATGGTCTGCACTTCAATCAAGTCAGCTGGAAAAGAGAGTGTAAAAGCCAGGACTGTGGTGAAACCAGGATTCTTCTGCTAGAATTGCACTTTGCTTAGAGAAAAATGAAATGATTCTGGATACATTTTGGATTTGTAATTTTGTCATTTAACATCTTTTCCTTAACATCTCTTTTCAGTGGATCCATATGCTTTTTAAAATTCAGATACTAACTCCTTGGGTGGAAAGTTGAAATAAGATTTCTTTCTGCAGTTCATTTATTAATACTTGGCACTCATATAGTACATTATGTCCTCAAAGTGCTATGCAGGCATATCAGTTATCCTTGAAACACTTTCGTGTGGTAGGTTCATAACAATAACTCTGAGAGATTTTATGGAATTAAATAAAGCTAGAGATGAGGGAAAAATCTAATGAAACTTCCGTTTCATCTCTCCACCAGTGTAGGTTTTTTCTTTGCAGTTTGTAATGAAAATAGAGAGAAGTTCTAGGAATATGGCAAGATGAAGAGGTTTTGATAGATTTCTTAGGATGCTGTGTTACTCTGCCCAAATTCATGAGGAATTGTTTGGAATTGATCAGGCTTCAGACACAGAATTATAGAATTAAGAATTAGAGAATTATTAAGTTTGGAAGATACTTCTAAGATCATCAGACATAATGGAGCTTAGTAGCAACTATGTCTTCTTGCTCTTGTACCAAAGAGCCAAGTGCTCTTGGCCTTGTAAGATCTCCATTTTAACCCTTCGCATAGTTTCATGCTTTAGACCTTGGTAAGATTGCACTTAGTAAGTTTGGTGTTGTTTAAAAAAGCACACACAAGTCTCTGCAAGTTTTATTCCTTAAAGAAGGGTATGGCACCTAAATCTTAAAGCTCTGCAGCTGCACTGGTTTAGATTTATCAGCTTCATGCATTAAAGAGCTGTAATTATGAAAACATTAGTATTGTTGAGTTCAGATGTGATCCATACAAGTTCCCTCAAGCACTTGGCAAATGAGGATCTTGTACACCTTGTAGATGGAAGTTGGCCCCTTGTGGGGCATGTAATTTCTGTTGACTTGAAATCACAGAGGTTGAACTCCAGTAACCACTCTTTGGGGAAAACATTTCTTCACAAACATTTACCTAAAAACTGTGATTTGATCCTCCCAGATCCTGCTCAGGTAAGTTATTATTTGGATCATCGGAATACATAAATTCTTTTCCATGTGTCTTATCTTTGATATTTTAAGTAGTTAGTGAATATTTTGTAAAAGGTTACTGTTAGCTAGGGAGTTACCAGAAGATTAGAGAAGAGTTTGCATAATACGTATGTTAAGGAAAATTTACTGAGCAATTACACGCAAAGTGGGTGGCTGAAGGAAAAGGAACCCTTTACAGCAATTGGAGCTCTGTGTGCACAGCAAAACTGGCAGAATGTAGTAACACCCTGAGGGTGAAGGGGAAAACTGCTGCACTGAAGTCAGTGATCTGTACCAGGGTAAGAAGTCCAGTATTACCTATGTTTGGAATCTAGGAAGAGTGCTATAATTGAATCCTAAGTAGCATGTTTCAGCCTCTGATTTGTGAGACCTAATTGTTTGACCTGGTTGTACCAGAAACGTACGCTCAACTTTCCCAAAGTGAAATGTTGGTTTGCTTGATTTGCAACTCATGAAAAATGGTCCAAGGGTCTTTAATGAGATAGCTCAGCTTTTTTTAATGGCAAAACAGGAGCGTGAACCACTTTGAATCATCCCCGTGTCTGCTTGTGGAAATGTGACAAAGATATCTGAATGTAATAGAAGGTGAGGAATTGTGCAAAGCACTGGTTGTGACAGCAACCGCATCTGGCCCTTCACAATTCTGGTGCAATATGTGCAGCTAGAAGAATGGTTGATGGGCTGGTTGAGCCTTGAGAGATGCTTCTCATTGTCACAATCCAAGGATTACTACAGTTGCCTCTTTATTTTTATCAATTAATTTTCTTACTATGGAAAGACTTTCAAGAAAAACCGACAATGATAAGGTCAGAATTATAATTTTGGCATTGACTTTCAAGAAAAACCGACAATGATAAAGTCAGTAATTTTCTTACTATGGAAAGACTTTCAAGAAAAAACGACAATGATAAAGTCAGAATTATCTGGTTATAAGTGGGAAACTGGAATGCAAGGAGGTACACATTTTAACTGTATGGCTTTGACTGTTGTTTTTTTGTCTTAATTAAGACATTAAAAGCTGTAAATTTTTCTTATTTTCAAATGAAAACAGGCAAAAAACTTTCTCCAAAAGTTATGAAAGTATTAATTTGCTCTGAGACATGCTAGTCTCTTTGGTAAGTTCATAATTGGGCAGAATTTTTTTTTAAATGCATATTCTTGTCTCTCAGGTATATAACTACTTCATAACTGGTAAATCTGTATTCATATGTTAGGGTTTTTAAAGGCATATTATTTACACAATTCATTTGAATGGCTCCTTTGAAAGCGGTGTGGCTCTCTCATGTAATTATGTATTTAGTATGCCTTGCATCCATTGTTGGGATAGGGGAAAAGAAAAAAAACTAAGTCCCACAAAATGTACTAAAATAAATAATAAAAGAATACTCTCATTCCATTTTGGCAGCTTTTTTAGAAGTTGTATTATATACTTGTTTTTCAGATAAGTGCTACCAAAGCTAAAAACTGAAATATGTAGGGCAGGTTTTTTAATTGTGAAAGTATACAAGATGCACTGGGAGTGGTTTTTTTTAAATACTTACATACATTTAATCAGAATGCACCGCTCAAAACAGTAGAGGAAAAAAAATAAGAGATACCTTTTCATTTCTATGTGTATGTGAGAGGTTAAAAGAATGAAAAGTGGACCAGAGAAAGGATCCAAAATAATTTTTTAGCCAGAAATAAATTCCTAGAATTGTTATTATGTTTCACGAGACCAACATTTGTAATGTAAATACCAGCTGCCTTATCTGTTTCATGCAATGTGTTGCATTCTGTGGTGACAGGAATAGTGCAGACTGAACACAATGTGAAAGTGATGTATGTTATATTTTTGGCATTGACTTAGCTAAGTATGTGGCCAAAAAAAGTATAAGAGGAACTGAGTGAGATTGAAAGGTATTGAGGTTTGTTCTCCCATTTTTTGTGTATGGTAAAGTAATTCTTAATACTAGGAATCTCAGTAAGATCTGAGCATGTGTTTAATAAAGGATTAAAATTCCTTAGGCACATTTCCTGAGAATTAGGTATTACAGAGTGTGCAGGAAACAGTAGTGTCAGAGAGACTTTCAGGGAGAATTGTTCTTGCCAGCCATCCCATATTTGCTTCCTGAAGTGATGTTCTGTCTTCTCATATCAAGCTCACATCTGGTTTACATACTTTGAATACCCTTCAGAGCATCCGTTATGTTTTGTCTGCTCCAGTTTGCATGGTAGAATTTCTCTAGGACCTCTTTTCCTCTCGTGTCTTGGTTTTTGTAAGAGTTAGAAATTGTTACTGGTTTATCTTTAGAGTTCACCTACGTAAGGCACTGGATGTTGTACTAGAAGGGAAATAATTCTGAACTAGAGAAGGACTGAAATAGATGTGGTTAGCAACTGAAATTAATCGTAAGTACAGTACACCAAACACCAGCCCTTGGGGAGAGAACTGGGTTTCCTCTTTGGTTTTGTCACTAACTTGTGAAGATGTACAAAAATGTATTAAGCTGCCTGTAAATCACAGGTGTTTTAAGTGCACAGATTATCATAAAGTTCAGTACAGGGCTCATACAGGGGTGGTAGGTAATACTTCACTATTTAAAAATGTGTCACAATTAGAGACTAATTCTGTACTAATGTCTAATTAATTTCTCTGAAGTAACTATAAAGAAAATATTCTTCAACTATTGTTTGATCTTCTTTTGGTCATTCCTGTTTTACAGCGAGCTCAGTATAGTCAGTTTATGCTTTCATACTTGTGCACTATAGTTGTGAACTGTATAGTCCAAGAACTTTTTTTTCACTGTGTAGAGCCACTTAGTTTTACAGGACAAGGTGATATATTTCTGACCTGTAATGCAATTTACTAAAACTGTGTTAGTTACCCCTAGTATATTGTATTTCCTGAAGGACTAGAAGAGAACAAATTTGATAAGAAAAACCCAGTCTGAAATGGTAATGTATAATCTTGTAATGCAGTAGCAAATAAAGTAAATAACCAATTTTTAGCACTGGCAAAAATTTAGCCATTGAGTGTGTATTGAAATTTGTCTTTAGGACATCAGATAATTGGAAGAGAGGGTAGACTATTAGACGCAGAACATCTGATGTAGTAAAAAAATGTTCTTGCAATATAATTACAAGAATAATTGAATACGTTAAAATACATCTTCCCTTCAGCTCATGGTTACTGTCTACTCAGCTCAGGCAGTGGCTGTGAATGCTTCTAGCCTATTTTAATTCAAAGTGAAGGAAACCCATTTTAATCACCAGTGGAGCAGCTGGAACCAGCCTCTGTCAGAAGGAGGATGCTGGTCTTGTTTGAAACTGTACTCTTTGTATTTATTTAGTGGGAAAATACATTTCAGAGTTCAAGAGTGGGATTTTAAAATCAATTGGAAAAATAAAATAGATTTTTCATCAAATAATTCCCTATTTCATGCCACTCATTGTGTATTAAAGATGGTTTGCTTTTCTAAATAAAAAGCTGTATGTCCCTGGGTCTGAAAGTTGTGCAGACATCTGAAGTATTAATGCAGTTGGGAGTTAGGAGAATGAGGAGACTGCTGCATCCTGGCCCAGTACTTAGCAAGCAATACCAGCATTCCCATTTGGCTCTAGTCCAAGCACTGTGCCTCTGTATCTTTGTTTTGATGAATCAATGTAGATTGGTTTGAGTTCAGGAGAGGATTTTGTCAGTCGGCTTTCAAGTCATGAACATTGAGGCCAGTCCCTTGTTTGTGGAGCTGACAGTACAAAAGTGAGTGTTTGACACGTGGCTTGCTCAGTGCATGGGGATAGAGGCTGTTGAGATTTTTCAGAGATCAGGCTCTAAATGAAGTTGTTCTGTTGGGTCACTCATCTGATTTACACACAAGCTGTTTCTATTGAAGCACCTGGGGCCTTTTGTTCAGGCTTGTGAATAAGCCTCTTTCAGTCACCAACAGTAATTTAGTGTCTCTGCTTCCTTCAATAGGTAAAAGGCAAGTACAGGAATGACATTTCTTTCCACACTGCAACTTCACCCTTATATTTTTAAGATAGGTAACAGAACTGTATCACTAATGCAGATTTTGTTATATACTGGAGCAGATTCAGAAATCATCTAAGGTATTGGTAGTTTTTTATTTCGTACTTTGTAACTCTCAAGCAATACTAAGTGGCAGGATGCGTGGGTGAGGAATGATACCCTCTTTTGGACAGAGCTCTGCAGAATAGCCCTTCAATGTTTTCCTTTGTTATTGTGGCAATTTTAGAGGAAGACATTTCATTGCCTTTTAAGTTCCCTGGCACGATAGAGTGCCCTACCTGTAGAATGTAATGACTCTGACTTGAGCTGTAATCTCATGTAAACTTTGAGTCAACTTAAGCGTGCCTTTCCACTGACAGAGTTCTCCTCATTTTTCTGCCTCTGTACCTTTCCATGCTTCAGTCAATACAAATATTTAAACTAACCTTTTTTTTTTTCTACTTGTCAGTCAGTTTTAATGGCAGTCAGTTCTTTGACTTCATTATCACAGCATGAGAACTTCAGCCAGCCCAAGGGATGGGAAAGCTTGGGAATATGGAATAAATGATAGCTGCAAGTCTTGGATAACTCTGTATGAAAAAAAAAAATCATCCCATATTTATTTTGTATTATGTTATGAATCCTGGGATGGGTAAGGTAAGCAGCTGATGCTTACGTAGTGAATTTGCTCTGCATCATCAGAGGCACCATGTAGAGAATCTCCTGTTACTGCGACATTCTTAGGGAATAATAAACAACTTTGATTTAAATAAATAAACCTAGTGAAATACTGAACCATGGATGTCCATTTCATGTATGAATTTTTTTTTAAAGAAAGTTATTGTCACAACAGCTTTCATTAGCTGTAGTGATACGTGTTACATTGCAATGAAAAGATTGCTGGCATTTGGAAGGTTTTTTCTATGTAGGAGTGTTTGGGAGGTTAGAATGGTGGATAAGGAAATATGGCTCACTTTTATAGCTTGTTACAATACTATGGCTGTAATTGTTTTGGCTTCGGGGGGGCATTACTTACAAGTTCACATGATATGTATTACTATGATGTACTCAAATTTTTGAGTTTCAGTATCTTTGTAAAGGGAAGAGTTGTTTGGTTGGGTTTTTTTTAATGAAAGTGCAGTGAGGAATATATTTTAAGGTATCATAAACTTCTATTCAGAACATTTCAATATTCCCCAGCAGTCTTTTAAGTACTATTTCTGGAACAGCAGTGTAAATTGCAACAAAGTACAGCAAAGAATGTGGTGACAGACAAGGTTAATCTCTGTATTTGTCTGCACAGGACCAGATTATGGATGTTGGTGATCACCTTTCTGCTTATTCAAAGATGGGTTATGTTGCTCTTACATACTCATTTAGTGCAAGATTGTGCAAGGATTTCTAGCCCTCTCAAGAGCAGGAAGAAACAGTGGCTCAGAAGGCAGCTGTCATTTCATACCCATTCCAGCTGCCCTTTCCACTCAAATTTCCTCCCATCCCCTCCCCCTCCATTAAAAAAAAAAAAAAAAAAAAAAAAAAAAAAAAAAAAAAAAAAAAAAGTGGGGGCAGGATTGCAAAAAAGAAGAGTTTGAGGGTTTAAAATCTCTAGCAGCTAATCTATCACATCCTTCAGTTTTCATGGCTATCTGCCAATTTAAAATACACTTGTTTTTTTTCCTGCCTTGCCAGTAATTAGACAAATGCAGTAGTGCTTATGGCATGAAAAACTCTATGTCTGGTAAAAGCAATTGCTATCATAATGCATCCCTAAATTTAATAGTAGTCGTGTAAAATGAATAAGCAGCTCTCTATTTCAAGGGGTAATGGCTTTAACTATCAAAATGGCTAGTATTTTTCTTGATTGGCTGCTTTGGCTCCTTTTTTGTATTTCTGTTTTTAGGAACTGAATCAATTCATTATGACAATTGTATTTTATTTAACAAACAACAAGGCAGGCAGAAACACAAAACTTATAAAATGGTCACCAACTTCCTATTCACCTTGAATCGTAGATTTTTCCTTTTATCCCATTTACAGACAAAACACAAACCTTTTCTTCCCTGCAAGTATTACGCTTAAAGTTGTTGTTTACTTTTCTGGTTTCCTTGGAAAATTGCTTGCCTTGTGTTCTGCCAGGAGCATTGCTGTGGATGGAGAAGAGGTCTGATTAATTGGAAAGAAACTTTTTATTACTGGGAAAACTCAACACATTGTTGTGGAAAATTAATCAATATTTATTTTCTTAATCCATAGTGCCTTTTTCTTGCTACTATGACATCTGTAAAGCTTCTCTCAAAGAAAAGATGCTTCAGCAGTTAGTGCTCTCTTAAAGGGCAGTTGTGTTGATGCCATTTGGCTAAGCCTTTAAAGTTCCTGTAATCTGTGCCATCCTGTCTCATACAGTCCCATCTCATAGTTGTCCTTTCTCTGCAGTGCTCTATGCCCAGATCTCTGTGGCTGGGCTGCTCCAGCCTGGCGGACAGCATGCCCTCGCTGCGATGCCTGTATAACCCAGGGACTGGCGCACTCCCAGCTTTCCAGGTACTTTCTGTCTCTCCCCACTCCTTTTCTCTCCATCTGTGTGCGTGTGCATCTCCTTTACTTGCCTGCTTGACCTCTGTTTATTCTGGTTCATACTCTGTGCCTCTCCTCTGTCATTCAGATCTCTGGTATTCTAACCCATCTTGTGTAGATTCAGGGCAGCTGGGGCATTTCCATTTATCTTGATATAAGTATTTTATTTATTTTTTCATTTGCTTTAAATTGTGTCCAAAAGATACCACTGAATTGTATCTGGCAAACAGCATCCATCACACAATCTCCAATCTGGCTATTCTGTCTATTTGTGATTCCTCTCCAATCTAAATTTTTTGTGTGCCACTTAAAGGACTGAGAGGGTGAGTTCATTGCCATGATGATAATTGATGCCAGCAATTCTTTACTTGAGCTTTGTTAGCAAGAGCTGGACATTTTGACTACAGAAAATTAAGTAAGCTGTCAGTCAAAAGGCAAATAAAGGCTACCTTTTTTTTTTCTTTGATCTCTGAATTTGTTAGATTCAGACTTTCCTCTGTCATGTGTGAGCTTTCTGACAGACAAGTTTGTTCAGACCCTTTAGGTGACCAGTGAATCTTAAAAAATGCAGACATTCTCCCATGGGCAGAGAGTAAGACAAGTGCTGGGTGAGCATCCAGAAACCTGGACAAACTGTGTAACTGAATCTCAAGATTATTGGAAGCATTTTTGATGACATGTGGATGTAACAGCAGAGACTGGGCTCCAGAGAGGTTATATTCACATTGGAAACTCTGAAATATTATGTGAACTGGAGTGACCGAGGGACTTTAAGAGTATCTCTGTAGAGAGCATGCTTATTTGAGCTTATTGTAGCATGAACATTTACTTCATGGTTTTTCTGCTAGATTATGCTACTGCTGGCCTAACCTTTGGCAGAGAGTTTTATTTACCAGCATCTTCAAAACCAGATAAAAAGAATCTGCAGAATCTTTCTGAGATTTTTACTTGTTATGGGTAAGTTCATTATGCAGGTCTAAAGGAAAGCATACAAAGATTATTTTAAGTTTTACTTCTTGCTTCCAGAGCTAGGATAGTGCTGTGGAAATAATCCTCTTAGTCCCAGAGGAGGTTTAAGTGTCTTGCATCATTTTGCTGCAACTCGTTTTGCTGACACAGCAGTAGCACTGATGGACTCTGGAAGGTGTCCTGCCAGGCCTCCTTTGCTGAACCAAGCTTTTAGTGGAGCTTTCTGTGGGGGAGGGGAAAACACGACTTTTTATTAGTTTGAGAGGGCTCTAGAGACAACAGGCAGAGTTAGACTCCTAATCCTGATTTGCATAATTTGACTAAATTGAATGGGCCTAATTTTTGTGCTTTTGGCTGTTGAATAAATCTCAGATCTCTTTAAGCTTAGCAGTATATGGAAAGTAATTTATAAACTCAAATTGAGACTTCTTCCTTTCTACTTGAATTATTTTTGATTACTTAGAGTAGGCATATATTACAAAGGGGAAGAGAAATTAATTTATTTTAGCTTAAGATGTCCTTGCTAACAATAGATATGAACAGTAACTGCTCTGCTAATGCAGTGTATTGATATTGGGGTCAAATCAGTTAGCTGCACAACCATTCATTGTGTTGGGATACTGGTAGGACTGACATTCACTGTAGATTTTGAGGAACACTTCCATGTGTATTTAGTGACTGTGGGCATTGGGGAAGTATGTCCTACTTGCCATCTGAAATGGTAGACTGATACTCTTCACTGAACTCTGACTGCTGTGTTGAGGAACACATTTACTGCCAGTTGAGAGAGAAACCACATCACCAGCAACAGCTTCTGCAGCACTGAGTCATCCACATTTCAGTCCATTTTTTTCAATGGGTTCTGATTGATCCTCATTAGCTTGCATGGTTTGAAGGAAACTCCCCTCTTAGACATGGCTTCTGCATCTTCCAGTACAGAAGGGAGTGGTTTGGAGCCTGCTCGAAGCACAGATTTTGCAGTATTTCATCATTCTTTAATGTGTTTTTTGGTATCAAATCTTTGGGAAAGCATTAAAGACTTTCTTGTAGCCCAGTGAATTTTCTCATATTAAGTTACTTTCTTTTTTCCGTAGCAAGCTTAAAGTAACTGGAGAAGAATATCAATGTTCTTTGCTTGTGGCAAAAGAGAAGATGCCATCTGGAAGGCTACTTAGTCACTGCTGAATTTGTCTAGTTATTTACATGCCTGCCTTCAGATGCTCAGACAGAAATGTGGAAAGATGCTCTTTTTGAACAGCTCAGTTAAAGTCTCGCTGTCTCCTCATGGGAAGCATTGGCAGGTAGTCGATTTAGAGATGATTCTGTTAATATGTCAGGTAACTTCATTTTTCTTCTTTGTGTTTTTATTATTGGAGACACTTAGGTGAAAACAGGATCTTCTGGTTCCTCAGCCCTGTTTTTATGTAATCATCCTGCAGTGGGAGAGGCTTTAAGGCTAAACGCAGGAATAGGGGAATAAGAATCTATAAACAGTTCTTTTTTACATCTTTTATCTCAAAGGGCTTTGCAACTGACAGTCTACTGTGTAACTGAATTTCATAGCAATCATGGTGGAAGATGGCAGCAAATTGGAACTTGAACTCCTATAAGGCACTGTGGGAAGTGGTCAAAGAGGATATTTTAACAAGTGAAAAAGGCCAGCTATGCCATTTTCAGTGTCTTGGATGCCAGATTTTATGGTACTGTTATTCTGCAAAGCAACTGAAAATTAGATTGCATGTAGATTCTCCTAATAATAAAAAATAAATAATGCAGAATATACTCTTTTTTCTTAGAAATTTATGCTTTGGAAGTTTCCAGATGTGCCAACAGGTGTCTGTTTTCATGACATTTTCCATGTGATGATACATACTTTCCCTGTTAAAATGTTTTTCCATACATGCTACAAGGCTATATTTATGTTGCTTTTCATAGTTGCAGCTCTTAGAAAATTCAAGTTTACAATCACACCCATCAAGTATGCCAAGGGAATGATTGTATTAATCCTTCCAGGTTTGCACAAGACCAGAGTATTTCCTTGAATTGATTTCTGTAGGCTGTTGTATAAATGAGGAGGCTTGAAGAGGAATTTAGTCTTGCCAAAGATCTTATGTATCACCATAATTGCAGAGGGCAGTCCACCTCTTCCTTTTTACCTAATTCACAGCCAATGCAAATACCAGCTCCTGTTTAGATTGTAAACTTCTTGGGACAAGAATCATGCTTTTACTACCTTTGTCTAGAGCCTAGACACAGGTGGAGAAGAACACAGTTGTCTTGTCAGCTTTATTTTGCCAAATCTGAAACTTTTGTTTCTGTAACAGGCTCTACTAATCAAAGAGGAGGATTAACTTCTGTGGTGAAGGTATAGCAGCATCTTGAATACAGCAGTGTCTTTACAGAATGTCAGAAATTTGCATTTTTTTTTTTTTTACCTGAAGATCTTGGCCATAAAGAACTACACATCAGGGTTTGTTAGGTGAAGGGGATGAGCTGCTGCTTGGTTTTGCAGAAGTGAGCATGTGTGTGAAACTTCCTTGGCCTGGGTGAAAAGCTCTGTCCTGTGGAGGAAGGCATGGGTGTACTGTGCTAGGCAAATTGAAGCAAAAGGGAGTGCATTTGAGGCTGTAAAGCGTGGATCTGACCTGGATCTTTCTATCTGATCTGTGGATCCGTCTATGGACTGAGATTACTTTTGCAGAAAGGTGAAAATGCAAAAGATGTCAAAGGTATGAAGTGATGGAAGCCTGGTGTCCCTGTGATGCAGGCATGAACGTATTTTTCAAATTACTTTTACATTATTTTTTCCTAATGTTTATATTTTTCTGTTACAAAGCAGAGTATTAAAGAATTGTCAGTGTATTGGTAGAATTAGTTGTATCTGTAAATTTCTTTCAGCCTGTTCATGCAGTTTTGTGTTAGAAGTTGACATTTTATTGCAGGAAATACAGTGTAAATGTGAGTAATAGTACATAATTTCTGTTTATACAGAAGGTTAGAGCTAGAATCTTGGGGTGGGCACACTGCATGCTCAGAAATACATTTGTGAGAAATACATTTGAAGAAAATTTGCTTTGGAGCCAGTGTTTGCTGGTCTGCATAGTTCTGTCTCTAATTGGGAAAGATAGGGGGTGTCCAGTCCTAGACTCCATCAGCATGGAGACACTAAGCCTGCTTTGTATTCACCCCTCTTGCTCTGCCAGTGGCTGTGTGAAACCTGCCCGGAGGCTGTTTACAGTGCACCTCTAAAGCAGAATCCTAATTTTGGTGACTAATAGCCAGAGCATGTGGCTCCAGCACCCCCCGGCTGGCAGCAGGCTCTGCCCTGGTTGTGAATGTAGTTAGGTGGCCCCCAACTGTTTACAAGACAGCAGAGGTGAGATCTTTGATTGACAAGTCAGAAATGCATTAGATCATTCCTCTGCCAAGCTCTGGTTCATGCTGTTAAAAATGTCAGCCTCTCCAAGTTTGAATGGCAGCCTGAGGGCCTCAGAAGCTTTTTGTTTTCTGAGATGGAAACACAAATTGGATGTGTGCCTGAGCGCTTCATCCTGGGCTGTAATTTCATCTTTTAGCTAAGAACCACAAGGTACATGAGCAAAGCACCCTGTAAACAATAATACTGGGGAAAAAAATAAACAAGGTCGTGTTTCTGGTACGTTGATCCACTGGTGTCCTGACCTCTATCACGTTGAACATCTCCACTCTGATTGCTGTTCCCTTTGGCATTACAATGAGAGGAGATAGACTGACACTGGAGGCAAAGATTTAAAGTTGCAGTGCTGTTGCACATTCCTTGTATTGGCTATGAAATATTGAACTGCCACAACGTGACACCTGGTTTTTTAAGCAAAGTTTCTTGTTGGAGGTGTTCAGCAGCCGTCTTTTCTGTTTTTCCTCATTTTACCACCTGGCAGGAACAATTATAAAGGCATGAAAGACGATACAAGAAGGAGCAGAAATGAAGCCAAGTCGCATAATTTTTGTGTTTGACTCCAGCCCCATTTGTAGCTCAGATTTTTGGGAGCTTCACTGTAGGAAGACCTCAATGGTTAGCCTGGCTGGAGATTTCTTTAAATGAAGTGCCCAGTGACTACAGAAGAACTTTCTTAAACATATTTAGGCTTTATCCCTCTTTAAATTTGGTCTGGCTGGTGATGTAACCTGTGCAGAGGCTGAGTGATGCTGGGGATCCCAGCAAACTCAGGGAGTTGCCAGGCTCTACTGCAAGATCTCAGCTCTGGGGTAGTAGCAACAGCAAGAGAGGTTTTCCTCCTTTCAGGTGGCAGAGAAATGAAGGGAACTAGAAAGAAATATTTTCTTTGTGGATCAGTGGGATGGGTTTGATTGTTTTTTGTAGCATGTCACTAATTTCTAATTACATTGAGTAATTACATTTAGTAACAGAAATCGGCATGTGTTTCCACCCACATTGATCCTCGAAAGTTCCATGTGATTTTATTAGCTCTTTAATCTGAGTATCAAGAAGTGTGACAGTCTCTTTCACTGACAAATACCACCCCAGTGTGTCCAGCACAGTGATTAAATTAAACTGCTTCTTAGGTACAAGGCCTCCCCCTCCTTCAGCCTCTGTAGTGATGGTCCGGTTACTAGTAATGTGCTTTTCCTGCTAAAGTGAGAGCAAGGTGTCTAGCACACCAGCACCAGTTTGGCTGTTTGGTTTAAAAAATGAAACAAAACTCGTTCGCGTTTTCCTTCCTCCCTCGTTAGGAGTCAGGAAGGTGTGTAAAGCCGTAGTGACAAACGGCATATGCAGCGCCGCGTTGGAGGCATACAGGTATCTTTAAAGCTAGCTCCGGTTCCTCAGGATTGCGAACATCTGCTTGGAGGTATTGTGGAGCTCCACAATGCACTAATTGAATTACTCTTTTCTGGAGTTGCAGGCTGCGCTAATTGAATTAGAAGGGGGCTGTGCGTGTGGGCGCTGCGGCGCGGGGCGGGCCCGGCCATGGCGCGGACTGTGCTGCGCTCCCCCGGCCGCGCACGGAACTGCAGCCCCGGGGCTCCGCCGCAGCCGCAGGGCTTTGCCACTTCCACAGCATTCCAGACACTCTTCCGAGCTGCTCCAAAGTCTACATCTTTGTCCCTTTCAATGGAGAAAGGAGGCTCTGAGGATACCCCTCTGCAGCCCCTCCCGCCGCGTTTAGATCCAGCTTCTTCCCTGTAAATCGCTCCATTATCGCTTTGGATTTGATGGCTCCACGGGTAGTGAGGGCTTCAGAGCGAGCCGGTGGCACAAGGTCAAGTTGTACCTATTTGTGCACAACTGCCAAAGAGATAACACCAATAATTTTAATTTAAAAACGAAAATATGGAATTTGACCGCAAATTTTGAGAAGTCATTAAATACTTTCTTATCCAGCATCTAAATTTAAGCCCAATGTTTGAATTCAGTCACTCTTAGGAAATATGCAGAGATAGTTCTGAATAATTCTAAGAAGAAGAAAATTAAATATTTCTTCTTTGAAATAAGGTGAACACATGCAAAATTTCAGGGAATCAACCCAAACACTCTGAGTAGAAATGCGCTTGCTAAATCTTGTAATTCATAGCTTGAAGAAGTACTTTGCTACACTGTATTCGGTGGGTTTCTTCTGATTTTCTCTGCTTTCTGTTGGCTGTTACTTACATAGTGTGTAAAAATACTCAGATATTCTCTTTCCTGTATTCTTTCCTCTACAGATAACGACTCTTCCATAAAATCTCAGCAATTTTCCCTCAGTTTTACTTTTGTTTGGTAGATCGTTCTCATAAATATTAACCATATCAGAGACAAGATGGTCTTTGTTTTGCTTTATTGGTTTCTTATATTTTGTTACATTTGAAATAAAAATAATTTGCTAGAATACTCAGCAAGCTGAGTAAAATTAAACTCTCCTTGTGAAAATATATAACCAATACATTGTGGTATGCATGATTCTTTTTTGTGATGCTTGTATACTTGCCCTGTGTCTGGTGATTTTAAACAGGGCTTCTAATTACCACTAAGAATTAGCAGAATTGCTGCTAAACACAGAAATCTTCAAAATTTTCAGTTATAGTGAAAGTTATTTAACAAACATCTGCCCCCCAAAATAAATGCAGGTTTTTTGTTAAATACATGAAACAGGTTTTTGTTGCTTTTTGAGGAGAATTCCCAATGAAGTTTATACTTTGGGAATTCTGATTTTCTGATTTTATTTATGTTTATAGTTGTTTCTCTCTAGCATTTTATTTATGTATTTACGTATATAAATATATGTGTGTATGTATAAGTATTAAAAAAATCATGTTGTCAGTCTTTTTGGCTCCCTTTCTATGTAGTCTGGTAGACTGCCTCTAGTAGCCATTGGTAATGAAATATCCAAGGAATTCATTGATCATACCCAAATATTTATTTAGGGCTCATGCCTAGTTCTTAAATGACTACCAATATAATTTGGTACCATTGTGCAATTTTCTAAATTGTGCCTGTATATAGCAAGATCAAGCATCATCTTTTGCCTACCTTCTACAAAAAAATCCCTGTGATTTATTCTCTCAAAATATGACCATATATCCAGCAAACAAAGGAAGCAACTCTTCATTCAGCCAATAAAGCTGCATACGCTTCTACTCTTTCAGGAATATACCTTGCTCTTCTATCACATCTTCAGAGTAATAAACTGTGCAGCAACCCTTTGATGTAGGTAATAACATTTGACCTTGCAACACAGTACGTTCCCTTGTGCAAATGAAGACAAACTTAACACGTCGATGTTGTGGCGGTTGTTCATTTAAAAAGCACACACACACAGACAAAATTGGTGTGTAGGATAACACACTTATTTCCAGTGCCTTCTTTTGGTAAAACTCAGAAGTGAAGATGGTCGTGGTGAGATTGTCACCTTTAAAATAATGTGAGAGTGAATTTGGTGCTGCCTTCGGAGGCTGTAAATAGGAAAGAATCTATTTCATCCAGTGTATAGAGTGCTTTTAAAATCAATCTATTTCCAGAAACTAAATTGTCCTGGGACCAGCTCTTGATATAAAAATTCATAGAAACCTGTTTTTCCGAGTGTGGTAACTTCTTGCCATAGTGCTGTAGTGTTAGAATTCACATTGGCCAGGTTGTTCTGTAAATTAAACAGTGACAGCTTCCCTCAGGGGAACAGCCAATGTATTTATGATGATGTGCTGATTACACAAAATACACTGCAAGCAGAAAACAGCTGCAGAGAACAAACCTCTTAAAAGAATACAATTACAAATAGCACCCTCAGTATTTCTAGTGGTGAGAGCAAAATACAGCATGCTAATGCAGGCTTCTAGTTTGCTTCCAAAGAAGAAAAGGGATCTACAAAGAAGAGGCTGAAGAATGGTTGGATGCGCACACAATGCCAATGTGGAGCAGCACATAATCCCCTCCTGAAGGTGAAGGGCAAAAACACACCTCAGGCCTGCTTTTTTAGCTCCCTTTGTTGCTTAAAATTCCTGTGACTGCAGCTCCAACAACACCGGCTGGTGAGGTGTTTGGGCTCTCTGGCTTGTTGGTGTTTTGACTGCGGTCTTAACCTGTGTCCTGGTTAAGAGCTGAGATGTGATTAGATGGCTAATTTATACTACCAGTATGACCATTATGAAGCAGATTGTGAAGCATAATGTGACCATTATGAAGGAGATACTATAGGGGAAAAAAAAAAAGTTTAAAGCTGAACTTTCTTTTGCTGCTAATTATTGCTTTGAGGAAACTTTTGGAAATAAATTCTGATTGTTGTTTGCAGTATCTTGTTTTTTAAAGGTTCCTGTTTTGTATGTGTGGGGCAAGGTCTTGTACAGTCCACTTTGGGATAAGATGAAACCTGAAACATATTACTAGAAGATGGTGGAGGTGGGACTGTGATTATAAACTCAGGACACAGACATCTGAAGAGAAAGAGGTCTTCACCTGAAAACAAAAATGAGAAGTAACTGGAATTGTTTTGTGTAGTGCAGCTGTATGCAAGAGAGTTGTGATAAGGACCACTGTGGTGGGATTTTGTGTGAGGGCTTGTTGAAAATGAGGAGTGTGACAGGTCCCACAGCTACTAATATCTCACTTTGGAGGGTTGCAGAAGCAAAATACCTCCACAACTCCACTGCACGTCTTTTTTTTTTTTTTTTTTTGGTCTGAGTTGATCTGTCACACTTAAATACAGCATTCTACTTTTGGCTCTACCTTGTATGAATGTGGGAGAATGAAAATACAGAGAATGCCCTTTTCATCCGCTTTTTCAGAGTCACTGATAGATAAGTATGATGACTTTTAAAAGTCTGGAATTTTTGGTGTTTGGTGTCTTTGTTATGTTCTGAGACTATATAAATAAAACATGTTTCAGGCAGAATATTACCTGTTTAAAATGAAGAAGTGTAGTCCTTTGAACATACAGATCTGATTTTAAAGCAGATGAGGTAAAAGCATTGGCACTTTAATTTGAAAAGACTTAATTCACTTGCTTAGAAGAAGTATCAGGTTTTCCATGTATGGATTGCTGGCATGTACTAATAGACTGTTATTCATCTGTCTGTATTTTCTTTAAATCGTTTTTGAGCCTCTGTGTGTTGTCCTGCTCTGCTTACATGTATCCCATGTGGCAAGAGGGAGTTTTGTATAATCACCCTGCTTTAATCAATAGAATAATTGATAAACCAGATAAGATTTAAACTGATTACCTCCCCGAGTAGAACTCCCCAAGGGCCTTGGACTCTCTTAATTTTGACATGTATGTTGTGTACCCCGTGGATGAAGTGCAGTTTGAATTATCTGTTTTTATTTGCTTAATGATGGGGAGGGTGTTAAAGTCAAATGTTTAATTAACCCAGCAATGGGCTGCGCTGTCACTTACACACACATCCAGCTGATTGAGATATCTCACCGAGAATACTGAATAGGAATGATAATGTGGCACTGAGACGGAAGATTGCTTTTTCAATCCATTTGCTGGGTCACTGCTTTGAATGTCTTACTGGATGAAAGGCATTCAGCCTGGAAAAAAAATTCAGCATTTAAGTACATTTTGTTTTCCTGGCCCCTTTCCACCAAGAAGTTAAATAAAACAGATATGCTGTAGGTTTAATAAGCCATTCATGTTGTAGCAAAAAAGCTGCAACTACTGGATCTCAAATAGGCAGTGGTCTAGAATTGTGTAATTTCCTATAGGAACAAAATGTTTGTCAGTCCCAAGATATCTGAAGGTGAGATCCTATACACATCTTTATCTTTCCTTCTTTGGTTGCAAATCACCCCATTTGATCATGTCCAAAGCATGTCCTACTCTTCTTCCTTGCCCAGCGCAGTGAAATTTAAAATAATACTTTGTAACTCTTTGTTCTAGTTCAAGAAAATAGTCGTTTAGAGTTGGAATTACTTTACAATGGTAGAACCTAGTAGTGAGCTGTTAAATTTAAATGTTGCAGGAGGGGCTGTTGTGTTGCCACATTTAAATTTGCTCTAGCCAAATGGGGAGAAACCAAGGTTTCCTTTCTTGGGTGGCAGCTGTCAAAAGGCTGCAGTGCTTGCTAGCCATACATTATAATTTTCAGTGCCTAATCTGTAACATTTGATTCTTTTATTAGAAGATTATAAATTATTTGTTAATGTGATTGAACAATCATACCTTTTTCTTCATATCAGCAATATGAAGAAAACAACATATTTTCAACAGCACTGTGTGGAGGTAAACACACCCTGCATTGGAAACTAACTAAATTTGCCTCATAGTCCAGTGGTGTGATTGATGCTTCTTGTAATAAATGTAGCTTTGGAAGCTGGAAAAAGCACCGAAGCCTGACTGTATGGACTAATTACTACTGTGAGGCACACTGGGGAGGTGGAGCTGTGTCATCCAAACTGCTCCATGGTGACTCTGTAGGTACTTTGAACCTGTTCCAGATTGAGAACCAGGCAGCTTTGGCTACAGGATCACCTGGCTCACACTGTCTAAGACAAAGATCTGGGTGCCTCCACATTTGGTAGCGATGACCGTGTGCTGTGAATTCCCATTAGTCTGGCACTGCAGTGAGATCACTGAACAGCCATTTCTTAACAAGTGAGCTCCTTTAGGGGAGAAACTGTGCCTAAAAGGTTAACAAGTTTTGTTCCCCTCTGCTGTCATTTTTACTTTGAACAGACAGCTTGTGCTTCATGCCTTTGTTTTGTATCTCATTTTCCCTTTATCCTGCAATAAAAAATAGGAAGGAAAAAAGTAAAGCATAAAACAGTACAGTGAGATATGTGGTTGATTTAGGTGTTGGAGAGTGAGAATGCCACAGGCTCTGAGGAAGGGATGTGATGACAAGTGGAGGTATTTTGTCTGTTTGACAGGAAAGCTCAGAATGAGGGGTTTGGGAAACAGAAAATTACAATAATTAAGCGTAGGTGATGACCAGGGATGAGAGGGGAAGGGGGTTTATATTCAGTCCTGTGAAATAGCATTGGTTCTTTGAGGGAACTAGTTAAAAAAAGTTAGAAAATAATGCTTGAAGGGGGATGATGCCTGTGTAACTTAGATCAAAGTTACAAGATGCTTGTATAGCTTGACTTAAAAGATATCAATATAACCTGATATATCTACATAACCTGATATCAGAATAACCTAAATCATGACTTCTTATATATCTATATAATCTGATACCTATATTACCTGAGTCATAGATTTTTATTCTTATATAACCTGAATCATAACTTTTATACCTACATAACCTGATATAAATAACTTTTTATACAATGTAATGGTTAATATATGGTTAACTAGTTGCTTAATGCTGAATAGACAAAGAAAGAAGAAATAAAAACTTTCTGGGTGGATAGCTTTAGAAATAAATAAGTATAGTACTAATGAAAAATTGGCATGTGCAAACCAATTAGCCACAAAACAAAGAATTTAGGCCAGCTAAGACCAGACAGACCAAGGAACACTGCGCGTGCTCCGAAGACAAAGTTGGAAAGTTCAGATGCGAAGAAGACCTTGGAAGCCTTCATCAAAGACCCCTGATGACCCCCAAATTGAGGAGATGCAAGTGCAGTGTGAAAGAACTATCCAATAGCCATCAGGTCATACCATGTAAATTAGTTCTGGCGTGTATGTGATGATGTTGTGGTGATACAGTTTGATACAGTGATACTAAACAATACTTACTGCATAAATATACCGCAGCACTTGACAAAGCTGGGTGAGTTGAGTTAGGAGGAGAACTTCCCCTCACCATCAGGTGAGGGGGATTTCAAATTCTTAATCCTGTTTGGAGCTGCTCTATAGATACCTCATATGCCTGCACTATAGACATTGGTCTATGGGGATTTATTTCCAGCCTATCTTTTGGGCACCAAGGACATGAAATCTACAGCAAAGCTAGACACTTTTACAACTGGTTTCTAAGAGCACTTGCAGCTCCTATGCAGATGAAGCTGTAATAAATATTGTACAAAGAAAGTTAAACTGTATCTAGAGAATTTTAATAAATAAAAAGTTTTTAAAAACTCTCCCTGGATCCGTTGGCTCTTGCTAACTCTTGCTAGTACTAGAAATATGTTTTTGACGTGTATTTTGGATGTTGGCTTATATTCCAAGCCTGTAAAAACTGACTTTGTGCTGTCTCCCCCACCCTACTTGTAGAGGAGAGAAATCAAGAAAACTTCTTATTCCAGCATATAAAATCACTGATAAAAGCCTACAATTCATGAGCATGGGAGGGAAGAATGCTGTGAACTGTGAATAAGAGTGTATAATTTCAAACTTTACTACTTTTACACTCTGGGAAGAGTGTTGAAAATGAATTTTTGTGGAAGGAACGTAGCAAAATGAAAGCAGCAAAGAAGTGAGAGCCAAGCCTGGATTGATTCAGTTCTTCTTTAAAAGGCTTCTGTTGCATGCTAAATCCTTCTTCCTGAAGTATGTGTGGCACAATTTAGCAGTCTGGCAGAAAAATTTAACCCCAGCTGAAACTGTTATAAAGGAATTTTAACATGAATTTAAAAGATGGGAGAAATTACTAATGTTGCCCTGAAGAATAGAAAGGGAAGAACATTGTTTTGTTCAGTGTAAGGAACAGATGTACAAGGGTAAGGCAGTAGGAAGAGGCAAACCAAAGCACAGAGATAATAAGATTCAGAACAAGACCTGACACCAGTCTTACGTAGGTGATCTGGTTGAATATTTGAAAGTGTACCAATATTATGTGTATTGTAAGGTTAATTGGATGTTTTAGCCATGCTTTTTTAGGAATGTGTGCTTTCTATTCCTTAAAAAGATGTAGATAGCCTTGAACTACATAAAATCTTGGAGTACAAGTTGTACGCTATAAAATCATGCATAGAAAGTGCTAGCTATAAAAATGTGTATACCTTTAAAGGTGCTGATCAATTTGTGCTATTTAGGAAAGGAAATTCTGAAACAGACCCGGCTGTGAGGATATGCAAATAATAAAATTCAGCTAGAGGTCCTTGAGGCTTCTTAAGCTCTAACCTTGTTATGAGGAATGGGGAAGTCGAACTGCCTAATGCAGATGTCTGTGAGTTACAAAAATAACCAGATGTCCTGATTAGCAGAAGCAAATGTTCTTCCTTTAATCCACGTGAAATTATATTCAAAGGCTCTCCGGATGTAATGTGTGTGTAAATAAGGCACCAACAAACATTGGAATAGAAAGGGCCGTTGGCCAACTAGCTTGCAAGGCTTGAAAGCTTGAGTATTAAAAACAAATTTGCCATTGCTGACTCTTAAATTCACAGAACAGAACTGTTAAGCAGGGCTGCTTCCTGGGAAACATGGAAAGCCTGTCCTCATTAGCCATATTCTCTCCCTCCCTCTCTCTCTCTCTCTCTCTCTCTCTCTCTCTCTCTCTCTCTCTCTCTCTCTCTCTCTCCCCCCCCACCCCCCCACCCTCCTTAAAAAATGTGGATGAAGTGAAGCTAGCTTTTTTCAATTCCCCTAAATGGCTTGTTCCCAGTATCTGTATTTTGGGGGGGAGGGAAGGGGGGTAGTGGTGGTGGTGTTCTTTTAGCTACAACTAGATTTTTGCTGTTCAAAATGCATCTGTTCATCAGATCTTTGATATTTGTGCTGGTTTTGGGTATTGTAATGTTAAACTGTTCTAGTAATGCTGACTTCCCACACCATTAAATTACCCTTTATAGCCAACCACTAATTACTAAGTTAAAGAATGTCTTAAGAAGCTTTTCTTTATGTTATGTAATTCTGTTATGACGTTGCTTTAAAAATTTATACTTTTCCAATTATTGATTTGAATGAAAATTAAAGAAAACCATGAAGGATCCATTCTACAGATGTGAAAACCAGAATCTTGTCCTGGTTGTTGCACTTTTGTTATCATCATCAGTGTTAACATGGAGGCAGACCAAATTAGGACTTGTGTGAACATGAATGTATTTATTTGATAAGAGGTGTAGTGTTGTATGTCCCATTTTCACCGCTGTCAGAGCTTCAGTTTTATGACTTTAGGTTATATTAGGAACCTGAGCTGCTTCAGCATGAATTTCAACTTGTAAAGTTCCAGAAAGTCTTCATCACGGGGCACTTATAAATGTATTGGAGGAAAAAAAAGCACCATGATTCTGTGCAGCTAACAAGATAGTAGATAAAATAAACAGAATAGACACGTGCATGCCAGGCTTTGTAGTGGAAGGCTTTTTTAGTTTATTCCTTTTCTTTTTCTGTTATCAGTCAGTGCAAGGCAGGCTGCAGATTGTCTGCCCTCTCTTTGTGTCATTCTAATGCTTATCCAAAACCCCCTGCAAAAGTGCCATTTAACTTTTAACTTGTAAGAACTGGGAAACTTGTCTGTGCCTTCATTCTAGGCTGAAGTCACCCCCTTGTGCCTACACATTGCAATTTATGGTGTTCTCTGAAAGGATCTAATCTCGGTGAATGTTCAGAGCAGCAAATGCCGAGGAGAAATGGGGTCTGATACTTATCTCTGCATTTTCATTGCTGTGGATCTCCCTGTGTGTTATAGCTGTCATTTTTGTTTTATCTACTGAACAGCAGAGAATTGCCTTCAAACTTGCAGCTTTCATACTTGTTCTTCTCAAGGAACATTACCAATCCTAAGGACTAGTTTTGTATATTGTAGTGACTAGCCAAATAAGTGTGAATTTGAATGTTTTGTTCATGATAGGAGAAAAAGGAGAAGCTATGATTACATGTTTTTAGTGTATCATAGACGCTTTTTTTTTTAACTGTAATACTGCTTCAGGCTGACACTGGCTATGCCAGGATTCATCCTAGCACTGTTTGAAATGGCTGAGATATTTATAAACTGACAGACAGCATTTATAAAATGAGGATGCTGACAGTCCCTTAACGATAACAATGGTCTTGGACTCATCTATCACTTACAGAGGTTATTGGAAAGGGAACATAAGACTTCTATGTGCCTCTGGTCTTAGACGGGCACTTATTTCCACACATCTCTCTCTCTCTTTTCAGTCCTTGCTGGCTGACATTGGCATTAGCCAATTACAGCTAATTTCTCCATTCCTTTACCTGATGATGCTTTGTCCTGTTTTCTACAAGACAACTAACTTCGCAGAATCTTGGAGGAACACCCTCTTTCTCCCAGATTTCTCCCTCCTAAACAAGAGAAACATCCTGATGTCTGGCAGGCTGCTGGCTTGAGCTGGGAGAGAAGAACAGTGTGCCCTGATTGACAGACTTAACCTGGGGCTGGGCTGGGGTTAAACAGGCCTTCTGCCTCCTTTTACTTTCATACAGCACCAGTCTGCAGACAGAATGCTGATGTACCTCTTTATTCAGTGGCTCCCTCTTGACTGAGAGAGTACCCTTCTGTCCTTGGTGAGGAGGACCAAGTGCAGCACAGGGACACTTCCAGGAACATGAAAAAGGATGTCAGTTATTTTCAATTTCTGATAAAATGCTGTGTTCATTCAATGCACTTAGGAGCTTGAGGGTCAGGTCGTATCAACAGTTTGCACTAGAAAAGGAAAAAACGCACTATTTCACTGGTGTGCTCTAGAGCATCTATTTTAATGTGGCAGCAGAAATACTGAGACAGCTATGTCTGGCATCCAGTTTGCCCTTGGAACATTTACTCTACTCTAACTGTTTGCACACTGTGTTCCCACTGTATTATTTGCTTAGAGACCTAAAATACCCAAGTAGATTTCCTACATGCCGTCGGATCTGCTGATACCACTAAAAGCACACCCTGCCCAGGCTTCTGTTCGAACTGATGTATACGCATGCAATGGCTGGAGCAAGACTTGATTGGCTTGAGGGGGTCTATTTATCAGGGAACTCGATTAAAATACAGACTGCACATGACATCAAATTTGTAATCATTTTTCCACAGCAAGCAAGCAAGCATTTTCTGTATTGGATGCAGGTGTTTAAAGCAATAGTGTGTTTTAAGGGCCAGTGCAGCACAAATTCTGGCCTTTGGGATAAAGACAAGTGTTTTGCCTGCATAAACAATATATTATTTTTTTCCCCTCCCCGAGGTCCACACACACCTAGTTTCCCTCAAGCTCATCATCTCTGTCAGGTTAATCAATAGGCACCGTATGGCAGAGGGTCAGTAATCAGTGTCATCGTGCCTTTAAATCGTGTTGAAAATTTGCTTAAAGCCTGGGCCAATTAACATCGAGATGATGAATGGATGGTTAGATGGGAAGAGCCTGGCGCTCAGGGGCTTTGTGAGAAGGAGATGCTCAGCTGTTGAGCAGCAGACACCAGCGAATAAAATCAGCCATTCATGTGAGCTCAGTCCACCCACTCTTAATGATAATGTCAATCTAGCAAAATATATACACATTGGAGTTGTCATGAGTTCATAAATCAAAGGAGTTTGTCAAAGGCATTCAGATTAACGAGGCAGCAGCAATAACAAGTCAAATTTGCATAGAGAATTGCCCGAATCTCAGTAAATTATGATCCTGTTTTTCATTTGATTATTTGCTAATGTCTCAAGAGGGAGAATGATTATATTAGCATGCAAAATCTACTCCAGAAGTAGAAATCCGAGGTATAGCAGACCAGCACACGATGACAATTAATCAGTTTCTGCATACTAGCATAAACACGCAAGGCCCAGAAATGAACTCCTTTTTTATTATTATTTCTCCTTGCTACTGATCCAAATGGTTCAGCTTGACAGAGACTTTATATTGCTTTAACAGTGTTCTGAATTGTGCCTGCAGGCAAGACATAGTTATGCAGCTATAACCAACCTATCCATCTGCCAACCAGATTGGAATTCTCCTATCCAAGGCTTCCATTAACCCCCACTGACAGCTCCAAACAGGATTAAGGATTTGAAAGCATAAAAAATAGTTGTGCTCTTCACATAGAAACGCTTCTCCCCCACCCCCACCTCCACACACTTGGAAAAAGGCTGTGTCTGTACTCTTTTATAATTAGTGCAGGGCAGAACAGCATCAAAGAAAGCCTCCCCCATTTGGCAGGGTTTTGATTTCCACCATGAGTGAGGCGGTACTAAAGGTAGCTCTGCCCAATTGGTAGTCCCTGGGAGTGCATTTCTCCATGTATTATATCTCATTCCCAGCAGTGTTTTGCTGGGCTGTGTACACAAAATACTGCATGTCATCTCCTGTCAAATGCTTCAGTCTGGGGATTTCGTATGCATTGTAGCATGTTGTGTTTAGTGGTGGAGGAGGCTTCATGGGGAGAGTTAAATAGTAATAATTTCGTAGTGGTCTTTAAGACAACCTGCCATGGAGTTATATTCTGTTAATTACAGGCTGAAGTTTTAAATGCAAATCAGATTTAAAAGGATCTCATTACAGGCAGTAGCCATTTTAGGAAAAATGAGCTATGGAAGGCAGAGCCCCTTCACAGGAATCTCCTGTTAGGGAGAAATTTTCAAGGTTACAAGAACTATGAGCTTGCATTTCCTGACTTTTCTTCTCAGTACTTCCCCTGTCGTTGTGTGACCTTGGGGGAAAAAAAAATAAAATTATTTTACCTGAAAAGAGGGGGTGCTTTGGAGATTTCAGCATCTAATCTTGCTGTATTTGCTCAAAAGAAGAGACCCTTGCATGTGAGCACAAACACTTTTACCCAGCCCAGCTTTAGTCAAGAAGGCTTGCCTGTGGGACGTAAAAATTTTCCCTGGTGGAAGGGAGTTTGTATGGCTTTTCAGCTTTCCATTTGTGCTAGTTTTCTTTGCTTCTTTCTCCCTTACAAATTCCATCGTTCCCCTACTATGTATGAAGTACTGTTGCTGCAGATCTTTAATATTCTCAGTGAGTACACCCAACTTACCGTCTGGATACCAAATGCTTCTTTCCAGGTCTGTGCCCGGGACATGCATTTCAGTAACCACGAGAGGGTGCTCAGAGCGGTTCCTCCCTTTGTCTGCCTCTCCTGTGGCCGAGAGCATCGCTGGAGTCCTGCTGAGGCAAACCTTATTCTGACCTCGCACATGTTTATCCCTCCTCCCACCTTGTTCAGCAAGGAGAAATATATAGATGTACCGTTTCAGTCGATTACGTTATGCTCTTCCCTTGGCCATGGCTAAGTGTTGCCCTGTCAAGTGAAATTCACTTCCGTGCAGCTACAGTTAGTCCTGAAATATGCAGGGTCCTGTGCCTGCACCTGGATTGATAGGTTTCCTTTTCCTGAGAAATGAGCGGGAGTTATAAACATCTGTGCTTTTTCTTAAGTGTAATGCTTTCCAGTCATTCTGTCTTCACCAAGCGTAACTTACTTGCCGACAAAAGTGCATGAGCAGCGCTCCTCTTTAATAGTCTGCTATCGGAGCTGCTGTGTTGGTGCTGTAGAATGGTGAGACGCCAAGCTGTGAACCACCATATGCACTTGGCAGTCTTTGTCTGGTCTTTGTTCAGCCAACCTCTTAGCCTTGCCACCTATAAAGATAATGAATGCAAAATGGTCCTCTGCTCGCTCTTAAAATTAGATGCTCAGCTTAAAGAAAAAGTAGATAACTTGATGCTTTGTAGGAACCAGAAATTTCAAAATAAGGGCTAACAGTTCACCAGCAGTTCCTGCTTTTTGATGTTTGTGTGAGGGAGGATCCATAGTGGCTTTGAAGACCAAGAAGAATGCAAGATTTCACTGTTGAAGAGAGATTATTTGGAAAAAGAAATCGTTCTAACACTGTAAAGAAGGGGGTGGATGTTGAAAATGAATACAGAAGTACTAAATAACCCCTTTACCCAACAGCCACACCAAAATGATTTTCTGGAAATCTGTAGTAATTCACCTCAGATTCTTGTAGTTTTCACTCTTGACCTTACTTTAAATTGTAGAAAAATCCTAAATGTGTAAAATCCTAACTTGAACGAACCACTTACTAAACTAAATTTCATGAACAGAAAAGAGCAGATTTAATGTCTGACCTTCCTTTTTGTATATATGTGATTCTAGCTTGTATGTTTTTATGATCACAGTTCTTTCAAAGCAGGATTTAATGTAATAACTTGGTCCTGACTGTGATCTCATAGAAAAACTTTTAAAAGCTGCCCTCTTACAGTGATTTATCAGGCCTGTTTAGGATTGATTTCCATCATAAAACCCTGGTTACAGCATCCCAAATGTCATGGTGCCTTACAAGTTCTATATCTTGTTTAAAAAAAAAAAAAAATTCAAAATCACTAGTTGGTCTGCAAGCCTTAATTTACTCCCGACCAGTTTATGACATCCCAAGTGGGGTTTTACTCTTGCGTTCCTCTCCCTCCACCGCTTCTCTGCCATTTCTCAGCAAACAGCTTGTGTCCCTGTCCTGTTGTCTCCTGGCTGTCCCTTTGCTCCCCTTGCCCAGGGCAGCGAGCCCGTGCTGTCCCTCGGGTGCTGGGTCACGCAGCACTGCAGTGGGCACACGCTCTGCTCTCTCTCTCTCTGCTGGTGCCTTCCTGCAGCCGCCGTGCTGCTGCTGGCCCTGCGCTGCCACTGCTCGCAGGGCCCCTCTGCTCCTCTGCCAACAGATGCCACTTCTGTCTCCTGAGGTGTTGGGCTGGAAGCTGTCTCTGTGAGAAGCCAGGCAGAGCCATGCTCAGCGAAGGACAGGTTATTTGGGGGACAGGTACAGAATGCAAACCTCTGTAATAGATGCAGCGCTGAGCTTGTCTGCAAGTAACTAGAAATCCACCCTTTTCCTGGCAGAGCTCTCCCTAGACAGTTTTTCTGTATCTCTTTAAAACCTGTTTAGTTGCTCACTACTGAATGTGTGGGAATGTGGCCTAAGGCTATGAATACTGTGGTGATCAAACTGATTTTAGATGTGTGTGTGGGATTCCCCCAAAGCTGGCTGTCATTTCTCCCTGAGTGCAGTAGCTGAGCCTGTACGAAGGAATGCTGTCTTCCAAAGTAGCTGACTTGGGCAGTGAGGTCAGGATTCTACCCACTGTAATTAACAAAACAGTTAACAAAAACCAAAAACCAACAGTTTTTAACATTTGCAGGAGACTATTCATGTCCTGATACAACTATAGTTTGTCTTTAAACCAAGCAGTATTTGGATTTAATCATGACATTAGCAGGACAAAAGTTTCCTGGTTGGTTTTTTTTACTCATGCTGGAAAAGCCCTTGTATTTCTTGTCGACCTTCTCTTGTCTTACTGATCTTTTTTTTGGAGGTGGCAGCTTACATTTTGGAGAATCAGTCTTTCTAGAAATTGTACATGTATGTAGAGTCAGGGGGCAGGAGAGAAAAACATAGCTGTATTATCATACACTACCTACACAATATTTGGGTTGGTTTTTTTTTTAAGGACTTCCTGACAACCTCTTTTACAAGAATTTACCTCCACCATAATTTCTCTATGATTTTAGGAAGCCAGGCAGATTCAGTGTAATTAATAATTGTTAGGCAGATTAAAAACATAGGTGCACAGAGAACAAAACTACCTCTTGTTTTCAACAGGTTCCACTGTTTTAAATAGTTATTCTGGGGTGTTCAGGAGCACCAGTGTTGCCCTGCTGATTCAACCACCATTTCAGCTTTTGGAAGTGGCTGTTGTTGGTAGTTTCAGAATAAATCCCTGAAGCACAGGCTACTTCGATAGATACCTGCACAGTGGTGCAATGTTGTGTTGAGGAGAAATTCTTTCTCTGCCATAACAAGCTGTTTGGCATAAAAGTACAAGTTAGCCTCCAGTATATGTATATGTAAAATGCTACAGCCTGTGTAGGAAAAATATTCTGTTTCTTTTCTCCTCGCTGAGTAATATTAGGGATAAGAACTGAATTAAAGCTTACTTTCTTTCACAGAATTCCTCTGAGAGAGAAGACTGTAATAATGATGAGCCCCCTAGGAAGATCATTCCTGAGAAGAATTCACTTAGACAGGTATGTGATCAGTCTCTTTAAAAATGTGATAAAACATTCTAGCTATTTGAATCCTTAAATGCTTCTGGAAGCTGAAGTCTGGCTTATGCTCATGGAAATCTTTTCTTTTTTTCTTTGAAGTCTGAGGAAGTCACAGTGTACCCAGGAAACTCAGACACAGAGATTTAGCTTTCAGGGGAGTTTGAAGAAATGTATGCTTCAGTATAGTTCAGTGAACTGTGTCTCTAGTTTTATCTTTCTCCAGTTGGTGTTCATCAAGGCCTCTTCAGCCTTTGCTTCTGTAATTGTTCCTGTCCTGTTTGTAGCATATTTTGCCTTGCCTCAGATCAAGACTCTCAAAATGTTCTACAACAATTAAGCTTTTTATTGCCCTTGAAGGTAAATTTTCTTGGAGATGATATCTAGGTTAATAACCTGAAAAATGTTTCTTTTCTTGTTTCTTATACATTCATATAAATTACTCTGGGTAAAAAGAAGAAAGTATGGTCTAATAAAACAATATTTCTTTGTCCTATATATATAGTAAAGCAAATCCTTTACCAATTCAAAATAATTCCTTTTTTTTTTTTAATCCCTGTGGCTAACAAAGGGAGTCTGGCATGTGCTTTCTTGGAAATTTAACTTCAGTTTAGTGATTTCTGATCCATTTTCACCTTGGCCTTTCTCCCCACTGCAACCTTCAGGCAGCAGAAGCAAAATTTTGTCCATGCCTTAGCTGCCTTAGGTTGCTGCCTGGTGTATCACAGTGAAACCATTGGTGAATGTGACTTAAGTGAATACCCCAGGCCACACATTGCAACAGCTGAGGAATTGTTATATTTCCTTCTACATCTCAGCCACAGAAGCAGCCTTCTCAGGCAGAGGAATAAGATGGCACAATCCTGCTGAACATCAGCTATTCCCAGGAGAAGTTGTGGGTACCATAGTACCATTGTAAAGGAAGAAGTATCTTCTTGATGCAATGCACTTGTGCTCAGAGTTGTTGGTTTTGCATGGTTGATTTGGGGGTTTTTGAGTTTTAATAGTGCATTGTTTAAGGTGTGTTTGATTTTGTGGGAGGAGGTGCCATGTGAAGGACTACATGCATGTGACTAAAACAGGTCCATCTAACAGATGTAGTCCATATAAGTCTTTCAGACATGAGTCAATATGATGGCATGATGGCTTAGTCCCATTTATATAGCTGGGAAAGATTACCTTGCAGAATTGATTAAATATGTTAGATGAAACTTAAACTGGTTTTGGCATTCAGCAACAAACAAGAGCTGGAGGAAGAGGGCAAACCTACTAGGTCCCTACTGTGTATTCCCAGGACAGGAAACAAGGTCCCCAGCATGCCAGAAATCAGTTTTTATCTTAGAGTTATATTATTCATGGAAAGCCTTCAGGTTCAGCAAGAAAAGGTATATGACTCTTCTCCAAAAGAAGATTCATAGTAAGAGATGTTAATTTAAAAGGATTATGATTATGAGCCACTTATTTTGTGTGTCTTGTCATCACACTGAGTCCTTCCTTTTGATTATTGATTGAGGAAATAGATATTTACAAACAATATTATACAGATGAGGAAGGTACAGTTTCTTGAATTGGGTTTCCATTTTGTTGTATTTCAATCTGCAGAAGTGTTCTTGGTGTGACAGGAAAGTTCTTTTCCCTCAGACCCACAATTCATCATAATCAAGCAGATACCAGGAATACAACTAAAAAACTACTTGTAGTGTCCCAAGATTTCCTATTGGAAAGAATTCAATGGACATTCTTTGTCTCCACTGAAGATGGTTAGCTGTGTTGCACAATATTGTTGAGATGTTTGTGGCCAGTCCTTACAGTGACAGATGCAGGACAAAATCTTTGGGTCTTGTATTGCTATCTGGGGCCTTTGTGTTGAGAACAGTCTTTTTAAATAAATTCTAGATGTAGTCCTAGTCGTAAGGCAAGTGCCTTCTTGTCTAGATCATAGGAGGTTGTCCATGATTTTTTGCCTGTTTTGGAAGGAATTCTGATTCTTTACATAGACATAAATAAAGCTGTTTGACCATTTTGAAAGTTCAGATTTCTCCTCTTCTCTACTAGCAGTGGACAGGAGCAGTAGGGAGTTTTCCAGCTCTCATTCCAGAAGTCAGACACATATTTAGCCATGTGCCTAAATACTCACTATCAATGAGTAATGCTTTCTGGAAATATCAGGATCTCCTATAGGAAGGTATGCAGAGTGACTGCTATGTTCTGTATCTATCCATGCTTTGTAGAACCAAAAAAAATGTGATCTGCAAATGCTGTCAAAGCAGTAATACATAAAAAATACCTTCCATTTTAATGGAAAGGTGCTAGCTTGGTAAATATTTTGTGAACAGTTTCATATTTTCTGTTCCTCCAATAAGACTTAATATTTCATTATTGGGGAACACAGACCTACATACACAGAGAAATTGAGTGTATGTGGGTAGAAGTCTATTTATTTAAATAAATAAATAGACTTCCAGTGAAGGTATCCTCATATTTAGTACTTTTTGATTAGTCTTAGAAAATTAATGAGATGCATCAGACCACTTCAGGGTAAGTACTATGTCCTGACATGTTCAGCTGCTAACAAGTTTAAGCAAAGGTGCATTTTCTTTTCTTGCCTTGTTTGCAGTGCTGTTATGCAGCCTTAGCCGTAATGTTTTCTTAGGTGGGTGTGTGGATCAGACATACCAAAAGGTGGAGGTGTTAAGGAGGTGTAATGCTTAGCATCTGAAGTTTGTGTGCAGGGGCTGAAGACACCCATTGCTCAGTAATATGGAACTCTTAGTAAGAGAAATAAATACAATTTACAGTTAATTAAAATGGTTTATAGAGTAGGGTATCTTCAGAAGTTTCAAAAAATGGGGCTGTGTCCTTGAATTGCTGGAAGTGGAAGGCATGGCTGCTGTTGGGTGCACGTGGGGGCAACAAGGCAGAAGAGACATGGAGATTGGCACTGGGAAACAGAAAAAGGCAATGAACTTGACACTATTAGCTAGAACAGTGAAAAGATCTAAGCTATGACAGACTTTGGAATATAGATGCAGGCGTTCAGTTTTCGTTGAATGTTTGATCTGGCAAAATTAAATTTTGAAGGGATAAACTGAAAATCATAGTATGAAAACAGACCAGAAAAAAACAATGACAAGTGGCAAAAGTTTTTGGCAACTTTATTTAAGCTAACAAACGAATTTTCACACTGCAAAGTTATAAATTAATTTTAATAGGCTGATCCAGATGGTCCATTTGGAAAATGGATAGCTTGATCTGTTGAAAATTAAACTAAATTTATCTCTCTCATACTTCAAACTGAAGTAAGCGTGAGAAGAGTGCCCATTAAGTCCAGCTCATACAGATGGACCGGCAGGTCACACATGGGACTAATCTGATTCATTTTAAAAATAAATGCATGAGTTATTGAATCAGGTTCCTGTTTCAAGCCCTGCATGTGAGCGTGTGTGTGCTGCCCTTTCAAAGGGACTCACAAATGCTTCAGTGCATTTTTAACCTGTGTTTCCATTTTAATTCAACTTCCTTGCCAAAAAACATAATTAGTTTTCAGTGCCTATCATTTAGTGTTAGACCCAAACACTAGATTGATTAGGTCAGCCATTTGTTATTTTAAGGGCTATGTCTCCATCCTTCATTTATGAAGAACATGAGCTCAATAGTCTTGGGGAGAGAGTCAGGCTTTAGAAACTGGGAAGGGGAAACTCTCTGGGGGCCCCTCCAGCCTTTTAGCTTCTGGGTGTTTTTAACAGAGCCATGAATGCAGATTTGTAAATTTATTGCAGTGCCATCTGTTTTTTTGCAGGAACCGTATTATTGTTGGCTCGTATCTGTCTATTGTGGTGGTCACTCCCCGGGAGCTTGCCCTCATAGTCCTAAGGAAAGTGATGAATAGTGGGGGTCAACATGAATAGGTCACAGGGCAGCTGTCCAGGGCTGCCCTGAACTTGATTACCCCGCTGGTTTTTTAAGAAGACGGGCACAGTGCTGATTGTTTAAAACCCTCCCTCCCTTCTCTTCAGTGCAGCAATAATGAAGTGCCTTTTGCTGCTGTGGTTCATCTGTGGGCGAAGGTGCCTTGTGGGGAAAAGCTGGCAGCAGCAAGGCTGCCACAGTGTACCTCCTGCAAACCTCACATTGGACTCTGCTGTCTTTCTGCAAGCTTCCAGATGGAAGTCCGGGGGAAAAAATCCCTGTCTGTTACCCCATTCAGACAAGCCCCTTAGCATTTTTGAGAATTCTCCCTCTTACGGTTTTGGCACTGAATATTACCTCAATTCACTCTTACAGATTTGAGATAATTTTCTAAAATTACATATAGCACCTAAAACATGCTCTGGGCACTGTTTCAAAGTTAAAATAGGCAGAGTCTGATCTTCAGAGTTTAAAGCCAGTACTCCAGAAAACTGTGAGAAGCAGAAGGTGGCTGAAGAAGGTAGAGCAAAAGGAAAACACGAAGGAGCAATTGTTAGTGGTTTACTTTCAGCTGGCAGCCTCATCCCGCTGCTTAGGGCTCCTCTTATGTGTATTTCTCTTCTGGGGAAGCTTTTCTGCCATGCAAAATTGAATCCCTCTTTTTGACTGGTGAGGGAAGTTGCATGGTGTGGGGGAAAACAGGGTCCTTCAGCTCCCTCCATCTCTTTAGGGAAGATGCTGCACTTCTGTTGGAGGGCTGGCTGAGGCAGGGCAGTCCTAGTCTATAAAGAAGGTTACCTCATCTTTTAGACAATGCTTGGTAATAAGGAGTTGCTGATTGAAAAGCCCCCTGAAATTGCTAGAGGTACAGCCTTAACCTTATTTGCAAGACCATTCTTTCTTTTAAAGGTTTTTTTTCTCATTATTCTCAAACAACAACAAAAAAATAATTTCCTTTGTGACACTTAGTGTGTGTTAAAAAGCTAGCCAAAGCGGGATGTGCTGGAGTCTACGTTACAATGGGAATGCTGCCTTGTGGCGGAAAGGCCACTGGGCTCTTTCAGCATTAGTGCTAATAGGAATCTGTCACCCCGCCACATTGCTGCATTCCTCTGTAATTGAGTAAATTGCAAGTGTTGTCTGCTCCCCCCTGCCCTTTGTGTCCGTGTCCACTTACCATCCCAAGAACGTGGGCAGTGATAAATAAAGCGCTGAACAGGGCTCCCAGCTCTTTGAAAGCAGCATGTTGCCAGCCCCCTAGTTATATTTCTTTAAGTGTTTATGTTTTTCTGTATTCTTTCTCTTGTGTGGCTGGAACCCTGGGGATCCAAAGCCATGAGAGAGGCCAAGAAGCTAACAAAAGTAGCTGTCCCCTTGTTAGCTTGTTCCTTTCTTCTTTAAAAAACAAGATGAAAACCATCTGGCTCAGGGCATTACATTTTCCTCCCCCATGCACCTCTATAGATGAAGAGTTTCACCTGCAGTGAGGGTTTACATTGATTAGGGAGGGAGCAGTAATTCAAGCCTCCATCCACTTCAGTGGTACTTTGCAGTCTTTAAAGGTGCTGACCCATTGAGTTAAACTGTCAAGGGAGGATAAAAAAGGATCTTCATCCCGGGAGGTAACAGCTGCCAGGTTTTCAACACCTTGCACGCTGCTGGAAAAATGTCACAAATTGTCAATGGAAAGAAAAATCACTTGGCTGCCATCTTCCCTTAATGATACGCCTTATAAAATGAGAGATTTAAGGGTTTAAAAATCAGCAAGTAGCTGTTAGGTAAAAAAAATCCTGGGGGGTTTTGAACAATGAGCCCAACAAGATGTATCCCGAAAGACTGTGAATAATGCATCTGAGTTAAAATAACTGGGTCTGATTGGGATGACCGTGCTTGTGCCTGCACAGTGGGACAAGAGGGAAGTGAAAGCAGCAGCACAGAAGTCTAACATTACCATGCCTGTATTAAAAAAAGTAGAAAAAGTGGTCTGATTCATAAGCCAGTGAACTGCGAGAAGACATACTGTATTTCTGCTCTTCTGAGGACAATTTGTTTTCAAGCACATACCAGATGGCTAAATAGCACGACATTTTCCTTTTTTTTTCTCTTCTTTTCTTCAACAAGAGATCTAGTTTGCCTTGCTCTTTGTTTTTGTTTGTTTTAATGCTTGTACGTAGCTGAGCAACCCCATGGTGTTGGGCATTGTGGCATACTCTTTTTTGTGATTCTCTCCCTTGTGCATTGATGGATGAGTTTAAAAAAATGTTCAGCTTTAATGAAATTTCAGGTAACAAGCATATTGGACTAAAGCTTTTTGTTTGCATTGTCGTGAGGTTTTTGTTTTAGGGGCCTTTTTTTTAATGTTTGTTTTAGGTAAGTCATTTTAATTGTACTGGGTAATTGGAAGGTACACACAGCCAAGGGAGCTTTGTTATGGTAATTGCTCAAGAAAACCCACTCCCCAACTACCACTGCCATGTGTTAAGACACGTCTTCCCTCTAGTGGCAATAGTAAGGACTCTGGCTTTCGCAGTCAGCAAGGTGTAATTGCAATATGACAAACTGTGCTTTAGGGAAAATCCTGTAAATGATCTAGTTTTTTGTTTGGCTAGTCTTTATTTTGGCTTATGACTTTCTGTGGAGACTATTCTTCCCAAGGCTGGGCTAGGGATAACAAAAATTTCATCTTAAAAAAATCGTCGAGTTGGATCCTGGGTAATGTCTTACAGCTTGACTTAATTCTAATCTTCTTTTTAATTACCTGTTTATAAAAACGTTTTTAAATTTGTTAAGATTACTTAATTCTTTCAGAAGAAGCACCTCATTTGAAATAAATAAATAAATTGCATTTATTTTAAATAGTCCATGTGAAAGACCTTTAAAGGGTAATTAATGCAAGTCTCCTAAGACTCTAAATAAGATGAAAGCGATCTTTCCAAATCTGCTGGAGTGATTTGTTTATATAACTTCCCACTTCTGCCGAATTCTTCTGAGTCTAATAACTTTTTTTCTAACCGTTTGGCAATTTGTGCTTAGCTACAAGAGCCCTTGTTCAAAAAGAACAGTTTAATAATCTTTTCCCTGAAAATGACTTGAAGGGAGGGTATGGGTTTTGTCTTTTTGCTGTGTTTTTATTAGTGTTATCTTTCTCTGATAAATCATGTAATTACTAACTATTGGGGGGGGAGATCTTATTGAACTCCTGGGTTGCAGCTTCTATTAAAAAGTGGAGCTTTGTTCAGGGACTGGGGATTCTTGGAATGAATGGCCAAAGAAATGGATTTCAGTTGGTAGAAAAGCTGCACACACACAGAGTTCTGCCTGGGGTTTGAGGCTTCAGACTGGTGCTCAGTGTTCATCCACAGCTGCACAGACAAGAGTAGAAATGTTTATGTGTTTGTGTCAAAGAGCAGGATCATACTTTCTTTAAAAAGAAAAATGTAACCAAAGACACTTACGAAATGAGATCAGATACAGCTCTATCTTTAGTGAACCATAGTCTAGTGCCTCTGTGGCATTTTAAGCTTTTGGCTGAGAGTGAATACAGCTTTGTGGTTCCCCTGCTTCTGACATGATTTGGTGCTCCCATATATTTGTAGGTTTCTTTTTTTCTTTCATTAGAGCTTGTTTGGCTATAGGGCTGCTTAACACTCTTCTCAAACGGCTTTTGCAAGGTTAAAGGAATGCAGCTTGGTAACAAGTTTGTGTCATTTTAAATATATACCTCCCAGTAAATAAGGAGGAGTCTTGCAATCAATCCCTTTTAGTGTGTTATATGTTTCACCTGACAACTAAACCCTCTATTGATTAACCATTACTTTGTTAGATAATCTCGTGTCATTGAAGCCACTGTAAAAATTAAACTCTTTAAAATGTTTTACCCTAGCAGCAGTGTGAAAATTGAAAACTTGTTCAGAATTACAGCCAGCTTCCACAAAGAGGGTAGTTTTCAACAAACTGGTTTATGTTTGCATGCTTTATATGCAATATAAAAACATATTAAAGCACTCCAACGCAAAGCTATCTGCCTGTAGCGTTGAGCCAGGCTACCATTTCAGTATACTTTTCCTTGATGAAGAAACCTCTTATTTTGATGAAAGGTGAGGAGATACTTGAACAGTTTTGGTGCAGATTAGATGAGATATATAAAAGGGTCAAGCTTTAAAGGCAAACTTGAGAAATATCCTTTTCTAAGGCTTAGTTTTGGCTTTGATTTTTCTGCTTCTCTTCCAGGTAAGTCAATGTTCCCATGGGCATTGGAACAATTGAAAGGAGGTACTCTTATGTTGCGGTGTAGCATTAGACACCATCAAATGTTTCACCTAACATGAAGGGCTCTGCATTATTATTTGATGATATGATATTAATTCTGCTTTCAGAATTCACTGGACCTATTCACAGTAACTATTAGTGTATGAACAATATCAGATGAAACTAAATCTCCATGTCTAGCAGCCATTTTGTGTCTCTCAGTAGCCAATACTCTTTGCCCTCTTTATTCATTCCACAAGGCTAATAAGTCATTCTTTTGTGAAAATGTGAAAATAAGAACTTTGTACCTTTGCAAAGTAATGTATGTCAGACTGAAGAGTTCTTTATGTTTCATTCTCATATATGCATTCTGATGTGTCGAATCCATGATATATATACTCTTTTTAATTTTATCTTTTTCCCTTTTACTCCTACTGAGAAACAAAGGGCCGATGAAGGACTAAATGGTCATCTGGTAATTTGGCACGTAGATAAATCCTTGTGTAATAAAATTACTGTGTAAAAGTTAGCTCTTATGGTAAAAGCATGTTTTTCTCTCTGTCTGTGGTTGAAGAGGTTGGAAAGGAGGAGTTCCTTGGCGTATTGTCAAAGGGCAGAGAGGTATATTGATAGCATAAGAATGCCCAGGTCAGTCAGACCCAGAGTCAGCTCATCCACTGACAACTCCAGCACTGTCTGTGGAAGGTGCTGTTGAATGAGAGCAAAGATGTCTGGCCTCTTTTGGTACTGCATTGCCCTCCTGTTCCTGCAGCATCTACTGCTGTTGCACTAGGGTTGTCCAGAGGACATCTGTGCAGAGTATCTGTGGAGCTGCTGTCCATGAGTTTGTTTATTCCTTTCTTCCGCTTCTGATGATGTTTCTCTGCACAGTGTCCTGGGGCAGGACGCACCAGAAGTTCATTGCCAGCTGTGTGAAGAAGTATTTCATTTTATCTTCTTTAAATTTACGCTTTACTAGTTCCATCAAATGTTAGTAGTGGTATTGTGGGTTCTGATGAACAAGTTATGCTAGAAGTTCAGTTGATGCTGTTCTCACTGAGATGTAATGTGTGGGTGAAAGTAATGAAAATTATGCAATACACTGGAACATTTATTTGTATTTGCATTCTGACATGCATGTAACTTTTGAATATTGCATAGTGAGCTTCTTTCATTCTCAGAAAATGCTGACATCTTTAGGTTTAGTATTTAGTATTTCACAGTTTGTAGTTGGATTGTCTCCTCTTTCCCATTTGTAAATGTGGAGAAAGCCTGTTGTAAGCCCAGCTTTTAAAAAGCTGGCATGCAACCAAAGTTTGTGCATATCTGTCTTGGGAGGAAAAAGACTGACAAGATTTGAATTCATGGTTCAGTTCACAGAGCCACAGACTTTCTTGTTGCTTTCAGTAAATGTTTTTGTGGCTGAGCTTTTGATCTGCAAAGTGGAGTTAGTCCTAGCTTTCCTCGAGTCAGGGCTCCTCATAAAACTTACAGTATGTAAAAGACAAGTTGTACAGAAATACTGCATATGGAATTCTAGGAAAAATTGTAAGTGAAAAAAAAAATCACAGAATTACAATAAATGGGTTAAATTACACAAATGTAAAATCTGAACAAAGAATCTTACCAACTCTTTGTGGTTTTTCACCTTCACAATCTGGTTGAATTTAACTAAGACCGTGCCTGTAAAATGAAGTTTGCATGGTATTTTTTGAATGTCAGTGCAAAGCAGATGGTATCAACTTTTTGTCTATCAGTTGGGATGCTATATCTAAGCCCCAATTTATAGTAGTTTATACCATTCTGATCTTTATTCTGAGGGGAAAGTTTTCTGCATACCAGGGTAATGGTTTTATGATGTTAGCAAATATTTGCAAGAGGCAATCAGTTCTTCTGTTTGCTTGAGCCTCTCCTGCTGAAAGATGTGCTTTCTTCATCTGCACAGCACCTTGAAAGAATTTGAGTTTTTGAATTTCTCAGTTTCTCCTTCTGGGTCTAGAGTCAGAAATTGCTTGCTGGCTGCTAGCCAAAGCAGATATCAATGTTGTGACATGTAAGAGCCAGAATATTCTTCATTCCTGTCTGTCACTGTTTGTCTCCTGGATGAAGAGCTCACTAAGAAATAAAACATGAATCACTAAAGCAATGGAGAAGATAGGGCTTCTGTGCTCTCTTTTGTTTCTGTTTTGTGGTGAATTTTAAAGGGGCTCTGTAAATAGGTAAGGTGGAAAAGACTGTGATTACCTTAATTTCTCCAAGAATCTTTGTACTGTGCAGGCCCAATACAGATCCACCTAAACCAGTATACTGATTTCTTATGGTGTGCAGTAAGGAATGTTTCATGAGGATCATAAAAACTTAGGTGAATGTTATAAACTGATTGTTCCCATCAGCTGGTGCTTACCTGAGCTGGGGGCCGTTGCAAACACTGGCTTTGTGGACACATCTCCTATTGCTCAGCCTAAATCCCTTTTAATCTCTTTGCATTCTTCCCTGTGACATCCTTTACCATATGCTCCTCTGCCAGCTTTTGTGTTGCTGCTGACAACATTTTGCACAGTGAGGCTTCTGGCAGAGGGGCAAGAGAGGGATATCATTTTTTGGTCCTTGGCCCTGGGGGAGTCTGGCTCTGGTGATGGAGCTTTCAGAGAGAGGGAGTAGTTTAAGAGCCCTTATCATAGCAATGTTGTCCACAGGTTTTGTAACCTATAGCAGGTTTGGGGTTGAAGTAATTTCAAATCAAGTAAATGGAAATCGTAGCAAGCCCTGAAATAAACATCTCCAGAGATTGCCAGTGAGTTACAGTGAGAAAACTGACAGGCAGCTCACTACAAGTCTTTGTGTGTCCTCCTCTTAAAAATGTCATGAGTGTTAGTATGCTTTACTTAGTGCTCTTGAAAATGTCTTTGTAACAAGTTTAATTTCATTCTCTTTCAGCATCCTTCTTGGGTTTTCCCCACGCAACTATTTGAGGTGGCAACATCTCTGTGGTCTGCTTTCTACTCTTGAAGCAAACCGAGTTGGTGCTTGCTTTTGGGTTGCAAATTTTACATGGGAGCATTTTCCTGTAAATGGTGGCAGGTGTACTAATCCCATACTGAAGCTCTTAGATGCAGAGGTGCTGGGGATGAGGAGGAGAACCTCCATTAGAAGCTCCTGAGTTCTTCAGCCATATTAGTTTAAACAGCCAAGTCAACCAAATTATAATTTAAGCCCCCTTCATAAGTATTGTTCATACACTTCCCTTGCAATGGAGAGAGACTACAAGTGATGTGTTCTGCAAAGACTCTGAAGTCTGCAGCCCCAACTGGGGGTCAGCAGGGCAGGACAGCATTAAAGGAAAAAGACATTCTACTTTAAAAAAATTTTAAAAAGCTTTACATAACTGAGAAGATTAAATACAACAATAAAACGTGGTCTGCATTTGCTCCCTTCTGATTATAACCTTCATTGTGTCCCATGCATTTTATATTTTATATTCTGATAAAGTCAGATGTTTATTCACATTTGATGTACTCTCTCATAACTAGTTTGTAGAAATCACCTTGCTTTAGTTGTTCCATTATGCAGCATTTTGTGAAAGAATGAAAACTGAGATCAGGGGCTTTTTTTTCACTTTCAAAGGAACAGAGAAGAAAAATCTTTTTCTTTGTATTTCCATCCTGTAAAATTGTACATAGCTTCTCAGAAGACATGCATGTCCTGAACATAGACTTCTACTATAAACTAGTTTATTTTGGTTTGGAACATTTACATCTTAGAAAAAAGGAAATGTAGTAGAGTAGTACAGTTAGTGTAGGTTCCTGTGCCAAAAATGTGGTGCCTGAAAGAAAATTGTGTTGTTCTATTCATAACCATTTTAATCTTTCTGCAGACCTACAACAGCTGTGCCAGACTGTGCTTAAACCAGGAAACAGTATGTCTAGGAAGCACTGCTATGAAGACTGAAAATTGTGTGGCCAAAGTAAGTAAGAGAATGGCTTTGGTTTTGAGGTATTTTTAGCAAATTGTTCATTGTTAGTCAATAAAGAGTTCTTGTTAAATATTACAGTTAGGAAAAAATATTTAAACAAAGAGCAGGTGTTTTGGGTATGTTTTTCTGTCCTTCAGTGTAGAGATTTTAGTCTTGCTGTTTTTCTCTGCTGGAAATGATTACTTGAGTCCTGAGCTATGTAGGATTGAAGGGTTCATTCTGCTATACAAGGCTTTTCCAGTGGGATGACCTATGCCGGCTATGTAATTAGCTGTGGCAACTTCAAATGATAAATATCCAGATACATATTAGAAATACTGCATGAGAGCTCTTTCTATCATGGTTCCCTTTCTTGGCTACTAGAAAGGAGGTGCAAAAACACTTTATAATTAAATTACAGTGAACACTGTACTTAAAGAAAAGGGACAAGGGAGATATTACAGTCAGAGTGGTAAGAAAATTAATTTATTAGCCTGTCTTGGAAAAGTAATTTCTTGACAATTGAGGTAGATGTGATTGGAAAAGATGAGGTGCCATTAGCCACCCTCTTTTCTTAGAATTCAGCATAACTAGAGTAAAACAATGTACAGCTTGGTCTGTTTGTGAATGGAGGACATTTGAACCATGATGATGTGTGGAAAGGCTGCGTGAAGGATGTGTTTAGCCTTGTGTGAGCTTTGTATTTCCACTGAAAGGAAGTTTAGAATGGGCATGCAGGACAGATCTGTGCATGCAGCCATCTGTTACTGAAACCAGCTGGCATTTTGTTGCTCTTCTCTCGCCACAAACCTGACCACTCAAAAGCCTGTTTTCTCTTTCAGTTATTATTCCCTGATCTTCTTGAAGTCCATTTCTTACATACTTTGATTGGTTGTTAAAGGTGCCTTGTCCCTTCAGGGGCCACTTTTGTATTGACCTTTAAGACAATTTCCCAGCTAAATCTTTGCTGGGGTTTTGCTGGTGAAATTTGGATGTCCCATTACTTTTGACTCTTGTCAGGGAATTGACTACCGTAGAAGTTTGTAATGGTGCTTTGCAGGTGGCTTAGCACTCATAAACTGTGTTGGACATGCCAGTTACCTTCCACTGAAGAAGCACTTCTGAGTGAAGCTACCAGTTCTGGTACAAAGTCCTGGTACAAAGTTTGATACCAGCACTCCTTAACATGACTGGTTTGCACACTGCTTCCTAAGGTGCTTGATGATTCAAGATTAGGTGAAACTCTTTAAGCACAGCAACTGTGGCTGAGTTGTCTCATCACAGAGCATCATTCTGATGCCATAAAGCAGCTCACAGCAAGCTCATGGGAGTAAACCCATTCAACCCTGCCTGCTCTACAGTGTCCTGTTTGACCTATTGCCTCACTGAGGAGCAAGGGTGTGCAAGGAGTACAGCTAATTTAAGTGGTGCCTCTTTTAAATAAAATCACATATTTTAACAATTTCGTGTTGTAACTAATAAGCTCTCCAAAAGTTATATTTTCAGAAGGTTTGTGGTGAGAGGTGTGGGTAGTGCTCAAGACCGGAACAGTAAGACTTTCTTCATGCTGTTGAGGATGAATTTGAGGATCATCCTGGAGAGAAAAAAAAAGAAAAAAAAAGGAAAAAAGTGTTTGTTTTTGAAGTATCATGTCTCTATATGCTGTAGGGCAATATATGTGTATGTATACCCTTGGACAATCTGCCATCGTATATATGTATGGAAAACTGTATATAAACACATACATATATATGCATACATATATGCACTTACATGTGTGTGTGTATATATATATATGTGTGTGTGTGTGTGTGTATGAAATGTATGTATCTTTCTCTAAAAAAACATAAGGACTTTTTGGGGGATATTATTCCTGTAGTACTAGCTCGCCTGGCTGTTGTACTCTTTTCCTTTGCCTTTCTATCCACAAACCAAATGAAGTTGGTTCTAAGAAAGCTTGACTTTCAAGTTCCAGAAGTGTCAAAGCATTTATAAATCCAACTATCTAAATGCAGATGGTTCAGTAATATGCATAGGCAAATGGCACAATTGTTAAATGTTCCCTAGGTGAAGGGCTTAAATGGGATTTAGGGAGTCCAGAGGCCTTCTCCTACCACATGCATACAGCGAGTTATATCCTCCATGACAGATCTATTTTAGACTTTAAAATGTTTTGTCAGGAAGGTGAATACTGGAAGATGCTGCAGTTTTCATTATCTGCAGCCCTTTTCCAAACATATTGTAGGGGGTTTAATTTTCTTTTTTTTTTACTTGCAGTGAAACACAGGGTTACTTTGGAAATCAAGAGTTACTTTTTCTGATTCTGCAGTGCAGTATCAGCCCTGTCTGGGAGACACTGTCTGCATTATCACCTGCTTGTCAGATGTATCAGTCAGTCTGCAAGAGACAATGTTTTTTCTGAAAACTAAATTTCTGATTCTGCACCTACTCACAAAAAAGATAATTGTGCTCTGTTAAGACTGCATTAATGACATTTACCGATTGTGTGCTTGACATTTCTAAAAGTTTGTTCAAAGAATAAAATGCAGTTACCCTTGAGGCCACACATATCAATATTGAAGTATCTTCTCTCAGACTGGAACATTGTCCATTTGTTAAACTGCCTTGTGAATAAGTGCTTCTGTACAGAGCATCCAGTATAAACTACCAACCTAACAACTGGCATCCTGCTTAAGATACAGGGGGGAAAAAACAGATACACATATTCAGGTATGGAAAGCAGCATAGGGCCACCGTATTTTGATCACTCAAGGAAGTTTGTGTTTGTTTGGAAACCCTGTCTTTCTGGTTTTGTATGCAGTGTCATGCTGACCCTGCAGCCAGTGCTCAGTGCCTTTTGCAAACCCATGACTTAACTAGTTTTATTCAGACATTTTAAAATAAGGCTAGAATGTAATATTCTGATGAATCCTTTGTGTTTTGTTTTTAGCCCTTCTTTTCTGCTATTTGTCCTCAGAAACTGTTGATAGGACTTGGATGTGTTTGGGTAAAAGCAAATAAGGAGCATTAGAAATTGTTCCAAGTGTGTGCTTATTTTGACTGAAGAACTGGGTTCTTAAATTCAAAATTATACATTGTGATGCACAGTGTGATTCACATGTGTGATCTGTAACATCATTTCTCTCCCATGTGCCAGCGTTTTTCTGTTACTTTTTGGCATCTTTTTGCCCATTGCCTTTGAATGATCAACAAGTCTGATGTATTTTCAAGCTAACGTCTTTTAAAAGGAAATGCAATCCCAGATTGTGTTTTCGTGTGTGTGTACACACACAGGCATATATATAACAATTCCTTTTTTTTTGTTTCTTTAGAAACCAAAAAATACCTGCAAGAGGGTTTCTTTTAATGATACTACTGGTGTGCAACTGCAAGTGGACAGCTTCTCAGAAATTGCTGCTAGGTGCTTAAATAAGGTAGAAATGTAGCATGAACCTGGGCTCCAAGGACAGGGTGTTTGATATTAATGAGGCTTATTGCAATCTGGCCAAATGAGCATCTGTTCCTATTGTTTGTTCCATATTTTGTAAGCCAGTATCTTCAGGCAGATAATGGTGTTGGAGTGTGCTTCATCCTCAGTTAGAGAGGGACATTGTTAAAAGTCCCCTGGCTTCTGGTATGTCACTAGGATTCTTTTGATTCTCCTGGGTGTGCAAACAAGTTTCTCTTCTGCTCTGTACCCAGGAAATCTTTCTGTGGTGCCCTTCACATTTTCTATTTGATGTATGGTGAGGGGTGCTCTGGTATATCTCCAGTCTCCTCGGCTGAGTCTTGTCTTGAATGGATTATATACAGTTCTATTTTCAAACAGCCGTCTTACCTGCATTATGTGGTGTTTTAGGTCTGAGTTTTGCTGTTTGCTTTGAGTTTGTTAGATTTTACATTTCCCAGGATCCTGGAAATACCCTTTTGATTCCAAGTGCTCTTTTCTTTCACAATAAGAGATTGGTGTATAGCTGATCTCAGAGTTCTGCAGTCAATACCCATTTCTTCCATTCATTAGATAGGTCTTACTGTTTATTAAATCCTGCAGTTGGTACCAGTTCATGTCTATCTTCTGTACAAAGGAGCATTCTCAGTTTCATTTTGCACATTGCATTCTTTCCTATTTGTGCTGGAGACAGGCACCCTATGGAATCCCTCTGAGAGACAGCACTGATGAGACACCTTCACAATGGCATGCAGCATCCCCAGGTTTCTACTTAGTTCTGAACTCAGCATCAGCAGTTGGGAGAAGTTCTCTCCCTCTACCTTGATCTAAGTAAAACTGGAAGAAGAAAAATATAGTCACAAACACACCCTTGAAAAATGAAACTTCTGTTTCAGACCACTGCTTGCTATTCACATGTGATAACTGGTCTTGTTTTTTAAGGTCCTGGCAACCTAAGGGACATCTCAGGGTCTTTTAAGCATTTTCCATCTTTTAGGGAATCTTTGCTGTTCATTATACTTCTAAAGGTGAGGTAGAGCTCTGTTGGGCTCAATTCTGGAAACGCAGAATAGGCCTCAGCACTTACAGCATGCTAGGTGAAATTTTCTTTCAAAGATGCATCTTATTATTTAGCTATAGCTACACATTTTACACTCAAGGGTGATTCAGCTAAAGCAAGGAGTGGTGGAAGTAGCTGGTAATGGAAATCTTTTTTCCTTTGTCAGTTCTTTCTGCATCACTACTTTCGAATTTTTAGAACAAACATAGTCTGCACAATAATAACATTAGGTCCGGAATTTTTATAGGAATTTAAAGGAGAAGCCACGAGCACTCTTTAATAAAGAAGCATTTAGGGTTCCAGGCTGGATGTTCCAGTTGGCAGTAGGACAAATTGATCTGAAGATGTCCCTCTTGTACTCTCAAGTCCCTTTATGTCACAGATTGATGGCTCTTTTTTTCTGGAGAGTGTGTCTGCATTTACTTTGCATGAATAGCACAACCAGCTCAGAGTTCTGCTGTGATATACCACTGAGTCAGTATATCTTCAGATAATGCATAGTTTTCTTTTGAAGCCTTTCCAGTACCTGAGATTGGAATTAGAGCAATTTAATAATGAACAAATATTTGAAAAATAACATTCAGTTTCCTCATATTTGATCTACTGTTTTAATAAGAAAGTATGTTAGCTTAATTTTGGTATTAAGCTTCTGTGTCACGATGCAGAGGGGCTGTCAGTGGATATGCTTCCAGCCCCAAATCCCTCTAAAGTAAAAGTAAAGTATCCTCTACTGTGTCTTGGACATACCCTTCTCTTGGAGGGACAGCAGTTTTTGAGGTTGTTGAAAACGGGATAAACACTGCCTCAGCCACTGGCTGATAGAGATGTAAGCATGTCACTTTACCCTTCTGTTGGGGGTATTCTCTCTGTAGTAAGAGAGTTGTGTGAATGGCAGGCATTGCAGGGACATCGCTGGGAGTACTTAACATGCAAAAGGTGCTTTGAAAGTGTATTCTCACACAGCAAAAGTAGAAAATGGCATCAGATGTTTATCTAAAAGCTTTGACCTAATGATGATATTCCTGCCACAAATATGGCTACTTTTATCTTCATTGCTAGTTCATCTGTCTTTTTTTAGGTCAAGACAATCTTTATGCTTTATTTTCATCTCCGTCTAATAACCTCTCTGCAAATGACGGAGAAAGAAATGTGATATTCCTGCTCCCCCCACTCCACCCCACCATACACATTCTCCAGATTTTGATAGACTTGTTTTATTTATTTCCAAAATTATATCCGCAGGAAACAAGCTGTTTAAATTCAGATTATGCTGAAGCAAAATGGTCCTGGTATGAGAAGCAACGTGCTGTTTTATGAGCGCAGAGTCCCTTTTCTCATAACTGATTGATAGTAAATATTTTCCTGAAGAATTATTGCCAACCATGAACAGTGCAACTGTTTCACTTTTTTTTTTTTCTGTGCTACTTGCTGTACCAGCCATTGTCTGTAATTAAGATCTACAATTCACAATGCAGACGTTTGCACTTCCTCTGGGTCTGAGCTATTTATAAGGCATTTCAGCTGTTCAGAGTTTCTTTTGAGTGTTAAACTATGTGTAAACAGGCTTCTTTAGTTTTCAGTTACACAAACATTGTGGAGTGGTTGTCATTTCTGCTTCTCTTACCACCCAAAATGACTTCACATGCCAATGAAACCACAAATTAAAAAAGAATTACACTTGGGTTTTTTTTAAATGCAACAGAGACTTTGAAGAAATAACAACATTAAAGCTAACCTATACATTGCTTTGTAGCTGAGGGTCTCTTAAGCATATTATGTCAATCAGTTCTCCAAGCTCTGCAGTAAGGATGATCAGGGAGAGGATAGGCAAAATTTTGATATGAAGAATCACTTTCAAAGTTTGGTCAACTCAATGGAGATGTTTCTACTTCTTGGACCCCATGGTTTGGAATCTTGATAAAGCAAATTGCATTACATTTCAGACTGAGTTCAGTAAATACTGGAAGGTCCCCCCACAGATGTTACAGACTCCATCTCATATTTGAGTGGTTTCAGGGAAGAATTTTCTTGTGGTGATGACAGTCAAGTTGGACTAGGCTGCTTGCGGAGGCTCTGCAGTCTCCATCCTTGGAGGTTTTCAAGACCAGTCTAAAAGAAGCTGTGAGCTACCTGATCTGACCTCATAATGCACCTTGCTTTGAGCAGGAGGCTGAGCTGGAGAACTCCAGGGGTCTTTTCTATATGGAAATCATCCTGGAATCCTCTCAGTGTACAGACAGTGAAGATGTAATAGAAATCTAGAGTTTAGAAATCTAGAATTCTACATTTAGAAATTGACCTGGCATCCTTAGTCAAAACTCCCCCTGCGACTATATTATGTGTAGCATCACGTGCTGTAGTTCCTTGCTGTGTGTTTGCTGTTTTGGTGATGGATACACTGCATAAAGAATTACAGCCTTTAAGGTCTTCATTCAAGATCCATCACATTAGGCTTGTAAGGAGTGTTTACCAGGATAAGTGTTACAACCAAACTGGACTTGTATTTACAAAGTACTTTAGGATCCTTTGTGCTGGAAATGTGAAATAGTTTGGAATCCAAGTCACTGGTGGTTTTAGCGATAAGTAGCGGCAGACATGAAGGGAAGCATTGCTTTTTAAGTAGGCACCTGCAGTGACAGCACCCTCAGATAGTATGTAATACATGACACTGGATGTATTTTTAGTATTTTTCAAATACAAGAACTGAAAAAGTTCTTTGAAAACATGTCCAATTCTTGTGCTAAAGCTCATGGTATGAAATGCTGTAATAACAGTTTCCTAGTGTAGCCCTCTGCAGGGAAGCCGCTGATGTGGCCAAGTATCACATTTCAGAAGGCAGAATGAGTTCTGAGTTCAGCCTAGCAAGAGAGCACCCAAAAAGGAGGCTGTTTCTGTAGCCTGATGGGGGTTGATGTGGGGTGGTCTCCAATATCCTTGCTGTTGGGAGTGGGCAGGGGAGGGGAGGTAGTGTGGAGCAGGCTCATCTGAGGCGCGCACTGCAGCACTGCCCACTGGTGCATGCCGGATCACCCGCACGCAGAGATCACATGGCTCCTCCAAAAGTCAAACGATCAATTCGCCTCGTTTTGGCTCTGTACTTAATGCACAAACAGTGCGATCTGCAGGGCTGTAATTGCATTGTTAGGGCCAAGGAACAAGCCTGTGCCTTTTCAGCAGACAGCTGGCAGGGAAAGAGGCATGTTGTTAGGAAAGAGAGAGGCAAGGCAAATAAAATTACTGCTAACGCTCAGAGATCGGCAGGAGTCCTACTTGCCTAATCTTACCGGTGGGAGCAAGCGGCTGTTGTAATCCAATTATAGCAGCATAAGCAATTTGTTAGACACTCCGCATAATGTAACAATTTCCCAATAAACTCTGACTTGTAATAACGTCGGCAAGAGCCCACATAAATCTGCCCGAATGGTGGGGGCTGGAGTGTTCGGCTGGGGGCTTGTAATTTGTGCTATCAGCACGTTTTGTGGAGTGTGGTGTGGTGCAGTCTTTCAGTGCAGGAATTTTAAGAGGAAAAGCATGGCACGCCCCTCCAAAAGAACACCATTAGCAAGGGTCAAAAGAGATACCAAACAAAGCTAGGAGGTGGCTTTTCTAGGAGGGAAGGAAAATGAAACCCCAAACGCAAGGCTCTAGCTGATGAGGATTTAAACATACTAAAAAGCAGTAATGAAAACGGTAGCATTTTGAATTACATCAGGGGAAGGAGGGGGAACTAGAATTACATCTGGTTTGGAGGGGGAGGGAGGAGAATACCCTTCTTTATAATTAAGCCATTTAAATATTAAAAAAGAAGCTCAAGTCTTGAAAGGCATGCTCTGTGCTTACAAGACAGAGAAAGCACAGATTCTGTCCCAAGTAATTCATAATCTGTAAAGGAAAAAATTAAACCTTTTCTACTATCCAGTTACTCTCCCGTTGTCTTTCTTGCAGCTCCTAGCTGGCTTCATGCATATTGGCACAGCATCTTGATGATGCGTCTGAGAGATAAAATGTAGGTCTAGAACCATTCACTTTGAGCGTACCCCAGTGAATTTAACTTTTTTGGCACAATGATGAATGTCCCCTCTGGTTCATGCAGATCTACACAAAGAACTAATCTAATTTAGATATTATTTAAAAGTAAAATCAGTCTGCTGTGCTCTGCCTGTCACTCTTGGAGTACGTTGCCAGTTAGAGCATCATAGACACCAGTTAAGGGTTTATGTTTAGCAAGATTTAAGGTATCATATTTCTGTTAATCCCATTATTTAGCATTTCCCTTTGCTAAGATGCAGATAGGCAGCAGGCAAAATAATGTAGGTCCCTTTATATACAACATAGAGACAGTCAGAGGTCCAGAATTTTCCGCATTTTCTAAACATTGCTGTGGTGTAAAAATGCCTGACTTCATACAGCTAACAATACTTTATTCATTTCCTAGCCCTGGGATCCTGTGAGGCTTTAGTGTGGAGTGACATTTCTGATCCTGTTCCCAAGTTGTAACAACGTAATGCCTTTACGTAGGGTAAAAAGTAGTTCCCAGCCATACAAAACAGTTTCTCTTATTTGGACCTTCTGTTCTCAGATCCTGTGTTTTGATGCTGGGCTGTACAGGTTCCTTTGCTTAGCCAGAAAAACCCCAGCAGAAAACCAAACCCAATACTACTAAATCACTGACCTTGTACATACAGCTCATACAATCATGCCTATACCATGTGTGCCTTTATGGGAGTACTGTATTTTGTTTGATTATGGGGTATATTTACATATTCACCTGCCATCCTAGTCCTGAGATGATTTTTATTTAAACTGTAGAAGAGTAGCTGAGACATGCACGCAGTCTGCCGTGTGGATAATGCTGCATATTTTGCCCTTCTTTATGTGGAAGTCAGGCTTCCATTGTTCTTAATCTTTGTTGTCTGCCAGCGTATCAAAATAACAGGCTGAGACAGCGAGCGTTTCCAGAAGTATCCTAATAAATATTTTCGTGCTACGAAAGTGCACCTTAAAAAGTGTGTTTAAAGGGGATAGGTATTATCTTAGTTTACCGAAGCTGAATCAATAAACTGCAGTGCTTCTAATAAAGCCACTCAGTGTCTGGGTTTAACTAATGGCTGATTTTCACGGCTTTGACAGTGAGCTGTGTGCGTTATTTTCTCCTGATATTGTAAAAATAATGAGAGCAAATTAGAACAATCAGTTTACCCCGATAGCTGCTGATTGGAGGTGATGGGCAATATGGCAGCGGGTAATCCATCTTCGGGCTCCTGTCACATTAACTTCAGCAGTGTGGAAAAGATCAGGCGGAGCGAGTGGGAATCCTGCCCAATCAGAAAGCTGAAATTAATGAGAAGAGCATTGTTCTGTGATCAACCTTTTAATTAGCAAGAGTGGAGATGGAGGGAGTGATGAAGCTGGCAGCACAGCTGCACAATGTTGGGCATGTTTTCGGTGAGGGGGAGGAAAAACATGGGTTTTAAATAACCCCTTCTGTGCTCCCTGTACACCAGCAGTGTGTCTTCATTCTAACCCCCTTAAAAGATCTTAATAAACAGCCACATCCAGGTTAATATTGCAAACGTGGCTGTTACTAATGAGTAGTTTCGAAGCAGGTCGTTTCGGGGGTCATTTAGGAAAATGTTGATCACTGTTTACAAAAAAAAAAGAGAGAGAGACTGAGAGAGAGAGAGGGTTTGGTGTTAAAGTTTCACTGCATCAAGGAAAGAAGAGGAGGGAGATGGATAAAATTAGAGTAAGGGACTGCCTGTTTTAATACTCCTCTCCTTATTTAGTATATGTTTGAAATAAGATTCCTCAGCATATATTTGAAACAAGACTCCTCAGTTAAAAATACTATGTGTGCCATGTGGCTTTCAGCAGTAAAAAAAGAGGAGACATCAAATACTGGGTTGATTTCCTAATGCTCCTTTTTGTTGTTTTTTTTCCAGTGTGTTTTTTTTGCCCCAATATTTTTTGTTTATTCTCTTAACAACAAGAAATTATAATTAAAAATATTTGACTGCTGTAATTGCTAAGATTGACTTGATTTTTTTCCTGGTCGTTTGAGAAAATCACAGTTTTCTCAAGTACATTCTAAAGACAGACACTGGAGTTAATGGCTGACAATTCTGAATACCAGTCTTAGGAAAATATTTATGTAAAGGGAGAAAAAAATAATGGGGGGCGGGGGGGGAAGTGATATTACAGAGCAATTTCTGGAAAGGAAAATAAAAAATGTTAGAAAATAGTATTAATGTTTGCTGTGGAAACACAGCTACTTCTGATTACCACAGTTGCAGTTTTTCTGTCCTTGCTCTCTGTATTTTTGTTTTCAGGCAATTCTTTTCTCCTTCCCCGTAATTCCCAAAGAAGTTGTAGTGGTAGGAGAGTGAGACTCCATCACTTGGGGTACAGCGGCTGTGCTGCCTTCCTTTCATTTTTCACTCAGGACACTGGCGCTCTTTACTTTTAGGTATTCCACTTTCTGATGCAGAAAAGCAAATAAACTCTTGTCAGTTTGCAAGAGAAAGCAAAAGTCAGCACCCCACACGCAGTGAGCAGTACAGGCTGTTTGTGTGAGTTGTGAGCTCACTCCCACTGGCAACTTGGTGTTGCCTGCTTTAGGTAGGTAGCAGTGTGCTGGGGAGGAAAGCTGCTCTGGGTGAGGTTGGCTCCTTTGGGGTTTAGTTCCAGACAGATCTCACCATCTTTGCTTACTGTAGTATTTGGAACGTTCCTAGTTTTGTAAGAGTGCTGTAATCTCTTTCCTTCTCACTCCTCTTTAAAAAATGAGGGCTTTGTATGAGTTTGGTGGTGTCCACATAGTTTTTATAGGCCAAAAAAAACCTGCATGTCCACAAAGAAGTTAACCTGGTAAATCATAGACTTCTTGTACTATCTAACCAGTTGTATTTCTAATATAATAATGAGTGGAGCTTGGGGTTCTGCTTGTAGAGGTTTCTTAATATTTTCATTTGTAAGAAACAGTTCCAATGTTTTATAACTTTGTCGCTATTTAACCCTTCAAAGTAACGTTTTATCTCAGCCTCCCACTCCCTGCAGCCTAAGGCAGAAATTAAATGTGGTGTGTGGGATGAACAGTATTCACTTAACAAACAGCTGTTCAATATTTTATTTTATTCGTATTGCTTGTTCTATGCCCCAGGCTGTATTTATTGCATGCCTTTCAAGTCCTGGTCAGAATATGGAAATACAGACTTCCTCCTGGGGGTTTCCCCTGCACTCTCAGTGCTTCATAAACCTTAATTAATCCTTCCAGTGTTTCTTGGGGTGAATGTTGGACTCATAGCATCACTTTTTTTGCAGAGGAGTTCAAAAGTTATTGTAACAACTGAAATTTTGGGAGGAAATTTTTATTTGTAGTAAGCAACTAGGTCTCACAGGAGGAATAGTAGATGAGGAATTATGACCCCAGATTTTGAGATATCTTTTGTCTTTGCCTTATTCTGCTTTTCTGTCTCAGTTCTTTCATCTGTAAAAGGGTAATGCTGCTTATCATATCCTCATTAGACTTTTGGGAACCTAGAAGCATGGTATCAGTTGAAGCATGTTTTGTATTTAAACACTATTTTTGTTTATATACACCAAATGTTGATTTGGGCTCTGTTGTTGTGGCATCTTCTCTCTCCCCAGCACCATGTACATTTTTAAAGAGCTGTGTTAGACATGCATCTTGGGAAAGATGCACTTACCAATGCTTGTATTCAAATGGCAGTCAAATAGGATCCTTGTGGGAGGCAAGAGGAAAGTCTAAGAGGAATTGGACAGTCCCTAAGCCAAACATTCTTCTTGTTGTGGCATAAAACACCAAAAACTCTCAAAGCCTTTTGTTCTCCTTTAATAAAACTCAAGACCCAGTAAATTATTCCACAGCTACTTAAATCAGTTTGTCAGTTTCCAAAGAGATTCCCCTGTGGGTGGAAACCAAGTGGTAAATTTTTGCCCCAGAGTAATCATACTGCAGGAGAATAACTGGAAAGATGCAATGTGTTGCAGAATCCACCTTAAGTATGGAGCTTGCTACCGTGACTCTGTAATGGGATGTCCCAACATGGGGTATAATATCATAAATACTGTAAATATGCCACTTGTGAATTAATAGGCAGCCTTGGGATTGTTGATGTTTACATATATGTTAAAATGAACATTGAGCCAATAGTAATCCTTTTTTAACCTAATAAAATAATTTCATTCTAGCTTCTGGCTGGATTTTGCAAGTGTTTTTATCAATGTTGAATTTCTTGATTGGGTCTATATTTTACTTAATCCAATTATCATTTCTTTTCTGAGGGCTAGCAAACTGTCTACTAGCTGTTGACAAAATATCAGCAACATTTTTTTTTTAAATTTCTCTCTTCTTTTTTATTTTCTATAAAAACTGTTGAACAGAGTTACAATTTTCAGACTCAATTTAGCCTGACTTTTGGATGTTGAAAAGTAATAGCAAATTTCATATATCAAAAGTTTTTATATATTTTTAGTAGCTATACGAGTAAAACTCTTCTTTTATACTCTTTTACATATAGTATTACTCTTCCACAGAAATATATCTTTTCTTAATGCAATAGTACTTATTATAGGTGAAACACTTGGAAATTTGAGATTCAAAATTTTCACTTGATTTTAACTGTCCTTTCTCATATAAGCAGTATGAGTCAACATGTGATACATAATAATTTTGTTTCTTGGGTAATGGAACAGTATCTGTTTCATAAAGTGTAAGTACATTAAATTCCTTCTGTTAATAACTTTATAACACAAGGATAACATTTATTTTAAAAGAAATTATTTTATAAGTTTACTTAATAAAGTTTTTTTGTTAGCTAAACAGTTACTTATAAACTGTTCCAGAATGTAATTTGTCTTTAAAGAGATTATAAAACCTTAGTTGTACTAATGAAATTAATGCATATTTTAAAGTACTAGTTCCTGAAATACATCTTGTAGTTCCCATGAAGGTGGAGTCGGAGAAATGTGAATTTATACATTGCATAGATAAGTTGCAGTTGGGAAATGGGAGAACTGTTGAGTCTGCGGTCTTGTGTCCTACAGTAATGCTTAATAGAGTAAAGCAGTTCTCATAGGACAACCTGATGTCTTGCCCTCAGTTTACTTCCAAATATGTAATTACCTATATTTCTGGGCACTTATTACCATAATAACTTCTTTGGATCAAGTACTGACAGGTGGAAGAATCCCTTCTAAATGGAAAACCAGATCAACAGGCTGCCAATCCTGTCCTCAGGTGGAGACACATTTTCTTTCGGAGTTTCCTGATACTGCACTAAAGAATTTTCATCTTATGTCAAACCTCAAGTGACTCAACATAAATAGTCTGTGTGGAGGTCAGACACTTGCCTCCATATCCTTTCCCTCAAAGTAAATCACTATCAACTGGCAGAACAGGTTTTGATCCTGATGGTCATCAGAGTTGATTTGGAGTCATACTGGGATCCAACTGGCTCCTGAGTTTTTGCTTTTTGCAATTCCAGGATTTTTCAGATAGCCACTACAGTCCATACCCACAAAACTGGCCAGTTAAAGGCGCAAGACAGCAACAATATTGAAATCAACCGTGTAATTTTCTTCCAGTTATGGAAACAATAGACAATTGGCCCTGGAGAAAAAGGAGTTCATAGTTACATCTTGCTGCCCAGCCTCAGCCTCAGCCTGATCTTCCCAGTAACTGCGTTGAAGGCAGCTCTTCCAACAAAAGTGCCTCCATATCAGGGACTCTAAGGTCTCTTGCATTACTCAGATCTGGATCTTCATCTGAAATCCAGACATCACATGAAGATGAAGAACTTAAAGGTTTGTCATAGATCCTGTGAGAGTTTAACTGGAGGCAGTGAAGGCATGACAATAGATATTCTCTGTTCCCATGTAATACATTTATTATAAATGCGTCAGACACCATGAGGGATATCCTGTGAAACCAGTGGCAAGCACAGTGAATATGGCCTCAGGGCAATCTGAAGTTACCGGGGAGTTTCCTGGAGACAAGATTGATGGATAAAACCTCACCAGAATAAGTAGTGTTCCTGCATGTCATGTGCAACTCAGCAGTTCAGCACATGGTGGAAAGGTGTAGGTTGTACATTTCGTAAATCTCAGATAGGCTGAAGTTCACTGGGCTCATGCCAGACTGAAAATTGACAGCTCTTCCTGTCATCCATGACAGAGGAATGAGGCCCCATCTCTGTTTATTAAGAAAGTGGAGTCCACAGTCCCATCAATGTCCTCTACTCACTCAAAGTCAATTTGCTTAGTTAACAATCAGCAAGTTTGATCTGTGCCTTTTCAGGTATGCTTTGAGCTGTGAAGTGATGAATGCCTCTTGCAGAACAAGACATTCTTGTTGCACAAGAAGGGCTGGAAGGAGGATCCAGGAAGCTACAGGCACATCTGACCTCAGTCTGACCTTCTGACCTGGGGAAGGTCATGGAACAGATCCTCTTCAGTACCATCACAGGACACATATGGGACAAACAGGTGATTAGGCCCAGTCAGACTGGGCTTATGAGAGACAAGTCCTGCTTGTCAAGCCTTATCTGTGATAAGGGAAGGGCTATGAATGTGTCTGCCTAGACTTCAGTAAAGCGTTTGATGTCATGTCCTGCAGCATTCTTCTGGAGAAACTGGCTAAGCCCAAAGAGTGTGGTGAATGGAGTCATATGCAGCTTGTGGCCAGCTACCAGCAGTGCTCTCCAGGGTTCAGGACTGGGGCCAGTTCTGTTTAGTATCTTTACTGACAATGGACAAGGGAATCAAGTGTGTCCTCAGTAAATTTGCAGACAACACTAAATTGGGTGGAAGTGTTGGTCTTCTTGAAGGTTGGAAGGCTCTGTATAGGGATCTGGACAGGCTGGATTGATGTACCAAGGCCAGCTGTATGTGATTCTGTACAGTGAAGTGCTAAATCCTGCACCTGGATCACAACAAGCCCATGCAGTGCTGCAGGCTGGGGCAGCTGAAAACTGCCCAGTGGAAAAGGACCAGGGGGTACTGGTCAACAGCAGCTGATCATGAACCAGCAGTTGACCTGGTGGCAAAGATGGCGAATGGCATCCTGGCTTGCATCAGTAGTAGTGTGGACAGCAGGACCAGGACACTGATCATCCCCCTATACTCAGCACTGGTGAGGCTGCACCTCAAATTCCATGTTCAGTTTTTGACCCCTTACTGCAAGAAAAATATTGAGGTGCTGGAGCAAGTCCAGAGAAGGGCAACAGAGCTGGTGAAGGCTCTGGAGCTGAAGTCCTGTGAGGAGTGACCAAGGGAGCTGGAGATGTTTAGCCTGAAGAGAAGGAGTCTCGGGGGAACCTTATTGCTCTCTACAAGTGGCTGACAGGAGGGTGTAGCAAAGTGAGGATCACCCTCTTCTCCCAAATAACAAGCAACAAGACAAGAGGCAATGGCCTTGTGTTGTGCAGGGAAGGTTTAGATTGGTTATTATGAAAACTTTTTTCACTGAAAGGTTTATGGAACAAGCTGCCCAAGGAGGCTGAATCACAGACCTGGAGGTATTTAAAAGGCTTGTATACATGTACACTTAGTTTAGTGGTGGACTTAGCAGTGTTAACAGATAGACTTGATGATCTTGGAGGTATTTTCCAACCTCCATGACTCCATGATTCTACCCTCTGGGACCTTGCAGGTCACTGGTTGCAGCCTCTTCTCTTGTAGATACTGCTTTGTCCCTTTAGTGGACTTACGAAGTTTCATCTTACAACCAGTTAAGATCTGCAGTCTTTTTTCCCCCTGTTTCCATCAGATTTTTCCAGAACCAGGTTATTCTAAGGACTGAAAATCCTCTGCAGAGTTTCTAAGGTAGTTTATTCATGGAGAGATCTTACCACTGATTCTTTGTTTCTTCCTTTTGTTTTAATCATTCTTGTTCCATTTTTGATGTTTACCCACATACAGTTTGAGAGAGCTGTCATACCTGCTTTGTTTTATTAGGACAAATTGAATGGTCCTGAGGGAGTTGTATGATTTAAGGAATGGAAGAGAAAAGATGTTTGAGCATTTGTGGTTTAGGACTTAGTTTTCAATGAATAACTAATTTATGTTTGCTTTTCTGATCACTGTCATAGACAAATGTTGTCAAATTATTGCCCTGAACTGTACCTCAGGTATTGACAGTCTTACGTACATGTAAAGATTTAATCCTTCTGGCCGATGAAGTGACACAGCCTGCATCCTTCTAAAAGGAAGAGGGAGCTTGGAAAATCACTGCATCATCCAACTTGTTGTTGTCGGGTATCATGGTCCCTTGATTTTCCTGGAATATTGTTCTGCCCTGTGCAGTACTCAGCAAATACTACTGCTTGACTGGAATACAGAATAACCAGTAGTCACTGACACTAATTGGCAAATTTTAAAATTTATAGTTTTCTCGGAGGGAACTTGTAATGAGAAATAACTCATGTTGTGCAGTAAAAGCAACTGTTCCATATTTTCCTTCATGTATATTTAACACAATCTGTAATTTACAAAAATAGATTTGAATTAGTCTGCCTGGAGAAGCTCATACCTAAGATAACTTCAGCAAGGCAGGCAGTCCCTTGTTGCTTGTAACCAGTGGCTTAGTTGAGGCTGCAGCTTGGAGTGAGACAGCAGTAGTCACTGTATACATTGCTAAACCTTACTGTTGAGGAAAATTAAAAATAAGCAGCAAAGCAGTTGCACTCACTGTCCTCAAAATAGTATTCTAAGTGGTTGCAATTACTTGTTGTACCATAATAATGAATCTTGACAGGCAAATAGTCCTTACCTGCTCAACTCATGTAACAAGGCTGTTTGGGTCCTGTGCCCAACAGGCAAACTAGCCTTCATGATGCCACAAATTTCATGAATTTGTGAAATATAATAGGTCTGTCCTAAATGTATGTGCACAGGTTCAGATTCAACTGTCTTCTTATAACATTAAAGTCTTGAGAAAAACTCCTGTTGCTTCTCAACACACAATGAAACCTTTTTAACAGTGATGACAAACTCAGAATTCAGTTAAAACACTGAATATTCAGCATTGTTTTTTCTGACCTCACTTCTCTCTCTTTAAAGAACTGCTTTTTGTTTAGACTAACACTCATTTAGAAGAAAATAAAAGTGAAATCCACTTAACAACTATACTACAAAAAATTAGATGGTTAATTAACTAAGACTTGTAATTTCTCAGCAGAGAAAGCTCCCTCTCTGACAAGTAAACCTTCCTTATAGGTCTTTGATTGTAGGTAATAAAAATGTTCTTAATTAATGCCAATTATGTGCATTTGTTGTTTTCTTTCAAGTCACTGTATTTTACAAAATTATGTGAACTACAGAGCTGTATCAGGTTGTTCTCCTGTCATGTTGATTTAGATCTGTCAGCCCTAATTCTGGATCATAATTTGTAATCCCAAATAGTTCTGAGGTGGGTTGTAATGGGATTATTTCAAGGTTTGATTTAGAAGACTTCGGATGATTAGACTTCACAGGCAGTTAATTAATTGTAAAACCTGAGTTTTGAAACTGGTTCAGGTCATAAGTGAAGATATGTTTGGAATGTAATAATTTGTGGAGAGTATCAGCTGACGTTCCTAGGGAAAACATGCGTCATAAAAAAACCAACAGGTTTTGAAAATTTTTAAGTAGTCGGATAGATGTAATTGAAAGTCAGTATCAGATGTCTGAATAGATGAATACTGCTTGCTCTCAACTTGGAAAGCCAGAGGACAGGTATATTTGCAGTACTCTTGAAGAACCTGGTTTTTAGTGGCTGCAAAAAACGAACAGCAAAGGCTTGTGAATCCTAGAGTTGGAAAGTTCCTTATGCAGCATCTTTTAAAAAGAATTCCAGATTTTGCTTATGATAAGTTAAATACATCAACCTCAGACAATTGTAACTATCCAATAGCCTGTCAAGTGTATATGTTTGATAGTGAGATTAGCAAAATACAGTCACTTAGGTTGGAATAGACCTCAGGAGGTCCAACCTTCTACTCACAGCAGAGTCAATATTGAATTCATTACTCCCAAGTAAGCTCCACTGCCAGGTACCTGCTTCTCCTGGGTTTTACTTCTAAAGAACAACTACCTACAGTTTGAGGTCTCAGACTGCACTTTCACAAAATGAAACCAGCACATGCTTTGAATAAGAAGGGCCACATTTTGCCCTAGCTGTTGCCTGCCTTTATCTCCTAAGACAGCACCAAGGACCACATCAAGTTATGTAGTCTTGAAGTAACAAAGATACAAAAACAGCTGCAGAGTGTTTTCCTAAAAGGAAGGGGGATATATTGCTGCTAATATACAGGAGTGATCACAGATCTCAATGTTTCAGTACTTGGTCATGTATGTGGGGGGAACTGCTGCTGCTGTCTTCCTGCAGTGTGGTCAGCACCACCTTTTACCTGTCTCATTCAGACCTAAGCCAGCTCTGTGGAGGTGGGGGGAGAACAGCCAAGAGATACCCAGCTGAAGGTCACCAGCCCAGCCAACAGATCTGCAACTGCAGAGATCTTGCTTTCACTTGAGATGTCCTTGACTTCTGCTGGACAGGTCAGATGTCACACTATAATCGTCTCCTGCCACATGCAAGAGGTGTGGGGAGAGAGAAGTTGTTGCCAGTCCTTTTCTTCAGGTCCTCTTAAGGGGATAAAAGGAATAGCCTTGGATGCCATCTGTACTGCAGAAGGAAGGTCTGTGTGTCAGGATTTGGGTGCAGCAGCAGGACTGTGTACAGAGTTCGGGCCCAAAATGGCAAGGGCAGCTGTCAGATGGGACTGAGGGACATCGGCAGGCAATTTTGGGAAGTTTTGGTCAGGTGCTTCTGTCATCTACTGGGGTATAGTTACTTCTAGTCTTTCTTATTGCACTTGTCAGAGACATAAAAGCACTGTGGATAGCCTAGCACGTCCTACAGTATTTTTTCATCTCTGTCACAAACAAATATTAAAATCACAAACTTCTAAACCCAGGTGATGTTCTGAAGTCCTCCGGTGGTTACACGTCAGAATTGTTATGATGAGTAAAGAAACTTACCTAAAGCATATCCTCCATAGGGCACTTACCTTTGGGATGTGAGTTGTTGCCATGTCTGTATTGATTTTGGAGTGGTATCTGGGTGTCTTTGTTTGAGAAAACTGAACGTGAATTTTTTTCATTACACACTTGACTTTTGGTTCTGCTTTGGAAGGCTGTCAACAATTAGTACTGCTGCATTTTTGCATTTTTTCTAAATGGTGAAGTGAGACCATGCCTTTACTAACAAGGCTTGTTTTGTTTAGTTTTTACATGACAGATTTCTTTGCTGACACTTGAGAGGAAGTTTACACTTGTGCAGTTTGGTGTCATTTTGTGACAGTGCCCTCAGTGAGTCCCTTTGGTGCAGAGGCATCATTCCCAGCATTAAGAAGTGCTTTATCTTTGTGTGAAGTGTGTTGGGACACTTCTGTTTAACTGATAGACGTGAAATTGAGTGACTTGCCTGTGGCATCACAGGAAGGGAGTGGGAGAGTTAGGAGTAAAACTCGAAAGACTTTTCCCTTTCTTTTTTTTACATTTGTACTGCCAGCTTTCAGTTTGTCAAGAATTACTAAGTAATAACCTAGGATTGAAAAAGCCTGGTACTCTTTCTGTTGTGAGATGTTTCTCTGTCTTCACCACTGTGCAGAACTCAGCACCTTTTTAGTTTTACTTAAGTGGCATTACTCAATATTTAATGTGAAATAGAAACGTGTGATTCAGAACTGCAGTCAGCTGCATTGGGATGTTTGTCAGCCAAAATAAGGGGTGAGGTAGCAAGACTTTTTTATCCCATGAAAACTGAAAATTTTCAACAACTTTTTCATTTAGTTTCTTGCTACATTTCACATTGTACGCACAGCTGACATGATAATCCTTCAGCTTGTCCTAAATTACATTTTAAAATAGAAATCAGTTAACTATATCGATCTGACTATTTCTAATCAGTTATAGAGGGAATTTCTAATGACACTTGTTTCTCTTGAATTTCAGATAAACTAGTGGAAGTGTTCTTAATTATGCACGTGACAAAAAAAAGTAAATCAAGTAAAAATTACAAACAGCACTACTCGAGACTACTTTGAGTGAGATCAGATCACAGCTTAGCATCTATGGCTCTTCTGTTTGGAGAGTGCTAGAGGGAGCTCTAGCCCCTCAATCGAGGAACAAGCTGTCAGTGATGCATCTCAAGAGTTTGGACTGTGGTAGGAAACATTGACTTTTTTTGACGGTTTAATTTTATTTTGTAGCAGGAGGTTGCATATGGTTTTTCTAGGCATGAGCCCAAATTGCTTTTCCTAAATGAGGAGATGCAAATAGTATGTTTGCGTGTACTATTATTAGATTTAATGCAGGCTGTTGTGAGCTACCTGAAAATACAGAAAACAAGTTAAAGGTATCACAGAGATGTTTAGCAAATAGTGAGTGCTAAAGTCTAATAGACTTTTCCTTTCACAAAGGAGAAAAACTCTCACCATGGAAGACCTAATGATATTTAAAAGAGAATACATTTTGAACTGTTGGAAGTAGAAGCTGCTTTGCTCAGCATGTAATAGGTTCTTAGATGTTTAGCCAATTGTTATAGTAGAAGTTATAGAAAGTGTTGGTGGTTGTTAGATAAATTTACAAATGGGATGCATCAGTGCATGAGGATGGGAAAGATTTCTCACATCATATGCTCCACGCTGATAACATTCTTGATATGACAAGAAAGTAATTCTCAGAAATGGGATACAAAAAGAAGAGAAAATTTGGGTTTTATTTGTATAAAGGGAAGTGTAGGTGAATTGATGCTATTTTCATTATTTATTAACAAACTCATTAAAAGGAATAGCAGAATTGTGGCTTTGAGTGAAGGAACATTATGTGGAAAATACAGTATGTTGAAGGACCAAGTGAGGCTAGCAGTTCTGTTTTTCCATAATTTACTGGTGGGTTTATAATGTTTATATACTACATTCAAACATGTCCATTTTGATTGAGTCTACTACAGGAAGAAGAATAATGGAAAGCTCTCTGCTTTCTTTAGTTCAAGGTATTTTTCTGAACGATTATTGGCACCTAAACAGTGAGCCAAGGAGGGATCCCTAGTGGAACAGTCTGTGACTTGGGCTTCTGAATCATACAATTTGAGTGTCAGCTGATAGGGTTAAAGTCTGCTCTGCTGTGGAGATGCATATGCTTTCCTGAAGTGCTGCTATGGTTAGACCTGGTCACTTGCTGTAGCAGAGGGTACTGGTTTCTGCCTTTCTTCTGTCATGTGTATTGACATAGCAGCAGCAATTGGCCTAACCCAATTTATTGCAATTTCCAAAGACAGAATTCATTGCCCTTAGCATGTATTCTTGGGGTCTGTTCTTAAGGTCATGAATCTCTTGCCAGGTACAAATGAAAGAAAGGACCAACACAATCTTAAAATATAAAGTTAAAGAAAACTTCAAGGTAGGATGGACCTCTGGAGGTCTGCAGTTCAGCTGCCTGTTCAGAGGAGGTTTATTTCACAACCAGTTCATTTTGCTTGGGACTTTGTCCACTCATATTTTGAATGTCTTCCTTTTAATGTCCAGAGCTTTGCTTGCTATAGCTTGTTGCTGTTGCCCCTCTTCCTGTTGTTACACACTTCTGAAAAGATTCTCACTTTCCTCCCTTTAGGTAGTGGAAGGCTGGTGGATAGCCCCCAGTCTTCTCCAGGCAAAACACATCCACCTTTCTTAGCAATCCTAGGGGTCCTCCATGGGAATCACCCCAGTTTGCCAGGAAGGTAATGTTTGACTGAAAGTTTAGGAGAACAGTTCATCTCAAGAAGACAGTGCTCATTGGCAAGAGAAGGTTATTGAATGACCTTGGAGGGGTTATAAGAGGCCACAAAGCAAAATCTGAAGATTTTGGCTGCAGACCATTGACCAGCTTTAACTTAGCACTGTACAAGAATATTTAACGGATTTGTCCTCTTACAGCTGCCTCTGTGGTGGCTATTAGCAGCAGAAGTATTGGTATTAGCCAGTGTGAGTTGCTGAGATGTCCTTTTCTGGATCTGGCTATACTGGTGGAAAAGAATACCATGCAGCCTTCACCTGGCTGCTGCAGGTTGCTGCCCTCCAGGATCTGTCAGCAAAACTGCAAACCTGCTCTCAGTTAAGATGAGATGTTTTAGCTTAGACAGTTTAAATAGCAGGTCTCTGCTAACAAGCTTATTTTGACTGAAATAGGTTAGGGAGTGCTCTTGTAGCCAACTCCTCCAGCAGATCCAAGGAGTACATTTGCAATGGGAGCAGAGTACATACATGAATCTTGTGCTTCTTCAGAATGCTGCTGCGTTTTTGTTCGTTACATCTCTCCAGTATGCCTGAAAATATGTAGTACTCCTGTAGCTGGGAAATATTATGTGATACCCAGCCTGTATATTCCTGACTTCCAGTTCTGAATCTCTCACACTGCCTTGGCCAAGTAGTTTGGTGTGCGTGTGCCTTCTTTGTTGTTGGTAATAAAATGCATCTCAAAGGAAGAAACTCATGGAAAATACTACCGAGTAAACCATCTTGGAGGGCTTGTGTTTCTTGGGGCTAAAAGCTTTACATAGGCAGAACCAAGTGGTTTGAAAATCTCAATAGTGTTATTGAGCACAGATAACAGGTTTTTACAATCATTCTCTTCTCTCTTTGTGTTATTTGCAGTGATATCAGTCTTCAACTGTTCCTTCAGCCATGTTTTGAAACACTTGAGTATATCTACCTGTTCCTGGCTGCCTTTCTCTCTCAGTTAAGGGAGCACTTGAAGCAAGAAAGAAATCAACAGTAACACCCATAAAGAGCAACTTCACTCAGGCAGTAGATCATGCTTGAGTGTTTTAAAAACAGAAGCAACTGTTCCAGAAAACTATGAAACTGCTGCTTAGAGCATTGTTTACTTATGCCTCTCCCTGACATAAATGAGTGCTTTGCTGCTACTGGCTGTTACCTGATGACTTTAGTAGACTGGTTGTCCAAGTCATAATGTGCATGTTCCTTCCCTCCATTAACAGTAATAACACGTAATGGTCCCAGCAGTTCAACTCTGGTTCTAGTAGCCATGCCAAGGAAGAAAGCATTTCCTTTGGTGGTTTCCACTGGAAGAGATTCATTGTTAGTGGAGTGTCTGCTTTGAAATTTGTGTATGATCACTTTACAGCTAGAAAAAGGTGTACTCTGAAATCTATCTCTTTAAGAATGATGGTGCCCTCCCCCCCATATGTCTGGATATGCATTTGGTCAGGGATCGTAGTTTGGGAAAGTAACATATGTCAGTGCTGTGCTGATGCAAGCAGATTTCTCATCACTGCTTGTTATTTGCAAAGACAACTTGGAGATGAGGAGGAGGAGAGGGACTCCCAATTCACATCCATTCCTGGCATCAGAGAAATTTTATTTTGGAGGGTTTTTGTCAACACTTAAAATCTAGGTGGGAGACCTATATCGAAGGAAAGTTTACAGTAAGAGCTATGAGATTCCAGACAATTAAACTTTATTAGCCTGTCTGAAACATTAAGTATTAGCTTAAAATAATAGTTTTTTAATCTCCTCTCCCTGTTGCTGTTTACTGTGTAGCAGTGTGGGAGGGGAGCATCTTGTCCAGCAAGGTATTATTGCTGCTCTTTGTGTAGCCTATGTGCAAGTGCCCATGGCTCAGTGCTGTCTCCCCAGTCCATAGACAGACTCCCCATGTTACTTCTCTGCTGTCTGCAGCTTTTCCTGGCCCTGAACAAAATCAGCCTTTTCCCTTTCTTCTGTATCTGAGGTAATATCCTTAGCCAGGTGCCCTCCAGGCTGACACCATATCATAGGTACTTAGATGGTACCTCTGAAAACTATTGCCCTCCCAGGATTTCAGAAAGTGCATCAGGTTGGGCTGCTGTGTCCAGCGTAATTCCAGTGATCTTTCATCTAGATGTATCCTTCCTTACAAAGCTTTTCTGTAGTGTGATTAGAAACCAGATGTGGACAAGCAGCCTAAAGCTCCAGAGAAGCAAAATTGCTAGTTCCTTGGGTGCTGTTTATTTCAGTATGTGTGTTTTGAATTTTCTCTTGAAAATAAACAGTAGAGATGCTGTGGTTTCTTTCATGGTGCTTTCTTTTTGACTCTCAGATGTGATTGATGATCATCTACTTCTGGGTTATGTTCGTTTTTTCAGAATGTTTCAGTGAGCTTTGCAGCGTGGAAAGTAATTCAGTACTGAGCGAGTAAGTCCATATATGAGCTAAACCCATGGTTAACCTCACAGAGGCTGTTATGTGAGATGGAGGCAGGCAGAAATGGGTAGAATCTAAACTGAGCTTTTAAAATAAAAGTAAATGGAGTGAGTTGTTTAATGACCTAGCATTGTAGCCTTGCTGTCAACTCAAACACTGGAAAAGCAGGTTCATCCTGCAAAGGAGAAAAATGAGGATCTGACTGCCCTACTCATGTCTCTCAGGTGCTATGGCTCATGAGATCATGTTTTTTATGGTGAGACAATCCCCTCACCACCCCCAAATTCTCAAAGCAAAGGAGTTCTTTTATAGAAAGCTGCCAGTGAAGAGCTGCAAAGGAACTTCTTTCCTCTTTGCTTAGCCTTGGCAGTCTGGGAATCAGTTCTGCAGCATTTGGTAATTGCAAGCCTAAGAAAGAAGAGGCCTGCCATAGAAGTTGAACCTGTATCCTCTTAATTATGGTGTTACTGCCTTTACTTCATGCAAAAACACACTTTGAACTGGATTCTCAAATAACTATCTCTGTCTTTAGCATGGAGGACTGGCATACCTCAGCTCCATTTCACCAGTTTTGTCACATTGCTGTGGTTACACTGTTGTGGCATTGAGTACTACTTCATCATGGGCAGTAGCAAACAATTCCATGGCCACAAAAGTAACTTTGGGAAAACTGGCCGGGCTGAGGTTCTCTGGCTAAGAGCGCTTGTTCAGGCTTCAAACCAAATCATCTTGTGGCCATGCTGGTACTTTTTAATACCTCTGCTTTTCCCACATGCTTCTAACTTGATCTAGAATTCCTGAGCTTTTGCTGCTGGTGAAAATAGTTTTGTGTTTGGATTCACAGCTGGGCATTTTTAATGTGGTCAATCTTGAAGAATATTCAGGATATAGAGGCAAGAATGGCTTTGCTTTCATTGTGAGGTTCCCCACCTTCCTTGGCCCCTGGACATACACCTCTGTGGTTCCTTTCTTTGTCATTCCATTGCTTGGGTTTTTTTCCCCAGTGTCTTTTATCTTGTGAGTAAAGTTTGAACAGTACGCAGAAAGTTAACTGCCTGGAGTCTTTTAAATATAAGTAACACGCACCCAGTAATAAGCTGTCGGTTGTTTTTTTGCTGCCTGCAAAGAAACATAAACACAGCGCTCATTTCTGGCAGGTTTTTACTGTCAGAGTTTCTCCTATTATATTTATCTTACAATTTGCCAGGGGGTGAAGTTATTAAGTTTTAGCAGCAGCCATCGATCAAGTTCACAAGTTAACACGATAAAGGCTCTGTGCCGCTCCGATCCGGGAAAATGATGATCCTCACTCGGTAATTAACTAAATGAGAAAGTTAAATCTTACTTGAGAGCTGGGAGAGATGAAAGAGAGGTGTTTGTCAGTTTCTCAGTGGAAATTAGAAGCAGTTTTCTGCAATTCCCTAAGCTGCTGCTCTGTCATATTTTACATAAGCACTGGGAAAACGTCTTGTAATTAGTGCTGTCATGGAGGATTTTTTTTGCTGAAGGATGTTGGAATAATTCATTAGATTATCAAGAAAGGCTTGTGTCCTGAAATGATTAGCACAGTGAAATTTAAACCATTAACGATAACAAGTTTAGAGCTTGCTGCAGTGCAGAGGCACCCGGGGTATGTCTGTGCCTATTTCAATCATTTCTTATAATTAAACATTATGTCCTCTTTTTTCCTCCCCTTCACTAAGACCCATCCAAAATTCCTGTTAAGGTGGCTCTGTCTAGATCAGTGACTTAACCATGATGGGCAGTGCAAGCAATTGGAGGTGAAATGCTGCAGTTGCAGAGAAGCAGTAAAGGACATTTGTCTGTGTCAGAGCCTGTAGTCCCAGCGAGTCCAGGAAAGAGGGAAGAAGCCCAGTATGACCTGTTGGTACTGGAACATGGAAGAGGAGACATTTCCTTTTATCTAGGGAGAAACTGAAATTTGCAGTGGTGGTCTAAGCTCTCAGTATTTTCAGAATGTCATGTGAAGATGTCTTGAAGATTCAGAAGATCCCAGACCTTGCTGGGATCATTTAAGCCATTCTTAATATTCTAGGAGACAGTTTTTCTTTGACTTGAAGAGATGTCTTCTTGCAATGAGAAATACAAAACCAGAGTTCATCTACCCTGTGAAAGGTGCCTGAACAAAGTCCTCTGCAATGACAAGAGGATGTAATTTTTTTTTAAAGGCCACAAAAGTTGTGTCCGTTCGGTGGGTAAACACTATTGCTGTACTACAATCAAGGAAGTTGCTTGGTTTTAGGTTTTTTTCTGTGCTTTAGGAGGCTCCTTGGTCCCCAGTACTGAACAAAACCAAAAGTAACCTTGGTTGTCATGTACAGGTTACAGCTGGGATTTACCATAGCTAGTTTGTTTTTTATGCAAAGCAGTAGATTTTTCCAGTCTTTATTTATCTGTGTTGAAATATTGCACCTTCCTACAGTTGTAAGCCATTATTTAGACTAAAGTCCTTTCATATATTAGTCCTCTTCTACTTCACTGGGCATACAAATGTGCTTTGTGTTAAATGTAGCCATTTGGAGAAATGGTCTTGTAATTATGGGCTGCAGTGGAGCATAATACATAGATCCCTGAGCTAGTACCAACCTGAGGCACTCAATCCCCTGGGTTTCCTGGCACAGCTTATGAGCTCAGGCTCAGCATTGTCAGAGAACACCTCTGCCATTCCTGCAGATGAGTCATGGTGCCCAGAGCCATCTGGGGCATCTCTCAGCCCTCACATACAGAGCTTTGTGAAAAGGGAGTTAGTTGGTAAAGCTTCATCTGTTCCAACTTAGTAGTTTGCTCTGTTATACCCAAATTTCCTCCCAGATGATGAACTACCAGTGCTTATTCTTCTTTGCCATTTTTTGAAGTGAAGCTTATAAAAAATGTGATGGTATACAGTGCATTTGGATGAATATTTACCCTAGCAGTGTGGATGGCAAGTGGAACAGGTTTTCCTTTTTCAGGTGAGGCCTGATTATTGTATCAAGAGAAAGAAGAGGTTGTAGATGATTAAACAATACAGATGCTTGATGATATTGTTTTGTTGATGCCTTTTTTTTTTTTTTTTTCAATAGGTCTTTTTGAACTGCCAGTGGATTTTCAGGAATCTTTAAATTTAAATTCTGGAACTTCTGTTCTAAACTGTAGTTAGAGTGATTTGAGAGCCCTGTCAGTTTGCCTGTCTCTACTCTGCAGAACCAGTGTGTTCATGGCATGAACCTATCCTCTTGGTCCCCTGATTGCACAAACCACAGGACCTGCTGGGCACATCTCTGGGCTTATGCTCACTCCTTTTGGTGGAAAACCAGAACAGGCAAGGGTGCAAACCACATCTCAAGCTGACATTATAAGAATGCAACTGAAGTATGAACCTAAAAAACACAGTGTTCTCATGTCCACTAATTTGGACATAAACACTGTAACATGCTTTTCATAGCAAAACCACTTTATAAATCTGGAGTTTCACTTCCAGAGCCGTTAAAAGTCCTGGTCAATGAATTCTTTAACTTACTCATTATTCCTATCCAAGAAGCCTGTGTTCAGGCAGAATGAATTTTTTGTCTCATCTAAGCCATTTGTACACACAAAAGCCACGACTTGTATTTGCAGATGTTGCAACTTCTGTTTGACACCACAAACCAGTGTTTTAGAAGTAACTGGGGAGTTGAAGGCTGCTGGGAGAAAGGTGTTCAGAAGGCAAGGGAAAGCCAGAACATGGTGCTATCCTGTGAAAAGAGCTGTACCTTCATTGGCTTTGCACATCAGCTACGCTCCACTCAGGCTCAGCATATTAGGCTGACTTCACAGTCTGTCAAATTAACAGACAGATGTATAGGTTTTTAAAAAATGCTTTATAGAGACAACCTGTTTTGCAAGATACACAGCAAACAAAATGAGAAATTAAATGAGGTCAACCTTGTAGGTTACAACATCTCCCTGCTGTCTTAATCCAGCATTTTTACTGGGATGCCTGTATTGCAGGCAGTTTAACTGCAGCAAAAATTACCAGCATCCCTTAACACAGGTGTTCAGTCCACTCCACTGGTAATCATCTTTTGCCAGGCCCTTAACTGTTGTGGACTTTGCTAAAAAAACTCCAGTCTTTCACACACAGGACTTGATGCCCACAGTCTCTTTAGTGATTTCTCCTGGCCCAAGAGAGAGTTTCTTCTTTCCTGCTGCCCAGTACTGGCTCTGTGACTTGCTTGCAGTCAGTGCTATCCATGTGAGGATTGAATGCAATCGTAACTTGCTGTCCTTGTCTTGAAGGATCTTGCTGGATACAGCCACGCACAGCCACAGCCACACATTTGCAGGGTGGAGCAGGAGTAAACTTGAAAACATTGAGCTGCAGAATGGAGTTCTGATGGTTCTGTGGACCATGTTCTGTGTTCTCAAAGAAACTTAAGTCAAACTATAATCCAGAAATAGAAAAAGCTGCTTGTTAAAAATCACAGCTGTTTAATGTCTTTTTCTAACAAAGGAAGGTTCTCCACTCCAGAAATGTTGAAAAAAGTATTTAGGTGCATTATCTCTAAGAAAATGAAATGTAGGTAGTGATCAGTTAAGTTGATTTTCAAATCACAAGATTTTGGTGTTCCAGAGTCAGGATTCCTGTTGAGATTGGGAGGTATTGAAATTCAGGAGTTATAAATACCCGATAAATGAGAAACTTCTATATTCCAAATCTACTACTGGTAACTAAATTTTGTGGTCTCTAAATAGCCTGCTGTTTTGGCACTTGCTGAAAAGAGGCTTTTTTGTTATTTTTCCTTTTCCTGTAAAACCAGTTAATTATTGCATTTCTTTTAGTTCATTAGATAGCTTTGCAGAGAGATTTAGGGACTCATTTTTTTCCCTTAAATTTAATAAGGTGCCTTGGCAAGGTTGATGCTTGGAATTATCATCATATAACAAAAATACGGCATCCCTACCTCAGTGTTTTATGTGTTCTTATATCTGTAAGTTATTTTTAATTATTTGATAATTAATGAAGAACCTCTATGTATTTTGAGAATAAAAATTATATAATAATATTGACTGTTACGATAATGCTGTCTGGTGTTAAATTGTTGCAATGAAAGAGAGAAAACTATGTGTTTTCAGCAAGAAATAGAAAGTATTTGACCAGCATAAGAAAAAATAATTTCCCAGCAAACGGTTGATCCTATTTGGACAAAGGATACCCTTGCAATGCAAAATGTGCACTTTTCTTCCAGTTAAATCATTTAGAAAGCAGAATTTATATCTTAGTATCAAGTAGTAAATTGAAATGTCAGTGTTCTGTTTTGTCCCTGAAACTCTTCTTTGAGCTGACTCCTTCTGACAAGATATTAACAGTGCTCAGAAAGTTGAAAATATTTTATTCTGTGAAGAAAGTATTTACCAAATGTCAGGGTGTATTTTAGCTGGCTTTCTGTTGAGGTATAATTCAATTATTTTTCATCCATTTCATGCATTCCCTATGAATTTTAGCAGCTATCCATTCTTTAGAAGAAAAAAAACAAAGCAGAGTACAAATGCAGTTTGCTGTTGGTGCATTGAAGTAACTGTATATGTACATTAGGAATCCAAATGCATTTTACTGTCTACATGTTAAATAAAGTTGTGTTTATGTTAAACTGCCACTAAAGGTTTCCCAGCTGACCAGAGTCCCTTGTGTGCAGCTGTGGCACGAGCCAGTGCATTGTCCTGCAGGCTGCGCCCGGGCTGAGGGGGGGTCTCAGACAGTTTTCACGTGTCAGAGTGTTTTTTGCCTTCTATTATCTGTCCCCTAAAAGAAATTGTATAACTGCTTGTGTTTTTTCTCATATGTTGTTCCTCTCCTTCCTGTTTACAGACAAAACTTGCCAATGGCACTTCCAGTATGATTGTGCCCAAGCAAAGAAAACTGTCTGCAAGCTATGAGAAGGAGAAGGAGCTCTGTGTCAAGTACTTTGAACAGTGGTCTGAGTCTGACCAGGTGGAGTTTGTGGAGCACCTCATCTCCCAGATGTGTCACTACCAGCACGGACACATAAACTCATACCTCAAACCCATGTTACAGCGGGACTTCATCACTGCACTGCCAGGTATTTCTGCAGGCAGAGGGAGCTTCCTCCCTGTCTTTGAAAAAACTATTCTATTCCGCCCTACCCTACTGGAGAAGTCTCTTGTAGGGTCAATTTGCAAAACAGATAATAGCTTTTGAATGAAAAGCTCTCTACCAGTATGAAATGTCAGAATATTTTAATTTGTGTTTCTTCTGTGTGTCAAGGCATGATCTAACACCATCATGGTTTGTCTAGGAGTAAATGATGGCTAATCTATATATTGTAAGGGTAGTTATCCCAAGCCACAGGGCAGGTAGTTGTGCTCTTAATGCCCACAACGATGCATGAATAGCAAAAATGTTTTAAATTAAAACTACTACTCTTTCTGGTTGCTCAGCTGAGGTTTTCCCTTTTCTAATTTAGGTATTTGTCCCTCTTTCTTACTGAAATAACTTCCTGAAGCCATTGCTTTTGATTATGTGGTTATTGGTAATAGAAATTGGAGGGCATAAGAGCAAAAGATGGAAGTATTCTGGTTTTTACATTTTTGTAGTACTCTCCATTGAAAATATTATCCCAGCTATTCTCAGATGTGGCATTGGGCAGATCTCACAGAATGCACACATAAAGTAGTGTACGTGCAGTTTCATATCAGCCCTGTCTTATAGATGGGAAAGCTAAGGTGGTAGTTTTAGCTTTTATATTTTTTTGATTTTGTGCTATTTCACTGTGTAGTTTTAGGTTTCATGTTAAGTGCTACTAAGCTCTCTTCACAGAGTAGATAAACAAAACAATTCCTCTCTAGTTTGATACCAAGGACAACTTTCAGGCCCAAGAACAAAACCAACAGTGAGGTGAGAAGAAAAAACAAGGAGGATGGAACTTCATAACCTGAAGCTGTGGTTGGACAATTGACTCTAATATGCTAATGGACCAGACTTAAAAAAGTGTGAGACCTTACGATTGGTCATCCACTTTGTGACCAGTTTGGGGTTCATCTTGGGTGTAGTCCAGCTGGGCTCTTGTGCAGCCCAGGTGTACCCATTGAGGCCTTTTAATAAATACCTACTTTATCCTTTTGCTCTGTCTAGTCTCTGTTCCAGATCAGCTTCGACTGGAAGCTTCAGTGGAAGATTAGATATATATATAGCAATAGAGTTTCAGAAGCAAACAGAAATTCCTGACTCTTTCATTTATATTTTTTCAGACCACTAGATCATACCTCTGTATATAGATAAATAGATAGATTGTTAATAGATTAGCACTCCCATGCCATGGGTCCTTAGTTTGAGATGGACCTGAGTAAGAAGTGTTACAGGTGTTGTCTCTAAATGGCCAGTTGAAGGGAGGTGTTTTTTGCCAAAAGCTTATTCTGTGAATACCTTTGGAGAAGTGCTGAACTTTTGGAAATTTGATCAATCCAGTTATTTGATCATTCTTCAGAAGGGAGTTCTCAACATGAAATATAAATTCTAGCCTTAAAAGATGGAAAAAAGTATGTTTTACTGTGAACTGTATAGAACATAAAGGCACTGCAGGAGTTTTGCTGGGAAGTTAAATAGGTAGACTCATTGGATTTTAAGCTCATTGTGCCCAGTAATCAAATGGCTGTTGTAGCATTAAAAAAAAAATCTTAGTTATGCTAAGTACCTGCTTTATGGTAGATTTTAGTAGTCCAATGGCAATAATCTCATGTACTTAGAGCAGCATTATAACTTGTGGAGCTGCTCTGTTTCAGAAAAATAGGAAGTGTTTGGAAACTGTTAGTTTCCCCATTTTTAAAGTGGAAGTATACATGTAGTTACATACACAATTTTTCCAGGTCTTTCTGCATGGAACTCCATGAAAGCACTCCATGAAATCCACACATCTCACTGCACTTGGTTAATTTCTTCCTACAGGGTTTTTTTTCTGAGAATTTTTGGCAGATGCTATAAATACTTCTTGAGACATTCCAAATTTCCTAGCCATACCATATTTGTTACTGGTCTGTTCACAGTTGCCCAGGAAGCAGCTGCTTTTACTCTATCAGAATGCAGAATAAATAGGAGTCAAGCAGCTAATATGTGAGTATTTTTATAGTTGGGGGAAATGTGTGCGTAAATAATATATAGGCATCAATTTGCATATTTACAAAGTGCAAATGTCCTAGTGAATATAGCTCTAAGGGAGAAAATTAATGGCAAGGAATTACATTGGCACAGACTCTCTGCAGTCTCTCAGGATGTCCTGAGTGTAAGCAGGTTCTAATGAGGGATATGGGAAGGGAGGAAGGTAAGAAACTGCCTAGGAAAGAGTGATGAACCTAAAATTCTAAATGAAGTCATATAATGAAAAAAAAACAAACCCTAAGCTCTGTGAAGTTTTTTTTTACCTTTCTCAAATTCTCAAGTGTTCAGTACTCTGGTTTCATTTTTACTACTTCACTCTTTCTCCTGCTCTCCCCCTTGATTGAATAAAACAATAAAGCTTCTTCAAGATCATGAGGCATCTTATCTCTGTCCTCCTAACACGGTCCCAAAGAATGACCAGAATTAAAGGCAGTTTTAGATCATGGGCATGCTTTATTAGTATAGAGTTGGCTCAGATTATTTTCCCAGTGCTTTGAACAGAATTAAAGTTGTTTGAAAAATACAGCTTAACTGTGTACTTAACAAAGTTTGTTCAGTTTCTGAAAAATAAGGCTTCTGCTTAGCATTTTCAAGCTGTTTAACATTTTTTATGAGGAAAGTCATTTTGATAAGGATTTCATGTGTGAAATAACTGAAACATTCTTGTTGGTTCGGAGGGCTGAAGGGCTAATCGTGTTTCACATCCATTTAGCAAAATCTTCTGTGAGCAGAGTTTTCCCTTTTTAAGGAAGCAATGCTTTGTTAGATACATGCCTCAGTGAGTTGTGCTGTTCCTAAGAAACAAAATAATAAAATTGAGTTTTCAAGCAGCCCAAAATAGCTCTGCCCATCCATTTATCATAAATGTGAGGAGGAGAGCCAAAACATTAGTATTCTTTCACTGCAAAGGGAAAAAGTCTAGTATCAATGGCAAAGGATGACTTAAGGACATGGCAGTAGTTACAGCACCTCATTGCAGCCAAGATCTAAAGTGCAGCTCCTGATGAAATAGAAAGGGCACATGGGTGAAGATTACTGTGCCCAGGTGTTGCAGTGTAGCTCTGCTTCCTAAAGCCACCAGTTGTTCTCTGTATATAAAATTAATTCATCCTGTGATGCTGCTGACTTAAAGCCACCTCTAAGGATACCACGGAGGCAGGCATTTGTAAGTGTCCTGGTGGGTCTCTAAATGTCTGTGAGCCCGCTGGAAGCAACACAGACTGGGAAATCTGCCATTTCCACACATAGCTTCAGGAACAGGACAACAGGATGTCCATGTCTACCCTGCCAGTAGTGGAATTCCTGCAAATTTCAGTTCACATTCACTAAACCATTGTCTCCCTCTTTCCACAATTAGCTGTGGAGTAAATCTAAATTTACAAACTCTTTTTTTTTTTTTAAGAGTGGTTGTACATATCTTTTCAGATTTTATGTATAATAAAGCATGATGATGCTTTTATTTTGCAGGTTGACATCTAATTTTGCATCTCTAAAGATAAGAATTGTCAGACCTCTTTCTCCACTCTCTGATTATGCCTGGTATCATTCACATGCTTTATCTACATAAAGATTGAAGTATAAAATGCTGAGCAGAATGTCTGACCCAAAGTGTATTCTAAGTTTCGTTCCTTTGAAAGTAGCAGGAAGAGGCATGCTGAATTGTCTCATTTTTATGCAGTGGGAGATACTTTTGAGAGCTTTTCGTTAAGGAAAAAAAGGTTGAGCCATTTGTGTGTCATGAACTCTATCAAAGTCAGCTGGTTGCACGCAGTTCAGGTTTGCAGAAGTCCAGACATGTGACTGTAAAAATGTACTTACTGCCTTTTCTTTCCCTCTCACAAGCCAGGCCTGGTCTTTGAGGCTGTTGTTTTAAAAGCAAGAAAACATGTATTACTTTGTCCCAAATGTGAACCAGAGGGAAGATGCATGTAATACCAATCTGCCATGCTTCATTTTTGGTTGGACTGAACATTATGCCTGAGGGATGGTGTGGTCTAAACTTTCACAACTCGTATGAAATTTAACCTGTGAAATGAGATAATCTCTTGGTGGCGTGTCTCACTTGTGAATTAAACAGCCTTCAAGAGAAGCTGTATTTGCACAACTTCTCATTTAAAAGGCATCTTGTTTTCCTGAAGTCCTGATTGTGATTAAATTTTAGTTGGTAAGGGCACATTTTTACTGACTGCGTTCATCCAGTTAAGAAATATAGCATAACCTTCCATACCTAGACATTACATTGAGCTGCTAGGTGCTAACCAGGCAATTGCTTTGCATTTCACTCCAGTCATGTCGAAGTAAAGCCACTCCTGGTATTCACACTGGGAAATATTTGCAAATTATGTTATTTTGGTGAATATTTTTCCTTCACCCACTAAAATAAATGAAGCTAGCAAACCTGCTTCACTAGCTAGCAAACCTGCTTCACTTTCTTCTTACACAGCCTCTCCCTCCCTCTTGACATCCCTGTGCATCTGCATATCCTTCCCTCCCCCCTGTCTAAAGGTACCACTACCCTTCAGGGCACACATTGGGAATATATATTTTTTTCTTCATTACATTTAAAAGCTACTGCTTTAGCAAAAACAGCTTTTGAGCCGTTGCAACATGAGAACAGCTGTAGCAGTGAGATGAGAAATGGTCCTAATATAGAGAGATTTTGGGGGCTGCGTTGCTGAGTTGGAAATGCCATCCATAGAATATCCCCCTAGTGCTAAAACCCATCGAAATAGATTGGAATGACTTCTTGGATTCTTTATTATTTTTAATGACTTGTTGTGCTATATCCAAAGGAAGTTGGAGAACACTGCTCACTCCTGAACTTAGCCTCAAATGCTGTTCTGTGCATTTGGTCCAGATCTGCGTGCAGAAGAGGAGATGGAAGGAGAGTGTATCTTTGAACTTGCAGGGGGAGTTGTTTTAAACTCTGTGTCTGTCCAGCAAATAATGTTTTTCTGTTGTTGTTGTTGTTGTTCTCCCCCAGCTCGGGGATTGGATCACATTGCTGAGAACATACTGTCATACCTGGATGCCAGATCTTTGTGTGCTGCTGAGCTGGTGTGCAAGGAGTGGTACCGGGTGACATCGGATGGGATGCTGTGGAAGAAGCTCATTGAGAGAATGGTCAGGACAGACTCCCTGTGGAGGGGTTTGTCAGAGAGGAGAGGATGGTAAGGAAACTGAATCTTCACCTCTTTTGCCCCCATTCAGGACAGTAGGGGCTGTGTGTTTCAAACCATATTTGAAGAGGGTTATTCAGCATTGAAACATCGTGTTGGTTCCAACAGTGGCTTACACCAAAAATCAGGGCTTAGGGAGTTAGGGCATCATTTTGCTATGTGGCAGCGGCGGGGATTTTTTCCTCAACTTCCTTATCAGATCATGGTCTTACCCCATTGTGACAAGTGAGATATACAGACTGAGATTTTTATACCCAGCTGTCTTTCAGTTCAAATTAAGAAGCTTGTGTGTGCCTCTGAGGAACCCTAAACTGGTCAGCAGTTTAGAGCAGAAGAGCTTTTGCAGGAGTGGCAGTGGGGGAGCATGTGCTATGAATTAGTTCTTTCCTGATAGGTCTGTTTGTTTTCCTCAGCAGATTTTCACTATTAGATATCTGTTTAATTTTCAAACTGGAAGCTGAGGGTAGGTACCACGGAGAATAGGGGACTTTAGAAATGCAGATAGATTAGTTAATAATCATCTGGAATAGCCTTACTACAAAGTAGGTCTCACTCAAGTTTGAAGCTGCTCTGCTAACATTTCATTAGAAGTTTCTCTCTCAGGGGTACACCCTTTAATACATAATTTTCTTTTCCAAGGGTGTCCCTAGGATGTTGGCAGAAGGGAAACTGGGTATGAATATTTCATAAACAAGATAAAAGTGACAGCTCAGGCATTTTGGTTGCTATTAAAAAGAAAAAGATACAGAGTTGCAAACAAAGACTCCTGGTTTATGGTTAATTTTGTTATACTGTTTGTCTCAGGAAGTAAAGGCAAGTAAATCAGGATTATGAGACATTCTTAAAAAATAAATACTACTTTGATCTGTTTCCAATAGTGTTTCTAAAGAGTGTAAAACAAACACAAACATGGCAGTTGTAACTTTAGCATTTCTTTTAGTGCCTTATTCTCTCCAGGACTTCCATTTTTATTCCCTACTGTTGAGGTCACAGTTAAGTCCTAAGAGGAGCTTGAGAGGTCATTTAGTCCTTTTTTCTTTACCATAGGCAGAGACAGGTTTTTCTTAAGTCATTCCAAATCCTTGTCTTAATTTGTTCTTAAAATCCTCTACTGATGGAGATTCCCCAGGCAATGCCTGAAGAAGGAATTCCATGGTTTCACTTTTTTACTCTTTCCAACTTCAGTGTTTGAGAGCTTTTCCTGATATCTACACGGTCTTCCTAGCCACGGTTTGACTTGTTACGTTTAACCTGCGTAGATAAACAGGACATTTTCTCATTCTCCTTTTTGCAGTAATCTTTTCCTTGTTGGAAGATGACTATGTTTCCTATGTTTTGGCTGCACTTGCCAACCATAATGATTGTTGATCTTGTCCTCCTACTGTTTTCCCTGTTTAGACCCTTCCCAATTGCTCTACTCCATTCTTGGAGTCTGATGTAATCAGCTGAGTGTCTTCTGCCAAGGTATCACTGGGGTTTGCTCCCTCCACACTTTAGAAATAACATTAGCACCAAATACTAGTTATACAGACATTTCTAAATGACATTTCTAAAAGACAGGTGCAAAATTTTGCTTCTCATCTGAAGGACAGTCACCCTGTTACTGCACCTCTTCTTCAGGTCTCCAGTGCTGGAGGCTGCTTTGACACAAGAGCAAGTTGTGCCCAAGTCTTTCATATTGCCCTCTGGTTATCTCTGTGATGAACAGATAGAACTGTGTGGTTAAGAGATGCAAACAGGTTATACCCAGTACAACTGCATCTCTGCCACATAGAACATTATAGCTTGTAATTAGTGCTAGCTCTGTGCATGGCACGAGGCAATGACTAACTGGACAGTTCAGAATGATGGATGACTGGTGTTATTTGGTTACAGCTCCTCAATTTGCACATGAGCTGCCTAATTTCAGCATTTGCAGCTTGTGCTTTACAACAAACCCCAAACCCCTCCCCCATTCTGCAGCATGGCAGCTTTCACTGGCAGATTATCAGGGAGCAGTAAGGGTTACAAAGATTTAGAGAAATACAAAACAGAAGCCCAAAATCTGGGCACACTTGTGTCCATCTGATTGAATTGGCTGGTCATCAAAACCTGCAAACAATAGTTCCCTTTATCCCAGAGCCACAGCACAACAACTACAACAACTACTGGGATGCCATGGAAATTCCAAGCAATCCTTCAGCTGAACAGTAAACAACTAACTCTACGTGCAGCAGGGCATGACTTACAGGTAGCAATCAGACTTTGTGTTGCACTAACTAGTAAAGTTAGAAAGAATAAAAAGGGTTCTAGGCACATAGGCTTGTACACAGATTTTTCTAGACCTGCCCCAAGTCCTCCAGGATGTCTCTGAGGTATTCTGTGCATCTCCAAAAAGGTTTTTGTCTTCCTTGGCCAATAATATTAATTTTCATGAATGCACTTCCTGGCTGGATCACAGTAAATAGGCATCTGTCTTGTTAGTGGTTTGTCTGCATCCATACATGCCCTTTTCTTGTGTGTGTTCCCATATACATTTCTGATGGTCATTGTATTTGAAGAAACAGGTAATTCCTCTGTCCAAACATGAAAGCACCTTTCTCTTGAGTTGTAATTAGAATACTTAATTTAAAGAAGTATCAAAAGTTCTTTTCCTGAGCATTTGTCATTTTGTTTGTCCAGTCCTATAGTTTGGAATTGCCTTACAGCCCAAAGATTTTGGTTCGTTGTTGTGATCTCTCTAGTTCAAGTGTGTCAGGGCAGCTAATGTACAGTCTCTGAAATGAGTTTTGAGGTATACTGTGTGGAAAGGACGGGAAGGAAATGCACAAGGAAATATTGAACAATTAATTATGCTGTAATGGAGCAAGGGAGGGAGAAGTGGAGAGCTGGCCCAGTGTAAACTCTGTGCCTCTGATGCCAGGATTACACTCAGAGGCATTTGTGCCTCTCTCCATTTTGTGAGGCATGTTGCCAGGCAGAGCAGCAGTTAGTACGCCCATGGTGGGGTTTACTAGCTTCCACACCGTGTTTGGTGGCTTCTTAACTTCAGGATGAGGAATTAAAGTTTTTTACACAGCAGGCAGTGATTGCCGTTTACAGATTTTTTTGGTAACAAAACTCTAGCGTGGGATATGAGTATTCCAAATCAGTTTTGAGATGAGGGAAACACCACATATGAGGTGCTGCTTACCAAAACAGAGTAGTAGGAGTAAAATGTCTGCGTAACCAAACTGATACTGTTCCTGCTAATGCAGATAAAAGCTAGCCTTGAATGTGTAGTGAATTTGAGAGTACCTTGGCTTCTTTCATTTATTTTGCATGCTTTATGTTAAAGGTGACCTCTGATAATGTGTGTGAGTATTGCAGGCATGAACCATTGTCAACCCTTACCGAGCTGAATGGGCCCATGTCCACAACAGAATTTATTTCCCTTCCCCGAGTTACTAGTGGTATTTCAGTGTTAAAATGCAACACTGACATGTTGCAGGGTGAACAAACAAGGAATCATCCCATCTTAGTAAATTAAGTTTGGGTATGAATCTGTCAGCAGTGGTTACCTATTTGTGAAATGCCAGGAGGACCTTTCTCCAAAATACTGAAACATGATTTGTGTTCAATGGAAATGTTCCTTGTCTTCCAGGGGGCAATATCTATTTAAAAATAAACCTCCGGATGGAACTGCACCACCCAACTCCTTCTACAGAGCACTTTACCCCAAAATTATACAGGACATAGAGGTAAGAAACAGCTGCCAGGTGTGGTGGTGTTTCACTGTTGGTTTCTTAGGTTTTTTTTCTTCAAATGTTCCTGATTTATTCATGATGCTGAAATTCTGGGGATATTCTGTTGCAGTGTAATTTTTCATTAAATCTGACATGTCTGTGTTTGTCTGGAGTTTGTAGATCTGGGATAGTTACAAAGGATCCTGCTGCTTCTTTAGACAGAGGATGAGTTGGATTGTTCAGTGAGCTGTTGGCAGGTGGAGTCTCCACACTTTGCACATCAGATGTCACAGTATCACCATAACATCTTGATTTTCTCTGTTCCACAGTACTTTGCTCCTCCTGGTGCAATAAGATAGGTTGTAACAGGAAGATACCAAGAACTGAGGCAGGGAGAAAGTGCATTTCTGAAGTCTGCAATCCTAAGACTCAGAGAAACAGGAAGCAGCTGAGCATGTTTGCCTTGCATTTAGTGTGAGCAAAATGGCATATTCTGGTTGTTTCATAATGGCAGAAGCAGTGCACTGTTGTGACAAGTTTGTAAAAGACCTTAGAGCTCAACTGAGACTCTCCTCAGTTATTTAGCTGTTGACTCACAGGGGGCTAAAGGCTAGAGATGGAAAAAGGATTTTAGGTTACTTCTTCCTTACCATTCTCAACAACACAGACCAGTTTAGCCATGATATGTTTTCCAAGCATTTGTCTGTTTAATCAGTTTTATTACATGTATTCTAGAAAGCAGCTATGTCATTGTATGGACCTGATTGCAGGAAGAAGCATAAAGAAAAGTGTCTGCTGCCTTCTCAGCCAAATTAAAAAAAAAGGGGAGATAGTCCCATGCTTTTCTTTCCCCTTACATCTGATTTATCTCCTGTCTCTCCTCAGACAATAGAGTCAAACTGGCGGTGTGGAAGGCACAGTTTACAGAGGATCCACTGCCGAAGTGAGACAAGCAAAGGGGTTTATTGTTTACAGTATGATGATCAGAAGATAGTAAGCGGCCTACGAGACAACACTATCAAGGTGAGAATGCTCCATCATGGCATACTAATGGCTTGGAGTGCCTATGCCATAAGTAATAGTGTCCTAATTTCAGTGACACCTACCCAGTCTCTTGTTAGTAACCTAGCCTTCTCTTCACCCACCTGCACAGTGCTATGCCTCTTTTATCTGGCTAGAGAGACCCTGTTTTCAGACAGACAGGCTTCACAAGCAGAGTTTCTGTCCAGCAGTAATTACAGGCTATGTAATTACTGGGCCCTGTACCCTAATGAGAAGGGTAAAACCAATATTTGTAATAAAGCCAGTAATATCAAACATGTCAATGTACTGCACCAAAGAGGCTGCAGAAGACTCTGCAGATGCCACTAAAGGTGTTCTAGGTGCACTATGGAAGATGTGCTGTAGTGAAAAACAGCCTCTAGTCAAACCAGTAAGTGCTGAAAGATGAAAACCTTACTGAACTGTTCAGTTTTGAATGTTTGCTTTCTTAGATCTGGGATAAGAATACATTGGAATGCAAGCGAATTCTCACCGGACACACGGGTTCTGTCCTGTGCCTCCAGTATGATGAACGGGTGATCATTACTGGATCTTCAGACTCAACAGTCAGGTGTGTGTTCATGATTTGGACCTTTCTGTTTGTGTCTTAGGATTTTAGCTTTGCAAGCTGCTGAAATGATCTCTTCTTAAATGTGTGCTGTTCAAGCAGTTCCATGAAGTATTTCAGAATATTTGTTCAGCATTGTGCTCTCCTTGTTCATCAGATGTCCATGCAAATTGCTGTCAAGGAGAAATGAGAATCTAAGCCAAGGCCAGTCAAGGTCAAGATGACTTAGGAAGGCCATCTGGCATTTCAACAAGGTTTTGCATGTTTTGACACTCCCTGAGAATGTTATAAATTCTCTTTGAGAATAACTTTTTAAGAGTTGAAGTTTTCAAAGCAAGTTTGAAGGTTTAGTCATCCATTGTCATTTAATTTTAACTAAATATGTATGACTAGATCCTATGACTTTAAATTTCGGCATGTTTCTTACCATTCAATCTTTCTAACCTTGCTTTCCTTCAAGTCTCCAGTAAAAGGCTGGACACCTCAAGGTAGCACTTGTGGTGCACGCTGCGCATTTGTGAAGTCCACCAGTCATATTAGAGGGTACCAGAGAGTGTAAGACCTGTAGTGTAAATAGAGGTGTATATGAGTTAATGAATTATATGAACTTGGATGTGAAGGGGCAAGTCTGGCTTAGCCATGTTGTTATATACTCCCTCCTTGTCAGAGCAATGCTCATGCAGTGAAGTTAGATAGTAAAAAGCTGCATTGGTGGCCTTTTCTGCTTGCAGAAAAGCTTGCACTCCTATGGCTGCAAGATCCTCTGTGCTTGTGTAAACTACTACTGTTAAGCTAATAGCTATTAAATTGAATTCCTGACATGGGATGCATGCAGTCTTGCCGATCTGCTAGGTTTTGGGGTCCTGTCATTCATAGGAATTCCAGAATGTCAGCAACACTGCCTGTCTGGAGGTGATGTGGGAACTGCACTAGGCTAAACAGATAGCAAAAGGAGAGGCTAATTTCTGTAACAAGCACTGTCATTTTCCATATCAGGCCAGGCAGGCCAAATTGCAGACTGGCTACTTGCCCAGGAATACTTTGTCTCCCACTGTATCTATAAATGTTTGTGCAGACCCCAGAGGCACATAGGATGCATCACTTTTATCCTTGGGTCTCCTCAGGAAGAGAAGCTTCATCCAATAGACAGTACAGATGGGCTCTTAATGCTTCTGAGATCTCAGGGATGCACTTGTCCAAAGAAGTCAGTGGGTCTCCAGCTCCTGTTCAGTTTGGCAATCCTGTCTGCAAACTGTTCGTGTGTTAATGGCGCAGGTCTTTAGTTCTTCCTCCTTTGCATTTTCTAATTGGAATGTGCTTTTCTTTCTCATTTAGAGTTTATAAGTTGATGCACTTTAGTTTCCATAAGTTAGAAAATTAGAAGTCTTTCTCATATTTCGCCTTTTCTTACTGCTTGCCTTGTAGGCAGCGGGAAGTTTTAACTTCTTCAAGGTCTGATGTGCCTGATGATACAGCCATTTTATGCTTCCATATAGTTTATCTGCGATACAGGTGTGATAGTGCCAAAAGAAATCTCTTTATTGAGGGCAAAAAAAAGTTTGCCAACAGAATAGCCCAAAAGAAATTTTTTAAGGCTTAAAATCTTCATTTCAAGTGCTAGAAGTTCTGTATGAAGCTCTTGTCTAACTTGCATTTTAAATTATCTTTCAGTTGAAACAGTTGGTTCCAATAACATTAAATTGACATAAATACTATGTCTTAATTTGGGTATTCAGCACATTCCCGGAATGTAGCTGTGTACCAGATGCACTGCAGGGTAAATGCAAATCATGGTGCAACTTGTGGCAATTACTTACTTGTATTTGTTTGAAAAGAATTGTCTTGTCTTCTGCTTCTGTATAAAATACCACTTGAGCTGATAGTCCTGTGAGAGACGTCAAAAATGAAGCCTGTCAGGGAACTTACTTCTCCACATTGACTGGAAATGAAGTGTATAATAGGCTGGCACAACCAGGAAACACCAGTCTTTAAGGCCATCAGTCTTCTACCTTTCCTCAGCATTAAATTCCCTTAATTAAAGAATGCTTTTTTTCTAGGTGCATTATTTTTATGGTGTTAACTGCATTGCAGGGGTTTTGGCTGCCGGACTGTCTCAATGTACACGTAATCAACAGGTTTATCTAATACGTTTTTTAATGAACTATTTAATAGATGCAGATATAACTTGTGGTGTTTGCTTCTCTAATATCGCTAGAGAGTCAATTACCTCTCCCTGTCCCTCTCTCGCTCTGCAGAAAATTCACTGTGCAGGTTTTTAACTCTCTTCTCTCTGGTTTGAAATCTGAACCTGCAGAGTGTGGGACGTGAATGCGGGCGAGATGCTGAATACACTGATCCATCACTGCGAAGCCGTGCTGCACCTGCGCTTCAACAACGGCATGATGGTGACGTGTTCCAAGGACCGCTCCATCGCCGTGTGGGACATGGCCTCCCCAACAGACATCACCCTGAGGAGGGTGCTCGTGGGACACCGAGCCGCCGTCAACGTAGTGGACTTTGATGACAAGTACATTGTATCGGCATCAGGTGACAGAACTATAAAGGTGAGGTGTTTCAGAGGCTTTTTATTTGCATCTCTGGGGTATTTATTAACAAAGAACAGTGATCAGACAGGGAAGATGGTCCCTGGCAGGATCTTCCTTTAGAAGCAGTGTTCCTCCTCCTGCTCATTTGCACTTGTCCCCTCTCAGCTGACCTGGCACAGCTCATTTGCAGAGCTTATGGCAAATCAGTTTCAGGTACAGATGCGGTTGAAACAGAACATTTTTTTCTGTTCTTTTTTGACTTGACCACTTCCATAACCTCTTCAGTCATTTAAACAGTTTTTAGAGAGCAGCATGAGGACAAAAGTGAAGGTGAGTAGATAGGAGACACTTAAGTGTTACTGCTGTGATCCCAGTCTGCAGCATTAAACCTCAGGAGGATCTATATTTTGTGTAAACTAAATCATAGTCCAAGAATGCTAAACCTGGAAGCCAGTTTGATACTGTGTGGCAAAAATCTGTGTACCCAACCTGCTGTCAGTTGCAGACTGTAATCGCAGGTCATCAGAGGGGTGATTTTCCCAGTCTTAATGATAACATCTTCATTAAGAGCATTCTGGATGCACCTATTTATCATACAGACACCATCTTTTGTTAGTCTCTTCGTAATAATTTTGTCTCTGTGTGGTTCCCTCCCCCCTTCCTATCACAGGTATGGAACACTAGTACCTGCGAATTTGTGCGCACCTTAAATGGCCACAAACGAGGCATTGCATGTCTGCAGTACAGAGACAGGCTAGTAGTGAGCGGCTCTTCAGATAATACCATCAGGTGAGAGACAAACTTCCCATCGCAGGGTTCTGTGCAAGCACGCTGTCTCTGGTGCCCTGGGATGTGCAGAGGTTAGGCAACTGAAGTGCTCTGTACCCTTGTCAACTTTGAAATATGCTTTCTTTAGTATAGAACATTGGGAACTACTGGAAAGAGATATTAGAAGCCTGTTTTACTGTGTTGTCTTTCATCCTCTACATCTCAAGAGTCCCATACTAATCAACAAGTTGCATTGCTCTGACAGTTCTGGTGTATGAAAGAGCTGGCAAGTACCACTTTCTATGATGTCCTCTTGTGATATTTTAATTGGACTATGTGTCTTGTTAAAGGGGTCAGATTTGCAGTAAGAGGCATTTGATCCTCTGCAGAAATCCTCCTGGGCTCTTGCCAAACTCTTCTTGTGGTACTTGGCACCTGGTTAAGTTTGGAACAGCTGGTTTAGAGCATGAAGTTCAGTTTGCTGCCTTTTGCACTTCTCCAGCTGCCCTGGTTGCAGTCTGAGATTTAACTCTTTCTGGTGTCACAAGCCAGAATTTTTCCCTACATCCTGCAGCTGCTGGCAGAGGGATGTCCCACTAATTTCAGAATGTATGAAACAAGCTTGGATATTAGTTTACATCATATAGAAAAATGGCTCTGTCATGGAAATGGAAGTAACAGCAACCCCCCTTTTTCCTTGGTCATTTTTTTAAGTAATTGTCTGCCTTCTGATAAAATTTGAAAGCTGGACAGTGTAAGCAGCAGTAGTTCACTTCATATGTCAGTAATAACTTTTACTCAGTGAGAATGATCCATGCTGTTGTTTGCCTGTGGACTTGGTTTGCAACATTTGCCTCTCCCTGCTCTGCATTCTTTAGGAATGATTGACATCACCAGGTCACTGTTCCAGTTTTTAGTACAGCATGACCATGAGGGCTAAAACTTATGTCTCTTAATCAAGGGAAGAGGTATTTGCAGGCATTGTGTAAGAGCAGGACCACTTGTTGAGAACTTCTGCACTTCAAATAGAAAAAATAAGCCCCTGCATTTGTACTATGGAACTTCTCCTTAGAAGTAGAGCAAGAAATAGTTAAACACTACAGTAGTTCGGGAAGGATCTAAAATATGCAAAGCTAATAAAAATAAATGTCAAGATAGTGATAATGCTAAGCAGGAATACAGTTACTTTTATGCTTGCATTGGACAAAATCCCTACTTGACAGATAAATTGTGCTAGAATTTCAGGAATGTCGACAGTGAATCTTAATGGAAGTCAAGTTTAGCAGCAGTGTGAGCAAGGCAAAAGAATTAACCGATGCTAAAAGACAGTTTTTTCCCAGCTATTAGCAGAGGGCACAAGTTAGTGGAAGGATGATTAAGAAAAAGGTTCCTAAGTCATCTTTGTGGATTGCTTTGTGCTTTGTAGATTTGATTTCAATCCACTACCAGATGTTGTGTACTGGATTCAGTAGAGGTTGATACAGAACTTAAAAGTCCATTCCTCAGTTGCAAGGAAACCTTTTTTCAGAAGATGACTTTGTGATTTCTAGTTTTGCAACTGCAAATGTTAAGGACATGTGAAGTAGCTGAGACTTCAGTAGGGACACTCCACAAACAAAAATTATCTAAGTTTTGATTTAGGCCGTAAATTTCACCTGTGTAAGAGGACACAGCTACATAGACATCACTATCATTATGCTAATGTCCATCTAGCAGAAACTGGTCCATCAGCTTTAATCCAATCACTTCAATATTTTAGCTTCCAGGGCCTCAGTTCTTCATGGCTGCAAACAAACATGGTGTAGGAAAAAAGGAATCAAGGAACTTAGGGCAAGAAAATAAAATTAGACTTTATCATCCTATGTTAAGGTTTTTATGAGTGGTTGGTCTTCATGTGTCTATTTCTAGTGTGTACACAGATAAGGATCTGATACCAATCTATTTAGCCAACAGCATTCTCTCTAAGAGGTGGGGATTCAGACTCACCTGCCTGCTGTACATCTCCCTGCTCTGCTTTCAAGTGAATTAAAGGCTGAGATAATTGCAGACTTCCCTCTACTTTCAGATCTTCTCCCAAAGTTATAGGAAGGAGCAGTGGTGGTATTTTTGACTGCATACACATTGTAGTGATTTTTTTTTTTTAGTTAGTTCTCAAGCCTCAATTTTAGTTCTTTTACTGTTTGTTCCTTTGAATATTTAAAGTAGAAGTTAGAGAAACATATCAAATCTGAGAAGGACCGTTGGCACCAACTCTGCTAAGAGACTCTACTCTTAATAGAAGTTTTCCCCTTTGTACATGAAAGCCCATTTTCCATGTGACAAGGGACATGATCACCTCTTGTAATTCCATTCAGATTCAGGCAAAACCTCAGACTGGGACCTGAAAATACAGGCCTGAGTTAGTGTGATGCAGCCTCCCAGAGCTACTGGCAATTTCAGGATCGATGGCAAGGAATGGAAGTACATGGCAGAAAAGTTCCTGGCACAAGATTGTTCTTCAAACCTTTCTGCACCAGTTAATCTCTGTCATTGTCCATCATGTTTACAATCCTTGAGAGACTCTGACCAGCCAGAGTGCCTTTGGCTGACCTTTGCCATGGAGCTGCTTGCTCTGACTTTGGCTGGTGTTCTGTACTCCAGTGAAAACTGTTGGGCCCTTCACAGTTTCCTGAAAGATCAACTTCACAGGTTGAAGAATCACTTTGTGCTCCTTGTTGGCTTCAAGAATGCACATGGATATATCCTGTCTCAGTGACAAAAGTGTTCGGTTCATTCCTCTGTTGTCCAAAGTGAGAACAACTTCTTGTGGCAAGACAGCTGTAATCACTACCCACCAGCCTTGGGCACACATCAATTGGATCTGGATTATTCCCTGGGGAACCTCAGGAATAAAATATGTGGGGATGGTTTATCTCTTTCTTTGTCTCTCAAGCAAAAGTGACCTGACCTCTCGGCAGCTGTGCTGCTTCAAGATGTGTCATCCAGAGGAATTCCACATACACACCCCCCCATATTTCTCACTACCGTGAAGTTCATGCCAGTCAGAGCATTTATTGAATGAGCATTTGAGAACATTTGTGACTGCTTTCTTTCTGCCATGTGTCAGGGAGTCAGAGCGGATATTGCTATTACAAGACTGCTGTATGAGCAGAGCATATCTCAGCCAGAGATGGAACACCTCTAGACAATACATGTCAAAGAATTTCAGTTCTTGTAGGCAAATAATCTTTCTTTATCCATGGTAATTGTTGAATCATGTCAAGGAGCTGGCAAAAGTATGGAAAACAAATAGACTTAGTTCATAACTGTTTGAAGCATTTAACTATTTTTCAAGATAGTGTGCTAGTGTAAAAATTGCGTATTTTAGTTATTCTCCATGCTGAAAATCCATCATAAAAGCTGAAAGTCTGGGATAGTTACGGTTGAGAGAATAATGTGTTGATGTATACTGGTTTGGGTGCCAGAACTTTTTAAAAATACTGTATTATTAGAAACAGCTCACATAGAGCCACAGGAGTTATTTGAGAGCAAGGAAAAAAATGCATTTCAAAATAATAAACACAGAGAGAGCATCCATTTTAGCTTATGCATAAAGTGCCTGGATTACAGATTAAACATACGTTTGGGGGGAAAAGTGGAAAAGGAAAAGGTTTTGTTAATTCTTGTACCTCTCACCACTATATTGATAAATTTATTAGTCTGATGGTAGTCTCCAAATCAGAAATGGACATGTAGGGGAACAGAAAGGGTCTCATGCCCTGTGAAGGTGATTGTATCAATTGAAGAAAGCTGCCGAGGGGATTGGTAAGTCTCTTTAATATTTTAAAACCAAGGCACAATGCTCTTATGAACAATGAACCTCAGTAAAATAAAGTGAGGCTCACTGTGAAGATAACTGGGAGATCTCCTGTGTTACTAGAGCAGTAGATTCTAGGCACAACTCGTTTGTGACTCATCTCCCATGTGTTACTGTAACATCATAGGGTCATGTGGAAAATCATGTATCCATTTAACTGTGGGAAAAGGAGCAATGAGTGTAATTTGTTTCTTCTTTGTTGTTCCATCATAATCTTTATTTGGAAGTTTCCATCAAGCAAAGACCAAATGTTTCATTGCAATGCTAAAGTATTAAAAGATTCTTAATGCTTCTCTGTACTCTCTTCCAGGCTGTGGGATATCGAGTGTGGGGCATGCTTACGAGTTCTGGAAGGCCATGAAGAGTTGGTGAGATGCATACGCTTTGATAACAAGAGGATAGTCAGTGGGGCATATGATGGGTGAGGTTATCACTGCAATCAATGCTTTGCGTCTTCCTGTCTGTCTCAGTGTCTCCCATCCCACTTTGTGCCTCTTCCTTATAAATATCAGATTCTCTGTCATATTAAGAGGACCTCTTCATGGCCAGGAAATGAGGACCATGCTAGAGCATAGCTTTTGTTCTTCTTTTGAAATAAGTCTGCATGATTTGATGTGTGTGGTCCAGTTCTTGTGCTTGTAAGAATATCTGACTGACTCAACCTGAAACTTATTCCAACTCAACCACTTGTAAGAAAAATCTTTCCCATCTGTGGTGGTCTGCAGGACTATTTTCCTTTACAGACTAGTTGTCTCTGTTGTGAAACACTCCCATGTGTTTCTGTTAGTTATTACCACCTGCTTTTTATGTGTTTTACTTTACTGACAACATATTTTTACCTCCTATTAAGTTCTACAAACTTTACAAAGGGGAAATGCAAGAACCGGGTCTCAAAAACAGAAGGATTGCTGTAAATTTCCTTAAACTGGTGTATTAGCTAAGTTGTACTAACAGCTGGGGTTTTTTTTCTATGAGTACTTGCTCTTTTCTCTTTAACAGAGCCATGGTGTTTGTCTATTTTTTCACCACTAGGAAAATTAAAGTATGGGATCTTGTGGCTGCTTTGGATCCCCGTGCTCCAGCAGGGACCCTCTGCTTGCGAACCCTTGTGGTAAGAGCTTTAGATAGAGGTGTTGAAGAAAATGTACTTGTTCAGAGCTATCTTGAGCAGTGAAAACTTAAGTCAGTTTAGCCCCAGTCTGCAGGATCTTGAAATAATTTCTAGGGGTCTGGCTTTTTTGGGTGTTCATCTTCTTTTAGTATTGCAAGCATTAAAAGTTAGAATCTCTGTCCTTTTCACTCCAGTCTGGACTTTTCAACAGTTTTATTCTGTGACTTGAAGTTAGTAACTGAATCCATTTTTAAATTCATCCTTGGAGTCCACATGCTAATGGGTTTACATTAATCTGTGTGTACCTGATAATGTAGTGGTAAGTTCTCTGAATTGCTGACATGAAATTTCTTTAAAATACTTCTTTCCAAATTCGAGGAACAGGAACAAAAACACTCTTGGGGCTGCTTTTAACTGTCTTTTGGGTGTTTAAAGAAAAACAAGGTAGGAACTGAAACAGACAGTGAAACTGCCTTATACTTAAAAGGCAACTACTCTTTTCATGCTGTCCACTGTTTTCTAATGTAGGTCAATGCTGGTGTGGTTAAAATGTCATTATGTGAGTGTTAACAGCATTCACAGTCGTGTTTAACAATGTCTCTGCTTGGTCTTACAATAATGTGAGAAAGTTGTGAGAAAAATGCCAAGCCAGCCAAGGCCTTGGGGTGATTCCTATAAGTGTTCCTCTACCACATTCAATCCAAAAAACTGACACTCTTGCTGGGGATAAAGCAAGATTTCAACCAGTACCAAATTCTCATTGAAGAATAAATACTGTATATTTTTATTTCCTCGGTTAAAAGTGTTTGGGCAGTGTTTCCACTGGTATATGTTAGACCTTTTCCTGCTGTGGCACATGACTGTGGTCTTTTCTCTAAAACGGGATTGTACCAAGGCTGTGTGATTCTCTATAAATGTGGTTACTTCTCACCAGCTGAGCTGGTGCTGGCTGACCTTCTGCACACTCATCAACCACCTGAATTGCTCCTGTTGTAGATTTCACTGAAGTGCTTTACATCACATTTGGTGCAGGCTGTGAGGTTACTGGAACTCAGCTGACAGGTAGTAAGATCATTAAGCCATGCTACTTTTCCAATCATGTATTTCGACCATCAGCTACAGGATCAGAGTCCGTGAGAGCTTTGGATGCCCGCAGGTGCTATGTTGAAAAACCTCCTTGTTAGCCAAATAGAAATGCAAATAGTTTTGTGGCTCAAATGCAGAAAAACCCTTTGTCATTGGTCACCCAATTCCAAGCTATGGAACAACTCTGTGCCCATGAGCTCATATCCTGAGATAGACTTAAGCTTGGTATTAGTAGTGTTTCTGCACCAGCCTGAGACAAATGTGTGCCTAGTAACCTGTAGGTTGCTTAATTTAACTGGTGTGATTTCCTCTGCATTTTCCAGCAGTGGACAGCCAAAGTGCCCCAGCTAATTATATTATAAATCAGAAGCGGTGGGATGGAGACACTGTAGGAATCTCAACACATGGATACTCATAAATCCCTGTTTGATAGCAATGGAGGGGGCCAAAAGCAGGGTGGGGAGCAGAGGAAGCTGTTGTGGTGCTTTCAGGACTTCTATGACAACAGGGTGTCCTTTTACCCACTTACCCATGCTTTGGTGTTTTTTTCCTCTTCCCTCGTCCTCCAAAATTAAACCTGGCTGCACAATGAACATCATGAGTCTCCTGCTGCTTGTGTTCAATTTTCAAACAGTAGGAGGAAAGTGCACAGATAACAAATGTTCACTGCATGCCAGGTCCCTTCCAGTTTTGTCTTTCGTTAGCCGGAGCATTGGCCGCATGAATTTGACAGAAGCTTTCCATGAACAGAATAAGCTCACAGTTCAGTTTTCCTTATGACATAAACAGACCAGGTAGGGCAGCCTTACTTAGCCCACAGTGACTGGGATCAAAAAGACAGTTTTGAAAAGAACTTCTGAAAGTACCTCTCTTTCTCTCTCTCTTTCTCTGTCTCTTTCTCTCTATCTTTCTCTCTCTCTTTCTCTCTTTCTCTCCCTCTCTTGCTCTTGCTCTCGCTACCGCCCCCCCCCCATTTCTGTGAATAATCCATCAGTGCATCTGACTGTTGTAATGATACTTTTTGGAAGAACTTCTTTACTAATGTAACAAAAAATCTGGAAAAACATTTCCCTTAAGTATAGGTGGGAAGACAGAAACTCATAAGGTGTTTATAAGACAAACTCAAGTTACAGTTAGAAAATCAAAAATTTATCTTAGAATCTGGATTAGGTGTGCATTTTTTTTTAGATAATTTTTATTTAAAAATTCAGAAATTCACTTTAAAGCAGCTGTTGTTCTTTGTAAACTGAACGGTACTTTTGTAGTCTTGTGCTATAAGACGAAGCTTTCCCTTTAGTAGCTAGCAATTCTCTTTTGCCTAAATGTTTGAGAAACCTGTAGTTTCAGTATTAAACTATTTTAAGACATGTTTTTTCCTGACCCTCAGAAGCCCCTTATGATGCATGAGCATTAAGAGAAATGTGTGTTCATGGAAGAGATAAGCTCACTGTCACTGCACAGTTCCTGTTCCCTGATAACCAAAGAGGAGGCCACTGCTCTTGGAGTGTCATGAGCACCAAGAGAAAATAGACAACACACAAGGGAAAGCAGAGTGGATTTGCTCTGTGATATCCAGGATCTTGCCATTGCCTCCTGTTAATTATGGTCTGAACTCTTGCCAAATTGTCATGCCATTTCCACTCAGCCTCGGAGCAGAATGCAAACTGCCTATAAAGAATGCCCTTTCTAGATCATATTTTTAGAACTGCTTAGGAGGAATTATTGCTGTGGTACTGGACTTTACAACAGTCTCCTTAATGTCCTCCAGTGTTAAGCTGTTCCCTCTTTAGCAGTGGCAATGATGCCAAGCCCTGAATGCAGAGTTCTCATCTCTTACCCTGTAACCTACTGTACCTGGGAATGCTGTAATTTCAGGAAGGAGTTTTGCCATGGAAAAAGAGGACAGTGCACCTGTCAGCCTCACAAGATGGAATTATGAGGGGAGGGAGTTTGGTTTGTTCTGCAGTCTGTGTCTAATATTGGGATTTAAGGAGTAGTGGGACAACTGTAAAGTAAACTTCCTGCAAGTCAAGTACTCAGATATGGAAAACCTTTTTCCTTGAGAGAGGGTTTAATTTATGCTCTGTGATGGTGATGCACAGTGTGTCATCTGGGGTTTACTGACAAATTAATATAACACTAAAATCAAGCCCAAGTTCATCTTCCCTGCTCTATCCCAGGTGCCAGCTGGTTTGCAAAGTAACATGTTGTGTCTCCCACTGGTATTTCAGGAGCATTCTGGAAGAGTCTTTCGACTTCAGTTTGATGAGTTCCAGATCGTCAGCAGCTCACATGATGACACCATCCTCATCTGGGATTTCCTGAATGACCCAACTGCCCAGGCAGAATCCACTCGTTCCCCGTCCAGAACATACACCTACATCTCCAGATAAATAACACTACACTGTACCTCACACTTGCACAGGTAAAAGAAAAAAAAAATTAAAAACTTTAAAAAATAAGGTGAGGCTCAAAGGTGACACTGGATGTAGTGTGAGCCTGCTGCTTGAATAACTGGCTGGGTCTATCAGTGTTTGTCATCTTGGTTATATGTAATTACAGTGTCCTGTAAAAGGACAGGAATGATTCTGGTACCTTAGAATAGGGACTTTATTTTAGGATTTTTGACATGTGGTGCCTGTGACTTCCCCTGAAGAACTCCTCCTCCTCTGTCCATCATCATCAATAATTAAATCAGTTATACTGCTGTCCAGAAGGAAGAAGGGTTTCTGCAGAGTGAGTAGAACAGCTGCTGGCTAACAAGAGGATGCAGATGGCCTGACCCTGGGCAGTTGTCACCAGGCAGGAGGGCTTTGCCAAGAACCTCCCTCTGAAGTGATGACCATTCTCCTCACTCTGCAGCAAGCTGATTCAAGATTACAGTTTGGCTAGGGGAGGAGACACTGAGGCAAAAGCACAAGCCCAGGCAAATTAAGTTGAGATTCATCAATGTGCAAAATAATTTACTGATAGGGCCTAGCTCTTGTTCTCTCTTGCATAGCATGGATATTAAATTATTCATACCAGAGGCTGGTTGGTTTGCTTATCACCTTTTGTCTTGGCCAGCACAGTGTGGGGAGGTCAAAATGTTTCATATGTTTGGGTCAGATGTAGAGTGAATTTGATGCATATGAGTGAAGTGGGATTATGTGATTGCCTGCATGGGTGGGTACATGCACAATTACTGTTAATAGCAGTAAACATAAGAGAGAAGAATGGCAGAAGAGCTGACAGGCTTCTGCAAAGGGGTGTCCACAGTGACATTTTCCCATGAAAGTGCTCTGTCATGGGCCACATCCTGTATCCTGTTTGATAACTGTACAGTGATGCTCTGGACCTGTCAGATCTTGATTTTCTCAAACATTCTGGTCAATCAGATGTTATTTTAAATCATTAAAAGGCTTAGTATGAATGGGGTTTGTTTGGTTTGTTCTGTTTTTTGTTCCCAGGACTCATTTAAGCTGCAGTATTTAAATGCCAGGACAAAAGAACTATCCACGTAACCAATACTTGCCGAAGAGAGAGGCTCTCAGACTTGTTTCTGGAACAAAGTTGGCATGCGGTTGATCTCAGACAGGGTCTACTCAGCGCGGCTGACTGCTAAAGTGCTGCTATATCAGAAGATGACTTTTATCTTTCATGAACAGTTAACATTTTTAAACCTTCCCATCCCCTTCTTCCCTCATTCCCCTCTTCATGTTCACTCTTCCCTTTACCCCATTTGATTCCCCTCCAAGCCCAGTCACCGATGTCCTATGAATATATTTAAGATGTCGCCAGAATGTGTTGCTTTGCTGTTAAGCAGAAGACTTACAGCCACAGTGCATCCTGCTGAGAGTCCCTTCAGGGTGGGTGGGGTGGTGGGTGGGGAGGAGGCTGCTGCTCTCAGGCTGAAATCAATATCCATTGCTAGGCCTTTGAAAAAGCATTCAGCTCTGAAGAGCAGCAGAAACATAACAGCCAGACCATCATCCCCTCAGCCCCAGCTTCCCTGCAGCTTTTGGCTGTTCTGACTGCAGACTTATTTTTTGTGGAGAGAGGATCCTTGAAATTTGACTATTATGAGCCAAATCCATCTCTTTCCTGCCTGCTATGCTAACCCTTTGGAAGCTGGATGTGTATTGTAGTCTCCCCTTAACACCTGCTTGGCTGGGGAATGCTAGTCAATGAAAAGTTAAACTCTCTCCTGCCAAAGTCCCAAGCATGACGGACTGGGGCTGAGATCCTGTCCACCCCCACCCCAGGTGAATTGTTGGCCCAGGACAGTATTTCACTAGCAAATGGATTGTCTGTACCATTTTTCTACTGCTGTTCTCCCTGAAGACAGTATGTTGCTGATGGCTTATAAATCATTCTGTAAATTGGAAAAAGTTTGAGGCTGGGCTGAGAAGGAAAGCTGGACATTGCTCCTATCTTTCCATTCCTTCTCCCCTCAGAGAGGCTGTAGCTGGGTACTGGAAGTGGGAGCTGTTAAGAACTTCTTGGAGCTCTCAAGAGCCACCCTAGAGTGGACACACAAACATTCTGGCCATGACAGTAAGACTGCCTCACTTGAATGAGCAAATGCACACCCTGGAGGTGGTGGTTGAGTAAAATGAGTGTGGCCGTGAGGACAATCTTGCATTTGTCAGTGACTTCAGGCCAGTTGTGCAGTGTTTCTGGGACTGGCTTTCCTAGAAGGGATTGAGGAGTTTTTGGTCTGCTTCTCTAACCTGTGTATTGCATTGCAGTTTAGGGACACAGGCTGATTAGTCCTTTTGCTGATAGCTGAGATTGGTCTTTGCTTTCTGGCTTAGACTTCTGCAAATTGCCATTGTTTAGAAGACAAAAACAGCCCTGAAGAGTAGGTACATGAGAAAAGATTCTGCATGTCTTTGAACTAGACAGAGGTCTGGGGGTAAACAGCTCTCTTCATAGAGCTGGAATGAATTGCAGCTGGCCTGCATTTAGATCAGAAATAACTCTGTACATCAGTCCCTGGCCATTCCAGGTTTAGGCCCAGATCTTCTGCTGTAGGTCCGGAAAAACCTCCACTGCTTTAGTGGGGAGTTGCTCCAATCCCACAGTAGGAAATTGAGGTCTTTCGTCTCTGGGCTAGAGGGCTTTGTTAACACCCTCTGAACTTGGCAGATGGGATTTTTTATAAGCTTTTCTCATCAACTTCATTTTGCTGGGGAAGCTGTTGCATTGTTTCTAATTGCTTGGGATGTGCTTTTTCCACCAGGGAAATCTAGAAAGGAGCTGGTCCAAGAGTCCCCAAAGAGCAGTCCAGAGGGCTTGAATAATTTAGGTGACAGCTAAGACAGACAAAAAGGCAGTGGAGTTAGGGAGGAGGGCAAAGCTGGTTCTTGGGGAGTTCCTAGTGCGTTTCCTGAAGCATGTGGGTAGCAGTGTCGAGCATCTCAGAGCATGTGATGACACTCCTCTTTTCTGTTTGAATAATTACCGTAGAAGAGTCAAAACAGGTTAACAACTCTATTCAGGTAAGTGACAGAGCGACTTACCTCTGCAGAGTCATAAATAAGTTCTGAGTCACAGTGTTTACCCGCAACTAATTTTGGCACTACTTTTTAAGTGCAGGAAGGCTGTTTTGGCTTTCAGGCAGCTCTCCATATCATGAATGCCGCAATCCCAAAGCCAGAGCGGCAAGGGAGCAGAGAGAATCAAAGTTCACCTCCCAAACTTTGTTGAATTCAAGTTCTCAGTCTTAATAGTATTTTAACACTGTCCCTGTAAGTTCAGGTATTACAAGGTCTGTGGCATAGCTGCATATCAGCAGGGGTTTATATGACCTTGGGTGAAAATTTAATAATTATTTTCCTCAGTTTGGTCATCCTCTCTCTTCTCAATTTTTGTTACTGTAGAAAACAATGATCTGTTACTCCAGCTGCTGAAGGCTGCAGAACTTGCTAATATTTTAATTACATCTTTGTGGCCAACACCTACAAGGATATGTTGTATTTTTGCTGGTTGAGAGAATTTGGGAGAACTGGCAAACTGGCTGGCCAAACACAAGAGACACCACCACTGCAAATTGTCATTGGTTGTCATAGCCCTGCTGCTCTATGCTGCTATTTTGTTGGGTCTTCAAGTGGTACCATATTTTGTACACTACTGTAGAGAGAGCTCTTTAAGGTACATTTAGCAAGCAACTGCTGGAATCCATTTTTGGCACGTGGTAAGAAAGGTGTGTCACCCTCAGGAAGGGACTGTGTGTAGGTACTTCAAACAGGACTGCAAAAGGGTGAGGATTCCTACCCTACTCCCTGAGTTGTACAAATTTTCTGATAGCTAAGAAGGAAACTGAAGTTATCTGATCTAACTTGAACTTGAAACTGCCACAGCCTGACATTTGGTGGTGCTTGTTGTGCACCCAGAGAGGAGCAATCTGGTAAGTAGATCTCCCAGTGTCAGAAGAAAGTGGCTTTTTCAAACTCCCTTCCCTTCGGATACGTGTACATGTGTGTGTGAGTGTGCAAGAGTGCATGTGAGAGAGAGGTTTCAGCATGAACAGAATGGATAATCCCTCAACCAGATTGGAGTAATTGCAGAGTTTATAATGAAAATAACTAGAACATGCCTGCTGAAAGGAGATAAAAAAGGGCTGGAAGTTGTCTGTGGGCTTTAAGTGTTGCACATTGCTTTGAATTAAAATACCTCTGCTGCTTAGACATCATCACTTCTCCCACAAGTAGGAAGCTCATGCTAGCCTTCTACCTTGGATTATGGGATCCATAATCATGGATTATGGATCCATGACCATGGAGGTGTGGGGCAATCTGTTGTGGCCACACTATCTCCTGCATGTGACTCCTCTGCAATAGGGCACAGTTGTGCTGCAAATATTTCTTGTCCTCAGAGGAACACAGCTTGCTTTCAAATATGCAAATAGAAAATGGCATGAAGGAAATTGCAGTGAGATAACTTCTACAGATGTCTCCTCTGGAGCAGCTTCCTCAGCTCCCTGTTAACATTCAAGGACAGACACATCCACTGTTGGGACGGAAGGATACAGGTCACAAGTTGAGAAGTCTGTGATCATCAGAAACATTGAAATGCTTTACACTTGTTTCTAAACTGGAAGCTGACTTGGACCACCATGCTCTATCTGCCCACCTCCTTCTCCAAAGGATCCTTTTTTCTTTCTCTTAATTTTTTTTGGAACACTGAAAAAGCTGGAGAGTATCATGCACGTTTCTCCACTCCCGGGTATGTGTATCTGCCCCTTCCACATGTCCCTTCATCAGTCTGAGCAGAGCTCCAGGCTTGGTTCTGAGTTTTTGGCATCCTAGCTCCAATGGGAAGCTCCTTTGTAGGTTGGGCTCTTGCCTAACTTTGTTAGCTTCCTTTAACATGATTTTAGATCTGCCTTTTTTGGCTTATTGTTCCTTAATTCACTGGGAAAGGGCAGTATATGCATTTAATAAATCACAAATACTAGCAGCTCTCCTTTGCTAGAGAAGGGAACAAGAAGGAATGCCCAGCCTTTCTATTGCAGGCTTGCTCTTAACTGTGGGAGGAAAAGGAGATGATCCAAGTGGTTGAAAACTAGGGGTATGTGGGGATGGAGATGGATCTCCACAAAAGGGGGACGGTGCTGAAAATAGATCTTTTAGCTTGTGCAGTTGGCTGGGAAAAATGGAGGTTTTCAATGATGAGAAGTCGTCAGGAGGTGATCAAGTAAGGCCTCCAACTGTTGAATTTGTCAGCTGATGACCCTTTTAGGATGCAGTGGAGACATAAGGAGAAAGGGATGGTCTAAATTACACTTGCCAAGAGAAGAATAAGCTTTGCCAGGGTCTCTAAGTGGCATGCATGATGCATTTGACATGCTGAGCTTTGCCCTACTGTTTCCCCCAAAGTGGTAAGCAGCAGCTTCCCAGGAGGAGGGGAGGAAACAGCAAGTGACCCAGCTGTCCTCAAAGTAAGTCTCCATATGAAATTCCTTTTTCCTGCTGGTAGATACCTACTGGATTGATTGGCATGAAGGGTTTACAGTCTTTCTGCCCCAGCTTTTAATTCAGAGACGGGAGCAGCAGGTGCCTTGGGTGTGTTCCTTCTCCAAAATCCCAGTAGTGGGTTGAGAGGAATGGCTGCCTGCTGAAACTGAGCATTTGGCTTCCCCTTCATTCCCCCCTTGCCCCGTTTTTTTTAAAGATGAGGTGTAGCCAACCTACTGGGCAAAATCCCCAAAGCAAATCCCCAGGGGGAGCCTTAGCACGCTCCCAGAACAGATCATCCTTTAACTGGTCAGAAAACTCCTCCCTTGACTTTGTGCTTGTTCCCAATGATTGCTGGGCTTCCACATATCTTGTCCAGAAGATAACCCATGGGAGTTGGCAACACTGTTGATCCATAGGAATGTTAAGAATCCCTCTGAAAATCAGAGGGATTCTGATGTACATGGACATGCAGCAAGCCTTTTAGATACTATAGACAACTCCTAAATAAGTCCCTTTTTTCAATAGCCTATCACCCTAAGAGATACCTTGATTTCTGCTCAAACAGGAGCCAAGTGCAGCTGTGGCCAGAAAATCAGCATGAAATATAAATCTTCATCACAGAGCAGCTGTGCTTGTACCTGCATAATGCACAGTTTCTTGCCTTCACAGGCAAAGTGTTTTAACCTTCTGGCACTGAAACACTGGTTTGTATCTGAGCAAAACTGCACGTGCAGGAGGCACGCCAGCAGACTCTTTGCAGTGGCTTTTACACAAGGAGCTACCTATGAAAATTTTGGGGCAATTCAGTGTGAATATCTGGAGCTGCTTTTGAGTGTAAAACTTTGCTTTGACTACTGTGTCTTTATCACGCGAGGCACTGCAGGGCTTAGCCTAGCCCCAGTTTTAGCATGGCAGAAAATAGTGTGGACCTCAGCAAAGTGTATTGTCCAGTTTCTTCCCATCATTTTCCATCTCTGCGTTTAGGAGAGCTGCATGCCTGCCAGGCCAGCCTGTGCTGCATCTCTCCAGCCTGCTCAGACCGGGGTGGCTGTGGAAGTGGGAGAGGTGAGAAAGAACATGGTTTCTCCAGAGTTTTCTGTTTGTTACTCTGCTATATTTGTTATCTGGATTCTTAAGTAATGAGTGCTTTGAATTTTGTGATTATGTTACGGTGATGTGTAGTTAATGTACTAATGTTCACTTGAGCTAGGATCATGGTAACAGTGTGGTTTGTTTTTTGTTTTTTTTTTTAACTGTTCAGAAAATAACTTAAATACAAAGATTAAGCTGTGAATCTCTCCTGTTTTTCTTTGGGGGGGGGAGAGACACTGTCAAAATACCAATTCTGTATCTTCCTTGAGCCCCGTGTGTGTGTGTGTGTCTGGGCTTGAGCCCCGTGTGTGTGTGTGTCTGCTACACGTATACAGCACACAGCATATGCAGTGTGAACACCTGGAGGTGCTGGGGACGAAAGGTGGATGGCTTTGCCCCAAGCCTGAGGTGGATGCAACTTCACAGGACACACAGAGTCTGCAGTAGCCAGTCCCACCTCAGAGCTGCTGCTCATGGACGAATGCAGCATAAAAGACTGCCCTGGCAGTCAAAGAAAAAAAACAAAAAACACTTATTCCTAAAACCACAGCATACTTTATAATTAAGACTCTCCATTCATTGTTAATGGCCTCTGGCTGGGGCAGATGAGTCTGCCCTGTAAGCCAGAGAGTGGATGTGACTGATAGAGAAGAGTTGGAGCCATCCTGCCCATTAAGAAAGTATGGGGGGAAACCTATAAAGACTTTGTGTTTTTCTGGGTAGTGTTGAAAGATCCTGGTAGAGAAGCACAAATTTGTTTTATAAGCTAATCAGAATCCTGCTGTTCAATAATGAGTGAGTAATTGACATATCACAGCACCACCATGCAGTTCCATGGCTGGGGATGCTGCCATGCCTACCACTCACCCAAATCAGAACACAAGCACCCTTGCCCTCAGAATACCTTCCTCTTAAAAGTTCTCCTTGGATAGCAGCCTTGGATCTTTCCATTTTATATAACAGCCCCTTTTAAAACAAAGGCCACCGCAGTTTTAAGATCCTGACTCCAGGGGTGGTCAGAAAACAAACAAAGCCCTGCACTCCCAACATCTCTCTCCCTGCTGGCTCCATTCTTGGGAGCCAGCAGGGGACTGGAGATCGTGAAGGCTCCTGGAGATTGTGAAGTGCTGGCAGCAGGATTTTTGTCACTTCCAATCTCCATCTCTCCTTGTGACAGGGTTCCCAGCAGCCCTATGCTTTATTTGGCAAGGCTTTGGTGTTTATATGTATGTGTGTGTGTGCACACATGTATAATATATATTTTACATGTTTATATAGAATATGTAAAATATATATATATTTACACCACTTAAACGTTTTCTGTTCCCTCTCTGCTATTTTCTCCCATCCAATAATAGATTTGGAAGAGGAGTTGCAGTGACAGCTTCATCCATTGTTTTGTGTTGGTCTGTAACACAGAATGCAGCTTGATTTTAACAATCTGTGAGTGGCAATACACACACAAATGAGACCACTTCCATACCCACAGTCCCAGGTGTGTCTGTGTGTACCCAAACAACACATATACTGCCCACTCCCTTGAGAAACAGGTTCTCCTTGTGGGTTATTTCTAGATGTCACTTAGATCATCCTTCCCCATTTTCTTGATGTTTAAAAATGAGAATCAGGGTCTTTATTCCAGATTTCTAGGACTAGGACAGTGCAGGGCATGAGCTGGAAGACTTCTCTCAGGAAATCTGGACTGGAACCCAAAAACTCTAGTACTAAAGAGAGTCTTTGAGAAAGAAAAGCAATCTCAATTGTAAATTTCCAGTGGAAAAGAATGAACAGCTTATCTTAAATAGATTCAGTGGTTAATTACCCTTTCTGTTTAAAAATGTGTGCCTTATTTCCACTTCAAATGAAGGAGGAAAGTAATGTTTGCCATAGCTTCAAATTAACAGCTTTTGATCAGCCTACAACTTTAAAATGAAATCTTCTCTTGTTTGGTGGTTTTTTATTGTTGTCTTATATACATGCTTTCAAGAGTATAGTAAGGTACTTTTTGGAAAGGGGGAATTGGCCAGTTTAGATTAGCTAGGCTAGAATGAATGTAATTCTTACAATAACTGTATAGGATGAGTTTAGCAATTGGTGGTTTGAAGAGGATGATGAGCTCTCAGGAGAGGAGGCAGCGTGGCCGAGGAAACAAAAGCAGACAGACATGCTGTAATGCTGCCATGGATTTCTGTGGGTGAGCTATCTGTCTGTCCTGGGAGTAAGGGCTGTGCCTGGCTCCAGCAGTGTCCTGGCCCCTTCTGTTCCAAGGCAGTGTGTGACACAGCTTCCTGTGCAGTGGCACACATGTCAGTGCCCAGGATGTGGAAATGAATCAATGTTTAGTGGGAATAAGATGCCACTCCTGCCTTGAGAGCTCTAAATAGCTCTGCTTTTCCGAATGCTTGAGTTGCTCCACAGCCAGCACATACACACTGTCCATGACCCTGCCCCAGGAAGGGCTGCTGGAGGAGAAGATTGTCACAGTTCAACAAGAAATGAACACACATGTAGGACAACTCTCTTCACAGAGAAAAGAGGGAAAAGAGGGAGGCTTATTGTGTGACCTCGATATATGTATCATATCAAAACTGACCAGGGATTGGAGAATAAAGTCTAACCTCTCTAATCCCACAGGTCAAACTAACAGTCCATTAAGTCTCGCTTCCTCTAGAGAAGAAGGCAAAACAATTATTATTTACATTAAAAGTGCATGAAAAAACTGACTATGAAAATTCAAAACCTCAGAGGCTGAGAGAAACATGCAAAAACAGGGCGACAGAAGATAAGAGAGGAAAAATAAGCTGCTGCTTACACTCTCCCATGCAGTGGGCTGCAGCAATCGGGGATCTTAGTCTGACCCCTTTGCCAGCTGATCCATGCCCAGTAGTGTGTGAGTACCAGCCACTTTGCTTTATTCTAAAAGAGCTCAGACACATACTCATTCCCAACAGAGACAACTCTTTGTTTCCCATCCTGAGCTTTCTCTCCAAAATTCTTTGCTGACATACACCTGGCTGGTAGGAGCAGTTAGAAATCTCCAAATGAGCAGAGAGGATGCTGAGCTGTGAGGCTGATCAGCTGGGGACCATTGAAGTTGGATAAGGAATATGACCAGGGAAACCTGGGCTGAAAAGGTCTCACCCGTACAGGTAAATAGCCTGCCTACAGATGGAGAACAGTCAGATGAGCTTTCCAGTGCAACAAGGCAGAGTCAGCAGCCTGGGCAGTGCTTTCACTGGGGATGGCACTGACTTCCTTATGGAGGCCACTGTGGTTTGAAGAAGTTCAAGCCCCTGGTTAACATCACACAGCTGATGTATGCAAAACTCCCTGTCCCATGCCCCGAGCACCCGGCAAAGTCAGATCAAGGAAGGCTTCTCCCCCAGGAGGAGGCTGCCAGACCATCCCCTTCTCTGCAGTGTCAGCTCCAAAAGGGCAGCCCTGGCAAACTGCTCTGACCTTCTGAGCAGCAGCGATGTCTGTGAGCAGCTCTGCCTACCCTGCCCGTGCTGCCGAGTTCCCTCTCCTCCAGCACAGGGGAAAGGGGTCAGTGGCTGCTAAGCAATGCAGCTTTTAGCTTTTGAATGAGCTGCTTATTGTTTCCTTGTGGAATTTATCTAGTTTGGATTAGTTGGTGCTGAGCAAACCCCGAGATCCAGCACTGGGACCACATCTTTTCCAAGGGATTTCTATCTAATCTTGAAAAAAGGGGACAGACCTCCCAATGGGGAGCTGTCAGCTCAGGGGAAGCCCTCAGGTATCCCAGCTCCTTCTCCATCCTCCTGGCCTCAGCAAATGCCTCACTCTGTGCAGGATGTGTTCTGGGACCAGCTATACCTGCTGCTCTGCCTCTCCCAGTTCTCATGGGTTTCTTTGTGTACCTTAGGCACTGTGTCACATGTCTTGAGGAAAGGAGATGCATGAGCATCCCATGACATGGAGTCCTGGGACAGGGACAGCCCCAGTGCTGTATCTGGAGTCTGGGGCAGCAGCAAGGCAAGAGTGGGACAGGAGCCCTGGGAGTGACGATGGGTGGGGATCAGGGTGGTTTATGGGCTCACATCCACTTTCCCAGCCATGGGGAATATTTTAGCCAGGGATACCTTGCATGGAGGCAGGGGAGGAATGCCTGTAAAATGTGGAGACAAGCTCTCTTGCAGCTCAGAGCAAGGGCTGTTTCTCACCAGCCCTTGTCTGTCACCTGCCACTATCACCAGGTCAGGTCACAGGAGTGTCTCCAATTAACCCAGCCTCCTAGGGATCCTTAATTGGCACTCCAGGCTTTCCTCCTCCCCCTTCTTGCTCCACCACGAGTTTCTCACCTCTACATCTGCTGATAAGCCTCTGCTCCAGGCATCCTAGCCACTGCTGGGAACCGGTGACCATTACCCATATTTACTCCCTAAATCAAGGCATCAGCAGTCCCCTGGCTTGGAGCTGTGTCCTGAGGATGTCCCTGCTTGGTCCCTAGCATCAGGCTGTGTGGCAGGAAGAAGGGCTGTGGCTGCAGGGATGAGCACAGGGCTTGAGGTTGGGTATGGGCTTCAGTGCAGAGGAGCTGGGAAGTTCCAGGAGGGTTTTTTGGTAGGTGCTTGCTCGGAGAGTACCAGGGTGGGAGAGAGATGGCTGCTGCTGTTTCCTCTTTCCAGAGACCGCTGGACACATTTAACCCTCCAGTGTAACCCCCTCACATGTAACCCTCAAACCCTCAGAGATAAGTCACGTACCTGAATGGCCAGAGTTGGAGCATGCCTGCAGGACACAGCATGGCCTGGCTCATCAGTCTGTCCCGGGTTTGCTGCTTTGCCCTATCTTAGGAAGAGTTTGAGGTGAGTCCTGGGCATGTTTAGGGTTGTCCTGCAGTGCTGCAGGTGCTTTGGACGTGGCTGGGACCCACAGGCTGCCTGTTCTCCTGCTGAGAGACCACCTCACTCGTGGTTAAGTTCAATAAAACGGATCTCCATCCTGCTGCTCTGGCAATGAACCAGGACCATCACCAGAAGGACTGTTGCTCCTGCAGGTCTCTCCTACTGTGGCCCTGTCACCAAGGTCTCTGCAGCCACCCAGCTCACCCACACAAAGGTAAAGGTGATGCCCTGATCCAGATGTGGAGAAACTGAGTCTGGGCAAGACACAGGAACTCTTAAGCAGGGGCCAGCCCTGGGAAAACTGAACACTGGCAGGCTGGGAAGGGCTGGTGGCTGGGGAAGAGGGCCCAGTGCTTTTGAGGAAGAGCTGGAGGCTCTTTTGCAGCGAGAATACCAGAGCTAGAACATCCTCCGTGGGAGAATGTGGTGCCTGGACTGGCATGGGAGGCCTGGGGGTGCCCATGGGTCTCTCCCCGCTCTGCTCTGCTTTCCTGGCCCCGCGGGACCGTCCTGAGTGGGGCCATCCTGTCGGGACCTTTCCCTTTTAAGCCCCTGGAGCTGTTGCCAGCCGTAGCTTAGTGGGGTCCCCATCCTTTCAACTGGCTGTTCGGCAAATTAAGAGCTTGCTATTAGGCTGCTAATTAAAGGCACTTCATTAGCAGCAGGGGAGGCAGCTCCTGGCCGCAGCAAAATTGGATTCCTCTGAGCTGCCATGAGTCGATTCTCTCCTCTCTGGGGCAGGGGACTGTGTCCCTCCGTGTTCGGGGAAGGCAGCTGCCTTCAACCATGGCCGGGGGCTGCCAGCCTCTTCCTGAGCGCAGAGGATGGGGCACATCTACCCCACGATGGGAGAGAGGCCGGAGGTGTTCGGGGCGTTGGGTGATGTGGGGCCGCCCCTTCGCAGCCAGCCTGTGCAGGGATGTTGCCCCACTTACGGTAACCGGGGTCACTCCCGCTCAGAGGGGACATGCCAGAGCTCCCAGCGCTGGCAGAGCATCACGTCAGCGGTTCTGCTGTCCCCAGGCTGGGCCGTGACCCCTCAGGGGGCTGAGCAGTCCGGAGGTGCTGCCCCTGCCCCCGGCGAGGGGAGAGGCTCCCGGACTCCTCCTCCGAACTCTCAGGCGCCTCCAATGAGCCCCGGGGGCGCCCGGGCTGCCCTGCCCTGCCCTGCCCTGCCTTCCCTTCCCTTTCCTCACCCCCTCCATCTTCTGTCTAAAAATGGGAGAGACCAGCTGGACCGCCGGACCGGGGCTGCCTTCCTCCCCCCCTCCTGCTCCTCCCTCCCCGCACTCTGCCTGCAGCCTCTCTCCGCCGGTCGGGAAAGGGACCCCACGGCCCGGCGGGGACATCACTGGGGTGAGCTCCCTGCGGGCCGGGACTGCTGCCCCATCCCCGCTTCCCGTCTGCCTTACGGTGTCCCTGTCCCACTCTAGCCCCTGGCCTGTCACCCCTCGGCCTGACATCCCCCTCCCCTATTTCCCGGTTTGGGATTCCTGATGGGATTAAGGGGGATTTACTGTGCGTGAGCCGGGAGCTGCTGGGTGCTACGAATCCGGCTACCGTGCGGGGGGTGTTGGGAGGAGGGTCGGGCTGTGGGTGCTGTCGAGAGGGGCTGCTCCTGGGGTCCAAGGCTCATCCCATGTCCTCACCCTGCAAGCCCCGCCGCTCCGGGGGCATTCATTGCTCCGGGGTGCAGAACCCGGGGCTGCCCCTGCAGCTGGGGGTGCTATGAATGTTCTTGAGCATCCCGATCCTGGGGTGGGCTGGGTCAGAGCTGCGGCGTGGCTGTTCCCCCGCAGCCACCGGCTCCTCGCGGTGAAGACCCCCAGCAACTGGAGCGGGAGACAAAGGTATTGGAGGGGGCGAGGGTTTAGGAGGTGGGTCCGTGTGGTGTTTTGGGGTGGGCCGGGACCTTCCACGGGGACCTTTCAATGGTATTGGGCTACTCGCAGCAGCACCACTCTGCTGCTCTATTGAGGGGGGAGATAGATGTTCCTCCTTTCTCCACCTGCCCCTTTCCGTCTGCTGCCCTTCCCAGCTGGGGGCAGGGGTGCCCAGGTCACCTAGGCTGGGTCACTGCCACAGTAAAATACCTCGCACCACAGCCACAAGACCAGCCACGGAAAAGCTGGATCAGCTGGGCTGGGTGCTGGGCACGAAGCAGTGTTCAACACAGGATTCCATTGCACTGAGGTCTTTGCTCTGGGACAGGGTCATCCCCACTGGTAAAGGGGTAGTTCATGACACCTTGGCTCCTGGCTCTGTGCTAATCCTTCTTCCTCTTTCCCAGAATATCACCTTCCCCCTGCTGTCTGTCACCCTTCTGGTATCCTTTGGCTCCTCCATGCTCTATGGCTACAACCTTGCTGTGGTGAACTCACCGGCAGAGGTAAGGGATGGGCAGCCTCTCTGGGAGCAGGGAATACGGCTCTGCATCCCTCCCTTGGAGGGTGGAGGGTCAGCTGTCCAGCAGTCCCACATCAAAATGCTGGCATTTTCCTTGAGCAGTCACCAGAGAGGAACGTCATGGGAGGGACATCAGAGTCCATGATCATGTACACCAAACTAGTCCCCCCAGGAAAGCAGGTCACAACCTCCCTGCTCTGGCTTGAGCACTGTCTGTGGTATCTCCAAATCATCCTTAGGCCCTCTCAGGTGCTGAGACTTGCTGAGCAACCAGACCAGCACATCTCAGTCATTCCCAAACATATTGTGCCCTGTATTTCCTTCAATGCTGTTAACCCCATGATATTGTCCCTATAGATCCTGTCTTCCCTTGTCTTCTTTCTGCCAACACATCTGGTGCCTGTGTATGTCTCTGCCCTGCAGCACATAAAGGCTTTCTACAATTCCACGTGGTCCCAGCGGTATGGACACGGGCTGGCCCCTGGCCCCCTGACCCTCCTCTATGCCCTGACTGTCTCCATCTTCGCCCTGGGTGGGCTGGTGGGCTCCTTGCTGGTGGGGGTGCTGGTGGAGCGGTACGGCAGGTAAGGGTGTCCTACCATGGGCCAGGGTGGTTCAGGGGTGGGATGGGACTGGAGGAGCTGCCCTGCTGCTTGTGCCTGCCAGGAATGGTGCTCTGAGCCGCAGTGCTCTCCTCGTCCTCCTGGCCGGCGGCTTCATGGGCTTCAGCCGGGAGCTGGGATCCCCCGAGATGGTGATCATCGGCCGCTCCATCACAGGGCTCCACTCAGGTGGGTGCTTCCTAGGCTGTGCACAGCCCCTTCCTCATGGGTCAGTCCCCTACAGCCATTTCTAGGGGGATGGAGAAAGGTTTATATTCCCTGCAGACTCTGTGGAAGCATTCTCTGGTACAACCAGGGCCACTCCACATGGGGTCCCCTCTGTGGATGATGCTGGGCATGGGAGGAGATGGACCAAGGGTCTCGCTAGGTACCCTTCTCCCTACTGCCTCTGCCATCCCAGTCCCTCCTGTGCCCCCCAGGTATCTGTCTCAGCGTGGTGCCCCTCTACCTGGGAGAAATCGCTCCCAAGAACCTGCGGGGATTCCTGGGCCTCATGCCCAGCATCTTCATCTGCCTGGGGGTTTTTTCTGCCCAGGTCCTGGGCCTCCCGGAACTGCTGGGCAAGGTGAGCACAATACCCTGGCCCACACATGCTGGACACTGCTCTGCCCTCCCCATGACACATCCCATTTCAACTCCTCTCAGGACAGGTTCTGGCCCCTTTTTCTGTCAGTGGTGGTTGTTCCTGCCTCCCTCCAGCTCCTGCTGCTGCACTGCTTCCCTGAGAGCCCTCGGTACCTGCTGATAGAGAGAAACGATGTCTGTGGGGCCACCAAAGGTAAGGGGATATCATGGAGGAGACTGATATCATGGAGGCTCCGGAAGGTGCTAGGTGCTTCTCCAAGGTCTTCCAAGACCAAGGTACGTCCTCACGGCATTCTTCCATACCCATACCTGACAGCCCACCACAGTCCTGATGGTTCAGCCCTTCTGACCCACCTGGTTGTGCCACAGCATCTCCATGGTGCCCAGCACTGTAGTGGGAAGCTTTTCCCCATTTCCTATGAATGCTGAGCCCCATAGTGAGGCTGCTGGGGAGGCTGGGCCAGGGTAGAGCCAAGCCCCTACCCTGTGCCATATCTGTGAGCATCCACCCTGTGCTGGGGACACATGTCCATGTCCCCACTCTCCCCACAGCACTGCACCGGTTCCTGGGGACCCCGGATGTACAGGATGTAATTGAGGAGATGAGGGAGGAGCAGCGGTCACTCTCCTCCATGGAGATGGCATCTGTCTGGCAGCTGCTGCGGGACCGCTCCATGCGCTGGCAGACGCTCTCGGTGGTGGTGGTGAACGCCGGCATGCAGCTCTCGGGGATCGATGCCGTAAGCCCCACGTGGTCCTGGCCCTGGGACACGGCTCTGTGGACACTGAGCCGAGACCTGGCAGCTCATTTCATCGAGTGCCCCATGGCTCCATCCCCCAACTCAGGCTGTGTCCCCTCCTCGGCAGATCTGGTTTTACACCAACACCATCTTCGAGAACGCCGGGATCCCCGTGTCCCAGATCCCCTACACCACCATGGGCACCGGCGCCATTGAAGTCGTTGCTGGGCTGATTGGGGTGAGTGAGGGACAGACAAGTGGACACAGCCCCTCCATGCCAGAGCCCTCTTGCCAGCTTCCAGCACCATCAAACATGACAGAGTGGACCCCCAAATATCATCTGTACCACAGCACAGCCCCTTTTCTGGAGGGCAAAGGATTTGGCATGGAAATGGGAGATGGGATAAGACAGGCTCAATTTAGGAGTCACATCGAGGTGGGATAATTTTAAGGTAGCAGGGAGATTGGGTAGAGATGGCAGGCAAAGAGCAGGTTGTAGATGATGGAGGGGACTAGAAGTTCCTTCTGGTACTCACTTTCATTGTCCCTCTTTTGCAGAGCCACATGTTCCCCGTTTCCCTCCACCCCCAGCCAAGCCTGGCCTGGCCCGAGGCTAGCAGCCTTGGCCCCCCCAGCCAGCCCTCATTTAGCTGGAGAGTTAGCACTGGGCCAGGCAGATTTATGGCCCTTATCCCATCTGCAAGTGTCACCCAGAGGCAGTCCAAGCCACCCGGCACTAAATCCACTCCCTGACAATTACAGAGATGAATGGAGGTGGCTGCTCTCAGAAAATAGGGAATGAGTGGGGGGCTGCTCCCCTCTCCAATAACCCAATCCAGAGCCGAGTGGGGTCCCCTGCCTCTCTGAAGGGTATCCCCTTCTCCCCTCCCCTGTCTGTGGGGGTGTCCCAGCCCCCCCAGCAGTCGCCCAGCATAGAGCCAGATTGCTTGGGAGCAGCCCCAAAAACGGCCCCCGATGGACATGCCGAGATTGGTTATAAAATTACAGGCATTTGTTCTGCTGTCAATACTCTGCCTGTTCCCTCTGCTGCTGTGCTGCCTGCCTACTGTGCCCACTGCCCCACAAATGCCCCATGCCCCAGTACCTGGCACTGAAGCCAATGTGGCTTCTGGGTCACCCCAGCCAGCCCCAACCCTGCACCCCAACCCCTGCTCTGTGGGACCCCTCTCCTGCCCCATGCAGGCTCACCCTGGCACTTTCCATCCCCCAGCCCCAACCCTGGAATTCTGAGCCTGGGTTGCCCTCGATCCCCAGATGCCACTGGGAGCATCCTCCCACCTGCAGCTGCATCTGGGGTTCAGGCATGGTCTCTCATCCACCTTGGAGCTCCCCAGTCCCCTGTCAGTCTCTGCTCTCTCCTGGCAGTGCTTCACCATTGAGAGGGTGGGACGGCGGCCCCTCATCATCACCGGCTTCTGTGCTATGGGTGTCTGCTCAGCTGGCATCACCATCTCCCTGCTGCTGCAGGTAGGGCTTGGCCACTGGGCCGTTATCTGGGGCTCAGTGGTGTAGGGATGGTAGAATCCTGGGGGAAGGAGCATGCATGGAAATGAGAGCTGGCTCTTCTAAGTCATGTTTTCCCTTCAAAGTTAAAGAGAAGGTAAATTTAGCACTAAGGAAAACAACAACAAAACCAAAACAAACAAATAAACCAACAAACAAACAAACCAAAAATCCTACCAAAAAGCAAACAAAAAAAAAGAAACAAAAATCCATATGAGAAAAATCCTGCTGTTTCTGGCTGGTAGCTTTTTTCCAGAAATAGTTCTTCCCAGGGAGGCAGCTGTGAAATGCCAGGCCAGGTGGAGAGCCCTTCTCCTGCTGTCTGCTTCCAGAGGATGTTCCCATGGCTCTGGGGATACTGCAACATCATGAGCTGCTGAGCTTGGCTGAGGCTGACCCTCACCAGCTTTACTCCAAACCACCCCTTGCTTGTCTGCATCTCACCAATGTGTCCTGTGTGGCCACTGTCCCCAAGAGCCACCACCAAGCCAAGGGCAGGCATGAAGCCGTGTCCCAGGGATGCTGGGTGCCAGCAGCATCCCCAGCCCGGTGTCCCCTCGCAGGCTGCCCTGCCCTGGATGCGCTACGTCAGCGTTGCCTGCGTGGTCGGCATCATCGCTGGCTTCTGCATGGGACCAGGTGGGTCTGGAGCTGGGGGAGTGGGGAGCAGTGGGGTGGGAATGGGGGCTCCAGGAGACCAGCGGGGTTGGCAGGCAGGTGACAGGACCTGAGCCTTGGCTCCGTCCCCAGGGTCAGGCCCTGGTTTATGAGCCTGTACCTCCAAGTCAAATCCCACCACAAACCCCACCAGCCCCACACGTCCCCAGGGCACATTCTGCATCCTCCTCCTCCTGGGCCTTGCTTCAGGAGGAAGCAGAGTGGAAGCCCTGGCAACCTTCTCCAGACCTCTGTAGAGATGTCACCACTTCTATCACAGTACAACTGATGAGATTCATCCTGCCCCTAATCGAGTGCAGGCTCCAACAGCCAGGAGTGAAACCTGGACTGGTTTACCCAGTTGATGTATTAGCAGAGCTCTTTACAGATCTATAATTCATCCTCAGCCCAGACTTTATTCACTGTAATTACATCTTTAATTAGGATTTTAATGGCTCATTGTTCACAAACAATGATGAATAGGAGTTTTAAAACAAAAAAAAATATATATCTCTGTTCTGGGTGAGCTGTGAGTAAGAGTCCATCAGGGGCTCCACTCCTCCCTCAGTTGTTTTTTGGTTCATCTTTTCCCTGCATTTATCAAGAGGTCCAGCCAGCCCTGTTCCAGGCAGCTGGGACCCCAGGCATGTCACCATATCAAATACAACCCCTTGTCAGAGTCCTGTGTGTCTTGGAATGTACTCTGGACCTCAGATCCTGTCCTCCAACACAGCAAGAGTCCTGGGACCCAGGACTTCTGGCTCGTTGACACTTGGCTGGAGAGGATAAGTCCTAGAAGAAATAGCCACAACCTGTGTCCAGTTTTCAGACCACTTAGAAGTTGTCTTGGGAAACCTCTTCCATATATTCTGGGTTTTTTCACCATACATGGGAAAAGCAGGTTGAAAAAATGGTATTTCTGTGTCCTGCAGGAGATTCTGATGCTCAGAAAAGTGGTTACATCTTTCCTCCCCGAATCAGCCACAGTGGCAACAGAAGCTGATTGATAGAAAGAAGTTTTCTAAACTGTTTTGAGCAAGGGAATCTAGAAAGAGCATTATGGAGGGTGCCAGGAAGATGTTTCTCTATATGCTTGTGATCTCTATGGGGTTTAAGCATTTAGAAACATTTTTGGAAAATGAGGATCCACGTGAAAGGTTCCACCTTTATTTTGACTCAGTCTGAATCTTTCCAGTCACGCAACTTGGGGAACTGGCCTGAGCACCCAGCAATGTGCCAGTGTGGGATGTCAGGGGGACATCACCCCCACCCCTACAAGACATATCCCAAGGGAGACCAAGGGTATGGAGCACACAAAGGTAGCACTCCCTGTCTCCAGCTGTCCCAACACCACCGGTTTGAGCCATGAGTCTTGCTGGGTTCCAGCCCTCTGGCCACAGGACTGAGGTGGTCAGGACCTGTTGACCCCAGGGGTACTTGAGTCAGCCTGTTCCCCATACCCTTGATCTGTCCCCTCTCTCTGCAGCTGGTGTCCCCTTCCTGATGACAGCTGAGCTCTTCATGCAGTCACACCGCCCGGCTGCCTACATTGTGGGAGGCTCTCTCAACTGGCTCTGCAACTTCACCATCGGCTTCATCTTCCCCTTCCTGCAGGTACAAGTTCAGAGGGGTCCTGGGAGATGGAGGGAATCGACACAGCCCTGCTGCTCTCCCAGGATGGGGTGCCAAGTCAGGGATCCTGAGCTGAGCCCGTGCTCTTGGTTAGACAGAGCCAGCCCAGGGCAGGGCAATGGGAGGAGACGCTGCCTCATGCCATGCCCAGTTTGGGAGTGCCTGGCTCTCTGCCTCATCCTGCTCTTGTCCCCAGATGTCAGCTGGTGCCTTTTGCTACCTGGTTTTCTGTGGTGTCTGCCTGCTGGTGGCCCTGTATGTCTACCTTGTCATCCCCGAGACCAAGAACAAAACCTTCATGGAGATCAGCCACATCTTTGCCACGCGCCGCTCGGTCCTGTCCATCCCAGCCCACCTCATTGGGATGATGAAGCTCGATGGCTATGGGACTTTGGAGAGCAGCTCCCTGGAGGGCTCCGGCTCCAGCCTGCCCTGATCAGAGTGGGCTGGGGGAGTTGGGGATGGTGGAGGAGGTTTCAGGGCTGGGGAAGGATGTGGGGGCCAATTTGTTCCAACCTGGTCATTTCTGGGTCTCCCAGGACATCTCTCCATGGCACAGTCTGTGCCCAGGGTGAGCCCCATTGATGCACCAAGGTTGTACTGACTGCTGGGCATGACCCCCATGCTGGAAGAGATGCCCCCACAGAGATAAGGGGACCTCCTGAGGCAGGGGGTTCTCATTGCTCCTGGGTGTGAGGCCTTGGCAAGAGGCATGAGCTGTTTAATAAAGAGCATTGCCACCAGAGCCATTGTTTGTCAAGTTTAGCCTGGAATAGCAGCAAACAGGAGTGTGCTGAACGGGCAGGTCTTTCTCCAGTATCAGGGAAGAGCAGAATGGGAAAAGTCCTTCTCCCCACTGTGACTGGTTGGAAAGGTCAAAGTCACCCCACATTTTCTGGGAAGGGTGGTCAGGATGGCTCCCAGGCTCTTGCAGCTCACCCCAAGTTGGCCATGCAAAGCTGAAGGCTGTTGCAGGAGGGACACAATGCCCCTCCACAGACTGCTGGAAGCCCTTGGCGCCTGGCCTCATGTGCTGGCCCCACAGAGTGCTCCCATGGGAACACTGCACACTCCCAAACTCTCTGGAGGACAAAGGGATCCAGAATACAGCCTCATCCCCTTACTGCACCCCATGAATTGCTGTGACCCCAAGGCACTCTCCAAGCATGACCTCTCCCATGTCTCTGCCCTGAATCCTGGGGAATGTGTTTGGAGGGAGAGGCTGTCCTGTGTCCCAGGACCCCCCCCCACAGCAGCTCCCACAAATACCATGGGGTTCCCAGACCCTCTGGGAGCTGTCATTTGCACAAAAACTGCAATATTTTGTTCTGGTGAGAGTAAACTCAGGTGGTGGGGGAGCGCTGTGTGGCCAAAACACTCTCATGCCAACAGAAACATCATTTTGTTCCAAATAATTTAGCCCTTTTTTTTTTCCAGTTTCCCTCTCCATGACAGGTCCACAGCTCGGTGCTTGGTGTTTGTGGTCACTTAGTGAGGAGCCCACCCTTCCTGCATCCTTTGGCAAAGCCTCAGGGCGCCTCTGGGTGTGTGTGGGTGCTGGACCCACGGGGACAGAGACTGGACCATACTGGGTGCCCAGTGCCTGGTCCTTTCCCTTCCATCCTCAGCCACCAGCTTGGGGCTCTCCTGCATCTTGAGCTGTTTAAAGGACATCAGTCAAAGCAGGGTCGCTGCTCCGCAGCATCAGCCGCTTCCCACTCCGCCTCCCTCCCGCCTCCCTCCCGCCTCGGCTGCTCTCGGCAGCAGAACAGAGCGGTAAATATGTGCAGCATTACATATGTATAATGGAGTGTAAATAACCCCAAAAAGTGCATTGTAAATAGACTCCAAGTTTATCCTTTATTAATGAGGCACTGAGTGCCCTGCTGTTTTAGAGCAGCGAGACTTTGATAATATCAAAACCTAAATTACACTTGTGTCTCTCATTCCCAGCAAACGACAGCATCATTTCAGGCCTCTTTGCCACTTGTATTTATTTATTCCAGTATTTATCTATCTCTCCCACCCAGCATGTGGGGCAGCTTGGAGGATGCCCCCTGCCCTCCATGTGGGAGGCAATGGCTCCCCTGGGACCAGCCCCCCCACTCCTGGGGCCCTGGCACAGCCAAGGTGTCGGAATGTTGCCGTATGGCCAAGGACTGCTTAAGTAGCCAGAAAGATGGGGCAGACCTGGGAAATGTGGGGTCAGGACCCATTTCTGTCAGGGTTTCAGATGCCAGCAGAGCCAGATGTGCCCTCTTTGCAAGGACTGGGGGTCACTGGTCAAATTCTATGGTGTCTTTTGGATGCATTTGTTCCTGGGTATTTATTTGAGGGTACCACATCAAAGGACATGTCCATCCTCTTTTCCATCAGGGCCTGGGGGTGAGGAACCCCCATGCTCATGGAACACTAGCACTCATCAATTTTTTCTGAGGCTATTGGGGCAAGATTTTTTTGGAGGTTGTAGTTCAAACTGTCCCATGCCACTGACCTGGTACCCTTGCAGAACAGGGATTTTGGCTTCCTCTCTGCTTGTCTTGCCAGGAAGGCATTCCCAGCTGCTTCACTACAAGCTTCTCAGGAGGTATATGGCTGAGTGAGCTCTGAGCTGCTTTTCTATGTCCAAAGCTGCTTCCCCACATCAAATTCCTGGATTGAGGCCTCCAAAGGCACTGGTTCTGTCTGGTGAGGATAAGGCTGTATTCTCTAGCAGTGTCCAAGCAGACCTTGAAAGTCTGGAGAAGGTGCAAAGAGTCTGAGAAATTACTTGGACACCTGGAAATGCTGCTGATCCTTTCAAGGTTTGCAGAAATGAAGATGAAGGTGGCTTTCTCCAAATGCACAAGTGCCTTCTCCTGGTGTGCTCAGTGCTAAAGGGTGGGTGGGGTGGGTTCAAGTGCTGAAGTATTCACATGGAGGGCTGGGGCTCAGCCCAGGACAATGTGGAATGGGAGAGAAGACCCTGGTTCAAACACTTTAGATGCTTTGAATGGAGTCCTCAAGGAAATGGTCATGGCCCATCACTGGATATCTGCAGAGCCTTCATGGAAGCTCTCCCAGAGAATACCTGGCTCAAGGTGAATGGTCACATCCCAACTGGAAAGCTGATTAAGGCTTGCTGGACACACCCTGGTATCCCTGTGCAATCACTGAGAATTGGTTAGGCCACAAGTGGCCGCAGACCATGGTCAGAAATGCCATGGAGCATTCATACCCCACCCTCAGTCCCTATGGCTCCAGCAGAGATGGGATCCAGGAGGATGGATCCTGGGGGTCCACCAAGCCTTTGAGGCTGAACCCTTCTCGCACTGGTTTCACCAGGTTCTAACAGCAAACTGTCCCTGTCAGTTCAACAGAGAAACCTTCACTCCCTGCAAATCTCACCTGTCTGCAGAAGCTCCATCAGGGACCAGTTTTGACTGAGGTAGGTTCCTGAGTGCTCCACGTCCTCTCTTATCCCATGTGGAAAAAGGGGCACTGGGGCAGCACCTTGTTGCCCCACAGAGGTTGGTGCAGAATTTGTCCCTGACTCTTGTCTCACTAGGATTGTCCATGCTTCCAGTTTAGGAGTCATGGGAGAAGGGTGCTGGACACAGGGAGCATTGCCTGGGGCCAGCCCAGTTTGTAAATAGACTCTGAGTTTGCAGCGTGGGCCCTGGATGTATTTGAAGGTTTCAGGGACTGATTCAGGGACTTGGAGAGGATGAGAGGTTTGACATGACCCAGCAATCCATGCCTGCAGCCCAGGAATCCAATCATATCCTGGGCTGCATCACAAGAGGTGTGACCAACAGGTCAAGTGATTCTGTCCCTCTAGTATTCCCAGCTGGAATACTGCATCCACCTCTGGGGTCCTCAGCACAGGAAGGACATGGGCCTGCTGGAACAAGCCCAGAGGAGGCCATGAAAATGCTCAGAGTGCTGGAGCACCTCTCCTATGAAGACAGACTGAGATGGTGAGGTTGTTTAGCCTGGAGAAGAGAAGGCTCTGGGGAGGTTTCACTGGGTAAAGCAGCTGCAAGAAACTGGGAAGGGACGTGGTACAAGGGCATGTAGTGATAGGACATGGGAGAATTGTTTAAATTGGCAGAAAGCAGGTTTAGATTGGATATTAGGGAGAAATTCTTTACTGTGAGAGCGGTGAGGCACTGGCACAGGCTGCCCAGAGAAGTTGTGGATGCCCCATCCCTGGAAATGTTCAAGGGCAAGTTGGCCAAGTGGCTGCCCTGCACCTGTGAGCAGTGCTCACAGTAATAACTGTTAGGATACAAGACACCCAGAGGGAAAAGATTGCACGCCCAAAATTAGGACACACCCCACCCCCCCCAAATGGTGAAAATTCCTCTCCTGTTTTGACATAGTAGAGGAATCTTTCAGCAACATCCCAGCGTATCTTCTGCCTGGGAAGGGAAATTTCATCATGGAATGGGTCCTCTTCGTGCCTTCTTTTGTTTTTCTTTTGCTTGGTGATGTCAGCAGTTTCCCAGGGAATGGAACAAGGACACAGAGGCAGGTATGCCCATTGCAGGTGTCACAGCTCCATGGACATTTTTTTGCTATGGTAAACCTGCCTCCCTCCTGGCTGAAAATCGTTCCTCAGTGGGGCCTCCCCAGGCTGAGACCACAGCTCTCAACCCCTTAAAGTGCAGAGCCAGGTCCAGCCTGTAGCTCTCACGGATTCTGATCAACGGTATTTCTGCAGGTAAAAATCTAAAAGGGGTGGGTTTTTTTACTGTGTTCTGGGTAACAGGTACTCCGCTGAAACCCAGCACTTCAGAGGGGTGGAGAGCAGTGATTCATACCTTTTAAAAGCTTAAAATATTTCCCCAGCATCAACAATGCCCACTCAACCTCAGAAAAAAAAAAAAAAAAGTATATATAATGAAAAATATTTACAGTTGGGTGGGGGAAAGTGTTTCTGACCCTATGAGAAATAAACCAATTCTGAATGGATGCCTGCAGGCCCGTGGCTGGTGCTCTGCAGGTCTCTGCAGCAATTGAGGGGTGCCAGGACTAGTCCGGCTGGGTGGCCGGAGCGAGGGTGCCCGGCGAAGGGTGCACACCAGCAGATGGCACTCCCAGAATTTATTGCTACAGCAAGCTGCCTCACGGAGAGCAGTCATGTAGGAGATGTCCTATTATATGGGCAGTTGACTTTAATAGTCATTGTGTGCTTAAAGCACAGCAAAACAACAGTGGGAAAAAAAAAAAATCCCCACTCCACTTGGATGGCCCTTTTCCCCCCAGCCCTGCTAGTCTATTTGTACAGTAAATTAAAAATATGAATCACTTCTCTCTACTGCCTCCCCAAACACTCATCCTGTCAGGCTCTGTGTTGTCTTCATTTGTATTACCTTAATTTAATGTTAATTATGTTCTTCATTTACAAAGAACAAGCATTTACACTCCCTGTCTGGGGATTTTCCACACTCGCGGTCTCCACAGACGGGGAGGAAGGGGAGCTGCGGAGCCAGCGGTGCCGGGGAGGAGCTGTTACAGGGCCGTGGGAACGGGGGGGCAGGGGTGTCCCCCCCGAGCAAACCGGGAACGATGAGTGCTATTGCCTTTCGATTTATGAAACCGTATCGCTGCCTGTGCTTAAATCCCCCCTAATAAATCCTTTTTAAAAGGTCCTCGGCCAATGCAGGGCAGTGATTTATGGCAGGGAGCTGAGTGGAGGGAGGTTTGGTGGCAGGGTTTGCTGCCGGGGGTGTTGGGGATGTCACAGGGTTGGGAGCCTGACCACTGCTAGGCAGTCCTGAGGAAATTTCCTGCACACCTTTTCCCTGATGTCTGCAGACCTGTTGGATGCTGCCGGTGATGGGATGACCTGCTTCATGTGGATGATCTACAGCATGGATGAGGTCTGTGAATCCTTGTTTCATGCCTCAGTTTCCCCATCAGCACCTAGAGAAAACTACTCCCTCCCAGCTATCCTCAGTGCTCACCAGTGAGCCAAAGTTTGGGGTGCACTTATAGGAATGATTTATGGGGAGGTGTGTGCAGGAGTGCAGACGCATAAAGGACCCAGATCTCTAAAAACACCCCACACTTCATCCCAAACCTGACTTTGCCATGCACAGAGCCTGTGACTGGAATGAGGAAGGACAGATGAGAAGAGAAAAGAGAAGAGAAAGAAAGAGTCATGAGCTTTCCTGGGCTATGGGACATGTTCCTCTTCACAGGGTGCCCTTGACCATCCCTGGGGTGGGGGACATGGGAGTGAAGGCTCTGTGCAGACCCATTTTCAAACCAGGAGCCCCTGTCTGCACTCTGCAGGGTTTCAGTGCTGCCCACACCTGCCTGCACCCTGCCATGGCCTGTTCTTCTAGCACTGTGTCCAGCCACAGGTCAGGAACATCAGGGGCTTTTCCCAGGGAACCTGAGGATGGAATTTGAGCAGAGGAAGCAACATCTTTGGCACCATTTGTGTAAGAGCTCCTAGAGTCACATTTTGCAGTGCAAATTGTGGTTGTAGCAGTACATCATGGGAGCTGGGTAGATCTGACTGAGATGCCCATCCCCAAATCCTCAAAAACCCTACCAAAAGATAAATAAAGGGGAATGAAAAGCAGCCCACCAAGCCTTCCTGTTCTGTATGACACAAGAACCCCAGAAAAGGACAGAATACAAACTCCCACTGCCAGGAAAGCCCAAGATACCACACACCTGCTCCTCCCAGTCACCACCACCTATTTCCATGGAAACAGCCGCACATTCTGGGATGGGGACCTGAGCCCCCTTGTCACCAAATGGCTTCAGGACCTGGGCAGGTCTCCTCACTGGTTGCTTAGGGGAGAGGTTTGACCCTCTAGACTTCTGCGATGAGCCAGTCTTGCAGCTGCAGAACCGTGTCCCAAAACCCCTGTTTGCAGGGGGCAGCCCATCCCACACCCCACTCCTGCCCTCGGCCAGCTACGGAGCAGCCCCACTGCAGGGTTTCCTTCCCCCTACCCCGTCCTTCTGCCACGTAGATTTGAGGCCACTCACTTCATGACAGAAGTGGCTCAACTACTCCCCGTGGGACAAACACGTCCCCGCTCCAGGGGGATGACAAACTCCTCCATCCTCCACTGGCCATGCCTGCGCCCTCCCCACGTGCTCCCATGTGCTCTCCCTTATTAACAATGACCTTTCCACCGTGCTCACCGCTGATTCCCCAGTCCCAAATATCTTTTAAATGGGTTTCAGGAGCTGATGCGAGCTCCGTTAAAAGGCCACCGCGTCGCACCCGCCCTGCCCCGCGCCCTCCCGCGCCACGGCCCCCCCGTCCCCACGCAGTGCCACCCGTGCACACGCTCACACTCTCACACTAACATTTTAATTAATGAAAAAAACCTTTTTTTTTTTTTTTCCCTCCCCTCCCCTCATAAGCGCTTTAATGTGTGTTCGCAGCCCGGCTGATCCCCACAGCCATGGAAATATTAGGTTGACGGATGTGGTCTGTCGCCAGTGCTCCCTCAACGGGTCTGCCTGTCAGCTCGCCGATGATGACATTAACACGGGAAGAAAGTGATGACAAATGCCCGTTATCAGGGAACGAGGCCTGTGACAAATCGCACGGCGCCTCGCGAGCAGCCCCATTACGCTGTAATAAAAAAAGATGGATGGCTCAGCGCACCGGGGCCCCGCGCTAATGCGATTTCGCCTGGTCTCTCCGGGTTCTAATTAAGGCAGAAAACGGAGAATGAACAGGAGTCCCTGGTGCCCGGCTCCCACCTAGACCCCTCCCTCAAACGCCCCACGGTGATGGGCACTCGCCCTCAGGGACGATGTCCCCCAGCTGCCCTGTGCCCCAGAGCCTTGAGAGAGGGCTGTGGTGGGGATGCAGAAGGACAAGAAGTGCAGATGTCTGGGGGTGTGCAGGAGGGGTGGGGGCTGGGGGATCCTTCAGCCTGTGCCTGCCCATCTTGCCTCCACCAGGTGGGCTCAAGGTTCCCCCCATCCAGGGCGAAGGGAGGAGGGGGGACACGGCCACCGTCAAATGCGTCACTCGGAGACAAATGTCACCTCCACCATCTGCTGCAGCGTGTGAAGTGGTGGGGGGAGCGCTGCGCCGCAGCGAGGGGACGGGCGGGACGGTGTCACCCTGGGAAGAGGACACCAATACTGACCACAGGGTCCTGCGGGAACAGAGAGGGGGTGGCCATTGACGGGGCTGAACAAGGGTCCATAGGATGCTCATGGGAAGCAGCGACTTGCTTTTGGACAGGAGTGGGAGAGGGCAGCTGTGGGTGGAGTCAGTCCCTCCTGGAGTTCTGTGTGTCCCTGCCCACTGAGCACACCGATGGCTGTGCCCTTGGTGACAAGGACATGACCACAGCTCCCACAGGTGGGAGCACCTGCTGGGGGAAAGGAGAAGTCAGACCCTACCATGGGTACACAGTGGGGATAAACACCCCACAACCCGCATGGGGTGCCCAGACTATGCAGGCAGGAGCTTTCCTCTCTTTCCCCACACCTCCTCGCTGCCACCCAGCTGCCTGCACATCCCTCGCCCCCCTCTCAGTTTCCCAGCAAGGAGGTAGGTCTGGCCTCCTTCTCCACCTTTGCCCACCCCACACCCCCAGCCTCCTTGTGTGTTTTCAGTGGGAGAAAGAGATGTGCAAGTGACAACTCGTTCCCTGTCATCTCCCCGGAGATCTGAAGAGCACTCACAGATGTGAGTCAGAGTTGTGGGGTGTCTCAGTGGGCTGTGGAGACACCCAGCAGCACCTCCAGTTCAGCTCCTAAGAGAGGAGCAGTGGCACTGCCACCAGGGCCCTTCTGTGTGGCTGAATCTGTCCCTGTTTGCACCTTGCAGGTGGGCTGAGGGGACACACTGATGGAGTTTTCCCATCTTTTCGATATGCAGGGCAGGGCTGGGCAACTTCCAGCCCTCACCAGACCTGTTGAGGAGATGCAGCCCCATAGACACTCTACACCCCACAGGATAGCACAGAGCAGCATCTCCTGCTACAGGTCCTGGCCAGATCCAGCATGTATTTACCTCATGCCAAGCAATCTGTAGGTTCAGGTTTTTCATTTATTTGGCTTTGTGCCGTATATCTTAATAATTCCAGGCAGGACACAGCAAGGTGTGGGGAGCACGTGGCACAGGGACCTGTCAGGGAATGTCACCATCCTTGGGTGATGGAGAAGGAGGCTTGAACACAGGTTACTCCCTGCCTGGGAACCACATTGTGCTGCTCTGAACATGCTTTTGAAAGTACTTTTCCTTTTCAATAGAGAGCTAGGTTTTATCCCTGAATGATTCCTGTCATGTCCTGGGGGATTTATTGGTCATTTCAGGAAGTTTTTTAAGGCTCACACTTATTTACAGCTCTCCATGCTCCTTTCACCTGCCCAGACCTTCAAAGGGACAAATTTGAAATATTGCTGGAGCAAAACTGATCCCAAATGGCAGCCATTGTCAGTGGGAGCATCCCAGCTCTGTTGTAAAAGCTGCTAATCTGAAGCCAAACTCATGTATCTGTTGCTCATCAACTTTTGCATCCCAGATCTAATTTTAGACCTATTCAGAGTGAGAGCTGAGCAAAGTCTTACAACAGCTTCTTCTGGATGAAAGTCTGCCTCTGGTGCTGCCCAGCAGCCCAGATTAAACCTGGTCTCCTGGATCCAGTAGCAAAAATAAGTGCAGAAGCCATGGAAAATATTTTAAACAAATCACCCTTGCTTAGAACCAGCTAGGAATGCACCAAGTTCCTGTTTTTGCAGTAGGTTCAACCATGGGACTTGCTTCCCCAGCTGGGATGAGCTTTGGATGCTGCACCTGGACCTGTCAGAGGCCAGTGCTCAAGGGTGATGTTTGAGCATCAGCCTCAAGCTGCTGTCTGAACCCAGCTCAACCCTAAGAAGGACCCTAAAATAGATAAATCACCCCTTTGCAAAAACCACCTGCAATAGGGTCATGTGGAGGACTTGACAAACTTGCTGGGGAGGGGTTGCTTAGAAGGATGGGAGCTCTCACTGCAGCCTTGTAAAGTTAGTAGTTCTCCTTAACTGAGAAATGGGAGCAGAAATGTGTGCTATCTGTTGGAAAGCACAAGTGTCAGTCTGGACACCAGCACACCCTTCAGTTTGTGATCAGCAGCAGGAGCCTGGCAGGACTGTGACAGATCCACTGCACCTGTGGAATGGCCAGGCAGTGCCAGGAGAGGCTTGTAGAGTCCTGCGTGCCCAGTCAAGAGGCTGGCAGCCTGCACACCCCAGCCCTTGGCTGTACTGTTCACCAAAAATAAGCCCGTCCCAGCACAGGCGGGCAGGCAGATATAGCTTATCCCTGGGAAAGTCCTCATGCCTTGCTCAGATATGTTTTGCTGTTCTCGCCCTTCCCAAGCAGAGAGCAAGGCAAGGTGCCAGCAAAAATGTTTTTCCTTACTGCTGGACAGAGGGGAGCTCAGTGTGTGGCCAGCAATGGGTGTCTTTCATTGCACCCCCAAGGGCTCCCCTCAACCGACTAAGATCACCTAGGCTGGCAGGTTGGGCTGGCATCATCCTTGGATGTGGAGCAGCTGCCTGGTGGGTACATGATTATCCAGGTTTTACAATCATGTTCAGGTCTCACCTCAGCAGGTGGTGCAGGTAGGGATTGGGGTTCCAGCTGATTTGGGGTGAGCTGTCGCCAGAGCTCAGCTCCCATAGCCTGGCAGAGCTGGGCATGCACTCCAGCTGGCCAAACAAAGAGGGTTTATTGCCAAAACACACAGGGAGTATGCTGAGATGGGCCTGAGTGACCCAGGGCCCATGTGCACTGGGGGTCTGGGACCTGGAGGTAAACCTGCCATGAGGGAACAGGAGGGGTATACCCCCCACAGGAGATTTCTGCACCCTAAGGCTCATGGATCAGGCAGAAGGGGAGAGTAAGACCAAAGGGGACATTTTAGGCCACCAACTGTGGCATTGCCCTCTGCTGTACCTGTGTCAGGTCCTCCTGGTTCCTTACCCCAAGACCTGGGCAGGAGTGGGGCTCAGATACCTGGTGTCCTCCCTGGCTCTGCTGCTGATGTTCATGAAACCATCAGTCCATGTGTGCCTCAGTTTCCCCCCAACAAGGAGCCACCACTCCAGGCTTGATACCACTGACCCAGAACATCGTGTGGTTAAAAGAGGAGAGTATGGTCAGAAAGAGAGCTCAGGAGTAGGGGACAGGGCTGAGGGGGTATACTGGGAGCCACACCTGCTTCACCCCTGCTGTTCACTGCTCAGCTGTGCCATTGGAACTGGGATCCTCAGCACCTCCTGTTCTGCATCCCCCTCCCTGACCCATACCAGACACTTCACTTGAGCTGTAGCTCCACTGACCTGCCATTAGTTATAATGCCTGAGCCCAAGCAGGAGGTCAGCACAGGCTGGCCCAGACATAAATCAGCTCCCTTTGAAGCTTCTATGGGGACAGCAGTGACAAGTGCCCACCACGTGCTGTAGGACCCTACCACCTTGGCCCTGGGATGCTTCCCAGGAATGGAGGCCTTACACCCATCACATCCAGCCAGGCTCCCTGGGGACCTCGCTTTCCCACCAGCAGGTCCTCAGGGTGATAAGAAGCACTGTGTCACAGGGAGGGGACAAGGGACTGTGCCTTGTCCCTTAACAGAGAGAGGCTACATGGCTCCCCAGAATGAAACAGCAGGGCTGAGACCCTAAATGCCCAGATATAGGATTGAGAGCCAGCTCAGGAGGTGTCCACCACAGAGCTGGGCACCCAAAGGGTTGATGTGTCTGAGAGGTGACACCGCGGGGCTGAGAGGGCAGTCCGCAGGCTGGGGCACCTCCCGCTGCCCTGCTGGAGGAGAATCTGGAGGAAGAGGGGTCTCTCTCCTGCCATCGGTGTCCCTGAGCTGCCCAATCCCGCCCAGCCCAGTCTTCCTTCTGCCTGCCCGTGCTGCCATCCCCGGTCCTCCGGCTCCCTCTGCTGCCAGCGAGGACGGCGGCTGCCCGAGCCGGCTGGAGCAGCACCTCAGCCGCCCTAGGTCCTCAGCAAGGTCTTCAGCCACGGACGACAGGGCACCTGCACCAGCATCTGCCACATGCCCCCCGATCTGCTCACCTGGAGAAGGGGTGTGGGCAGAAGATGCTTCCAACACGCTGTGGGAGATGTGGGACACCCAGCGCCAAGCAGCCCCCGGTGCAGCTGAGCAGTCTTGCCAGAACCAGGAATTGGCTGCAGAGCCTGGAGACCCCAAGGAGGGACAGACTGTGGCAAGACCTCAGCCTCAGTACCCGACACCAGGGACTCCACACTGAGACCACAGCTCCAAAGTGCAGGCATTTGCAAGCAGGTCTTTTCAGCTTAGGTGATTTCTTTACTCTGGGTAGACATGTGTGTTCATGCCATGCACACTGCAAGTGTCAGGAGCTGCTCAGCAGCCAGTCTGTTTCTTTCCAAAACTTGACATAAGCAGGTAAATCATCCTCAAGTAACACATTTACCACGAGAGGAAAAATGCCGCTGCTGCTGCTGCCACCAAAGCAGGAGCTCCTGCCTCCCATTCCCCACGGGGATGGGGAACCTGATTCATGGCCCTGTTGGAGAGACAGCGAGTTTGTAAATGCCTCTGTTTGTGCTGTTCCAGCCCAGCCAGAGCCCATTGATAATTGGGACAGGAGTGAAGCCAGCAAAGAGAAGCAGGAGCTGGAATGATGGAGACACGCAGCCAGAGCCATGCCAGGAGCTGGACACCTGCAGGGATGCTTGGATCTGGCTCTCTGCGATCTTTTGCCTCTGTGAGATCCCTGGTCTAAGGACACAGACTGCCTCTTTCACCCCTTGAACAAGCTCATTTGCTTGGCCAGAACAGCAAAAGGATTTAAGTCAGGAGTCCCTGGCACTATGGACTCCTATGCCAGCATGATTCAAGCACAGAGATGTTATGGCACACATATTTGATGTGAAAAAAGGATGGTCTGGGTATGAGGACTGACCCTTTAGTTGACCACAACTCACAGCCACTAAATGTTACCAAGGATACTCAGGAACTGGGATGTTATTTGTGCCCAGAGAAAAACAGACCCTGCACAAAGAAGAAAACAACCTCAGGTAATGCGAGGAGGGAAACTGAGGCACAGAGAGTCCATGTGGTGTAGAGAGACATCCTGGGATTCAGCCAGAGCCTCAGTATGGAGGAATCCTTTTACAATCTCAAGCATTTGCTGTAGCACAGCCAGTGCTGAGATTTAACCTGAGCAACTACAAACTGCTCTGAGTGAACTTCCTCCAGGTAGGTGAAGGAGGAGCCCTCTGCCCAGTGTCTGACCTAGACCTGAGCAGCCTGGGGACTCACAACCCCCATGCTGCAGCAGCCCTGCAGCACCTTCCCTGCAGTGAGCAAACAATGGGACAGGCATGGGGGTCATGTTGGAGACAGTCCCCCCAAAACACATTCCCTAGAAGGGGTGATGTGACACCAACACAGCCAGGCACACGAGAGCTGGTGTGATCGAGGCACATGGTTGCTGCCCCATGGCAAAGGCACTCTCTGGCACACTGAGCCCTACACAGAGCTGGGCAGCTTCACACAGAGGTTAGGGATGGCCAAGGGGCTGTGTAGAATCAGGACATCCTGTTCATGAGATCCTATCAGGCAGGCTATTTCCTACAGCCCAGGCAGGGAAACTGAGGCAGGGAGGGCTGCTGGAACTCAGGGAGCAAGGGAAGGTAGCAGTAGGCCTGTCCCAGCTGCACCATCACTGTTGAGCCATAGGGAAAGTCACTTGTCTACAAAGCATGAAGCCCCTGTGCAGACCACTCCCATGGGGTTGGGGTCACAGTCCCTTCACCAGATGGGGGAGATGATTCTGAGAGGGCATTGATTCCTGGCTTTCCTCCTGCAGACACAGGCTCATGCAGACCACCAGACACTACCATAGTACCCTCTAGAGACAGAATATGTCCCAGCATTCTGCCATGTATCCATGCCATGCTCCCATCAGGGCAGCTCTGCCATGACCCAGCTGGATCTTACTCCAGACAGAGGATACTGCTGGAAACAGTGACTGAAATACAAACCCTCACACCAGGACCTGGTGCATGCCCTGCTGCATTCCTTGCTCCTGTTGCTCACTGGCTGCCCAGACAGGATTCTCACTCTGAAGCCACTGGCCCAGAGGATGCCCTGCAGGGTGCTTTGCCCTCCAGGCCTTCTCCAACCAGGCTTCCTCAGCTACAGCCCAGCAGCCCTTCCCTCATGCTCTGCACCGTGCCGACGTCACCCCGGCCATCAATAGCGCTTGGTTAATTAATTTGATGGGAACAGCAGGGACCACACTTTGCATTTAGTGAACTTCTGAGAACTTCCAACCTCATCTTCATAATTGGCCTCATAAATTCGAGGAAAGAGAGAAATCAGCAAAGCCAGAGAAGCACAAGGAGGCAGGAGAGGCCCTGCATGCAGGAGGGCGGGCGAGTGCGTGAGAAGTGACTCTATTTGGTGTCCTTATTTAATTTTATTGCGCAGATCCATCTTCGCCCGCCCCCTCCCTGCCTAGCCCTCTCTCTCCCGCTCTCCCTGCTGAGTTCACCTAATCATGATAAATTCATATTCATTTCCCTGCCTGCTCCGACGGGGGGAGCAGCAGCTCCCCTACATTCGCCCAGCCATGCTGCCATTAGCAAATATTTATTCATGAATACAAAGTGCCAGAGTTAGAGGCCGAACTACCCTCCCCGCATCCTTTTCCCCCCATCCCTGCACCAGGATGAGCAGGACAACTAAGGATGGGTGTCCTTCCCACAGGGTAGGGAGCAGGGTGGAAAAGGCTGCCTAGTGCCCAAAGCTTTTTCTTTGCCCAGAGCTTTTCTTCCTTTTCAGTAAGGGAGGCAGAGAGATGCTTGTTGGGGGGACAGGAATTGCCTGAGACCCCATCTAGACTCACCTTCAGGGTACAGGATGGCAGGGTGGGAGCATGGGGCTCTGAGGCAGAACCTGAGGGCCTGACCCATCTCCACAACTTTCCACTCATTCTCTAAGTGCTGCTGTGTTTTGTTTTATTTTTAATTTTCAGGATGATCAGACTCACAGCCAGGGAGAGCGGGAGGGGATGTGCTGGGGAGGGGAGAATAGCTGAAGCCCCTTCCTGGGAAGCAAAACCCAGGAAAGACCTCATTAGAGATGCCTAAATCCTGGCAGGCTCTCCCTGCCTGCACTGATCCTGGGAACTCAGCACCCACCTCTTCCCAGACACCCCAGGAGCCCCATCCCTTGTACCTTCTTCCCAAGTGTGACATGCTGTGGTTTGGAAGAGGCAGGAGGTGTGATAAGGGGGTGGGCAGAGATTAGAGGTATAGAGAGGAGCATGTGTGGGGCAGCTCTGGCCCCTCTGCCCAGGGCAGGGCTGACTCACAGTGGGTGGCACAGCCCAGCCTCTCACGTCTCTCCCCTTGCATCAGGATGAGGGAGAAGCGACATCCAGAAATGACACCCTCCAGCCGCTCTGGTCAAACTCCTTGTGCTCCTTCACCTCCTGCCCCTTTTAATTCCCACAGCCACACCCAGGAGAAAGTGGCACACCTGGCTGCAGTTAGCCACATGAGGGCCCTCTGTCCCCTCCAAAGCTCCTGGGCAAGGATTTGTGGGGTGGGAGGGGACAGACAGACATCAGGCTCATTCCCTCACAGAACAGGGGGGACTGGTGGGATTTCTGCCCCAGTGGCCTCCACATGACACATAAGTACTAGGGCCATCCTCCCTGGCATTTCCCAAGGGGTTGGGCACAAAGTATTGCTCCTGTGCAGCCCTGGCCCCACATATCCAAATGTTCAGCCTCTACCTAAATAAAAACAGGACAAACAGCAGGGTCAGGTGCTGCTGCAGCACCTCTTTGCTACCTGGGTGTGAACAGTAGCCCTGGAGGAGGCATGACAGAGGGAAAGGAGTTGGGGGCCAGCAGTGCCGTATTTCCCATACCACTACTGCTGTATTCAGCACATGGCCCCACTGAGAGAAGCAGCCCCAGCCTTCCAGGAAGAGAGGAAGCCCCAGCCTGCCCTGGCATCCAGATCTGGAGGCAAACTCATCAAAGCTGAGCAGCCCTGCACTGTGCTCCCTGCCTCAGCCCAGGCAGAAAATGGCCTGTGTCTGTCAGACACACGGCAGCCTCCCCATCTAACCTCCCTGTGGGACAGGACTATACCCAGCCCTGGACAAGGCCAGATGTGGTGCTGTCCAGCCAGAGCTGGCTGACTGTAAGGATGGGGACCCCTTTCCCTGAGGGGTGGTCCCTGGGCTGCACAGCTCTCCTGGGTCAAACTGTTCTCCCTGGACCCGACAGGCTTCTGGTCTGAGGCTGCCTCCTCTCTGCTTCTGGGTAACCCAGCTCAGTTCTCATGGCTTCTGCCACAGCAGCCCTTGTCCTTCTTCAGCTCCTCCATCTCCCTTTCCAGCCAATTATTCCTGCTGCTCATCTCCATGTGCACCCTTGGCTTCCAGGATGTTCAGGTTCCCCTTGGATAACCAAAGCATTTCTATGCTCAGGACTCTGAGCTGTGTTCCAGACAGAGAACAGGAGACAGAAGAGCAGACAACTCCCACATGCCCTACTGTTTGACACATATGGAAAAGCTGACAGCAATCTTTTCCTGATTCCACACCTGAAGAAAGAGCTTAACCCAAGGCTCAGAGCTCAAGAATTGCTCCTTTCTCTGGGAACAGCCAATCCCAGCTCAGCCCCATGGCCAGATGGATGGCAGGACAGAGGATGATGGCCAGCAACTCCCTGCCTGAGAGCCAGAAGTGCTGGTCCAAGAGTGTGATGATCTCCATTGTGTGAATGGAGAAACTGAAACCAGAGAAATGGACCAGCTCAGGAGGAGGTCCTGGTAAGCCACAGGAGAAAGTCTCAACAGTCACAGTGCAGAGGGCAAAAAGACAGGGATACCAAGGGAAAAGAGAGAAGGGATTTATTTATTTATTACACTTCAAATTTCAAAGCACCAAGACATGCCAAAAGACATTCATTTCCCTCCAGGTGTCCAGCAGAACGTCTGGGCTGACAAATGCCACTGCTGGGGTCTGGGCCACCCCAGCAAAGCCCCAGCCCTGCTGGTGCCCAGCAGCCACAGGAACTGTGCAAACCCACCCAGTTTGTGCCTGCCTTAGCAGCAAACGTGCAGCTTTGTCACTGTATATGATGGGGCCAGATCCCCCAAAAGGGAGCAAGAGCCCTGGGGTCCTAGCACAGAAATGCCCACTGTGGCACCTCTGCCAGCAGCAACCACTGCAATACCTGTAACAGACAGAGCACTCAATGTCTCTGGGAAATTCATCTCCACAATATAAAATAGCTGAGGTTTCCTGAGAAATAGAATTCACTCCCATGGACTGGTGGGATCAGCCACATGCACATGTATACACACACACACACCTGCCCTGATCAAAGACCAGATGACTTCATGGCTTACACACACACACACACACAAAAAAAAAAAAAAAAAAAAAAAGGGAAAAAATCTTTGCTTTGCTCCACTTAGAACTTAAACTATCTCCTTTCTAGGAGACAGTTTCTCTCTGTCTCCACGCCTCCTACAGACAGACACACAGCCCTGCAGGGTTACATTCAGTGCCATTACATTCAAATCCTTCCTGTGAGCTCTTGCTCCTCCCCTGCACTGAGAAGAAAGGAGCTCTTGGGCCAGACCAGGGCTCTCAGTAAATCTGGAAGATCCTCAGAACACAAGGCTGGGAGCAAGCAGGTACAGCATCTCAGGTCCCTACATCTCCTTCAAGGCTTAGCTGGCACCAGGGAAAGCTGGTGGCAGTGATAGCAGCCAGGCCCTGTGCAATGGGACCCATCAAAGGACACATCAGCTCAGACACAAGGACACAGCAGCAGCACAGGTTAACCCCCTGAGACTCCTGCAGTAGCAGCTGACAGCTGTAGTGAGGAGGAAGGTCTGTCACAGAACCAAGCTAGACCTCTGTTACCTTCATTCACAGCTCAGAACAGAAATTCTGGAGTGTCAGTGCTCAGATACAAAGGAAGATGCATCCCACTTCCCTTGTTCCCAAGCACTGTCAGAGGCTGGATCACAAGGTTCTGCAGTCCAGCCTTCCAAAGATGGGGGGAGAGGGCCAAGGGCAGCTGATAGGCAGTGAGTCCTTTTGGTAGCCAAACCAAGACAGCACTTCCAGTGTGGTTCCAGCCCACAGCCTCTGCTGAAGAAGCCACAGAGCTCTGCCCAGCAGCCAGGCCTCACGCTCGCAAGGGAGCCACGGTTTGCTGGGATATGTTCCTCAGCCTGCAGGCACCACAGAGCCTTTCCACCACTGGGGAAATCAGACCCTTCAAAACAGCAGCACAGCAGCAAGCCACGGGTGACAACCAGGCATCACCAGTCCCGTTCGGAGGGCTCCCTGTAAGGCAGCCCCAGCTGAATGAAGACATCTCTCTCGGTGGGAGTGGGCAGAGTATGGCCAGGTGACACCTTGGCACCCCCGGGGCCGCGCACCACGGCCGAGCTGAGCGCGTGCTCCGACAGGCTCATGCCCTTGGTCTTGGCCAGGGCACGCATGGAGCGGTTGAAGTGAGCCGAGCCCGTGAAGTAGAGCAGGGCACAGGCGAACTCCCGGTACGGCACCACAATGATGTCGAGCCGGCGGTGACGCTGCGCCGGCCCAGGCAGCCGGCACACGCCCAGGTACTTCTGCTGATCACCGTTGTCTTCCTGACTCACCAGGTCATCTGTAAGGAAGCCTGGGGAGAGAGAACAGGACAAGAGGACATAAATGGTAGACAGTCACCGTCATACTGAACTCCTCACTGCCCAGAGAGCAGCAGAGATGTCTCATAACATGCTGTGGGACCCCAGGGACAACAGGCTGAGCTGCAGCAATATTCCCTCCTTAACTCTACAACCAAGCCAAGTCCAGGGGCACAAATTTTAAGGACTAACAACATGTCCCATCCTTGGGAGAAGTGATCACCTATCCTTCAATGAATGCCATCCACCTCGTTGCCTCCTTGCCTTGGCCATTCTAAGTGCAGCTTCCCCGTCCTCTTACCGCTCCTGCGGAGGCTGTTGAGCAGCTTGCTGAACACCCCACAGTGAGACTGCCCATCTGGGTGAGTGACCAGCACATCCACATCTCCACAGGTGGCCTTCCCCCGACGGTAGGAACCACAGGCAACACACACGAGGCCAGGCTTCAGGGCCAGGGCAGCTTGTCTGACCTTCGAGAAAGAGGGATAAGGAGTAAGAGACCAGCCTCTTCATGGCCTTTCCATCAAGGCAGCAAAGGATCTTCTGCCTGCCTTGAGGCCCATCCTGCATCTCCAGAGTCTCCACACACTTGGCAGGCATGGCACACTGCCCCACCAAGGCTGGCCTGCTGCCAGAGGAGGAGTGAGCCAGAGTGGCCTCCGTCCAGTCCTGCAAACACCCTGCACAATGCCACACCATACAGCGATCGACCATCAGCTCTTGGTTAGGACAAGCAGGAAGATGAAGGGGCAAAGTACTGCACAAGTTCTCAGAGCCTTCAGATTCTAAAACAGCAAGCGATAAGAGGTTTTTTCAGCTGCCCTACAAGCACGAGGCTCCCCAGCTCTGCCCACAAAGGCAATCAGTTCAACAGGTGATGGTCACAGGCCCTGTTTCAAAAACAGGAATGGGCTCATGAAGTCTCCCCAGCTGAACCCAACACAGCAGAAAATCTGTGAGTAGCCTTTGGAGTTCACTCCTGCAAGAAGCTCTACCTCTACAGGAGAGCTGGGATCCCGACCCAGAAAAAGCACAATTGTCCCAGCATTTTAGACCAAAGGGATGCAAACATGCTGCTGCCAGCAATCAAACACATAATCATAACTTCCCCTATTACAGTCTTCTCCAGGCTGGACCCCAGCTTCTGTTTTGTGAAGACAATGCTAACTGATGGCTTCATTCATTATATGTTTAAGAAAGACTCCCAAGTCCCTGACAGGTCTAAAGTATTCTTGGTCTGATTGTGCCAATCACCCTGCTGGCAGCAAATAATGAGGGGCTCAGCAATTCCAAGTGATGGGGCCATCACAGAGACTGGGGTTCAGCAAGGCAGTGTCTGTGCCCATAGCCCCTTGTCACTCTTGGGGATCATCCTTCATTAGCAAGAGATAAATCCATTAACCTTTGCCCCAAAGGTGCTCCAAAAAGCCACAAGCCTTTCTCATGCGGAGCAAGCCCTCCTCTGGTGTTTTTGCCCCCCTTCTGACTTTAAATGAAGATTTCTAGAAAACTCCCAGCCCCACCCGAGAGCCTAAAAGCTCCTCAGATCTCACTGTGACAGGCAGCACAGACAGTGACTAATCCCTCATTCTCTCTCCTGGGCCTGGATCAGAGGTGTGTGTGTGTGTGTGTATGGAGGGAAGCAAAGTAATCCCATCAAGATAACAATAGACCCACTCCCAAGAGCCAGCTCCTCAGCCCAGCCTGCCTGGGAAAGGGACCAGTCACCACCAAAATGGCTAATCCGGCACACAGGACTGACACCCCAGCAGGAGCCTGGCAGGAGGGTATTCTTCATGGCCAGGCCCTGTGGCCGAGTGACAGGGTCACACTGGCTGCTGCTTCCATGGTGATTGGAGAGCACAGGGGTAGCAGTGTGTCCCCCAGGCTCTCCGCTCACATTAGGGTACACTGGCTTAGCACCCGATAGTCACAGAGTGCCACAGCATCCCAGAGCAAGCAGCACTCATTTGCAGCCTGGATCCCCTTTGTTTCCACCAAAGGTATGCAACCTCTGCTCTCTTAACTCAAAACTAGATCACAAGGTGCTAGTTTCTTCTTTTGAAGAAGCAGCACCAGGGATATCTCAGCTGAAAACAGACATTCCAGACATGCTGAGAGGCAAGAAAGCAGAGCTGGGAACCTGCTTCTCCCGCCATGCCACATGCAGCCTTCTTCAAAGCAGTGGGTAGAACAGACTCCTGTGAAGTACCCTCCTCCTTGCCAGACACTCAGACTGAACTTTCTTATGAGGCAAGGTAGGAGCCTTGTGTGCCCATGCCCAAAAAGGGTCCCCCAAGCACCAACCCCACTCAGAGGAGAGGCTGAAGAGCTCAGCTATAAGACAAGGGCCATTTTCACAGTGTGTACCTTCCTGTCATGTCCCAGCAGGTACTGCACTCTGAGGGCCTGGGGCCAAGCTACTCACAGTTTGCTCTATTTCTGCAGCTTCCTCCCGAGGCATGCGCTCCAGGAAATCTGTGTAGTGCTTCAGCCCCACGGCCTGCTGGCTGGTCAGAGTGGCCTTGGTGCGGATGTCATCCAGTGTTCGGAAACCCTAGTGCAGACCACGTGTTGGTATTCACACCAAGACTTTGCTCTTCACATACTTTCCACCAAGATTTGCTGAGATTGTATTTAGCCTGTGTCAAGTTCAGGCCAAGTCACAGCTTCTGAGATCACATGTAGAGAATACTTTAGAGCTTGGTTCCTAAAAGAAGGGATTTAGGCAATCCCACTATCCATGCACACCTCTAGTCTCCACCCCTCCTCTGACAGAAGGCTACTGTTCTTAAGGCATGGTGTCCCTACACCCTGAAGGAAAACACCCACAACATCCCAATGAGGGAAAGCCAACAGCATGAACACAAATGTGTTTTTTAGACAGTCAAGAATCCAGTCACAAACCAAAAACTATAGGAAACCAGGCTTCATTAGCTCATGCTCAGGAGCTTTTAAAGAAGGAACCTACCCACTGGGCTGGGCTGCTCCTATTGGCACAATTATTTCAACCTCATTTTTATAACTTCCAGACAAGCTGGATGGCTGCTCTGACAGCTACAGGCCAACAGCCAGCAACTGCAACAGGAGCTTTCATGGACAAGATGCCCTGATTCAAGCCTGGCTCTTAGCAACATCATTGCCATGACCAGTGTGACATGAGCTCCAAGAAGTGATGCTAGAGCAGAGGCAGCATGTCTCCCACTCCTATTCCTCCTCTCCATATCTTTGCCCTTTACCCACCCCACCACAATTAAAAGTCTTGAGACACAATTAAAAGTACAATGAGACCCAACATCATAGTTCCTCCCAAAAAAAACAGATTTAAATCTTACCTGTAGATACCAGCAATTAAAAACTATTTGTGAAAGTAATTCTCCTACACTCAGCAGCAGTCTTCAAACCATAACCTGAGAGACTCTTGTGTAAGACACTGAACTTACCTGCTGGTACCACATCTGAGCTGTCTTGACCCCTGCTCCCCAGATGCTGGAAAATAACTCCAGCACAGGGACACTCTCGCTGATGTGATCCAGCTTGCGCAGGTGCCCACTCTCCAAGATCTCCAGGATCTTCTCTGCCATCCTCTTCCCAATCCCAGGGATTTTACAGGCTTCCTAGAAAGAAATCAGAGCTGCTACTGGAAAAGCAAAGATCATAGACAAGCTGGGGAGCTGCTACTGACTCAGGGTCTGGTTAGTCATTTGATGAGTAAAGGGTAAGTGGCAGGACTAGTTCTACCTGATGGTCTCCTCTCTAGTCCAGGCTTACCTTGGCTGATCAATTCAAGTGGAAAAGGACAAGCCTGCAGAACAGGACTGAAACATGAACACACTGAACTGCTGGACTGCCACAGCCCCCAAGACTCCTATCCAGTTAGTTTTACATGTTGTTGCTATCAGTGGCCAGTTGCTGTTGATGAAGAGGAAGATGAAAACATCCCTGTACTGTTGTCTAAGGAAGGCATCTATTTTGTGAGTGTTCAGATCTGGCCCAGATTCCATTTCTCTGCTGTTCTACAAACATTGTGTGTGGCCAACAAATCTCAACTTGCACTTGCTATACAACTTCCACTGAAGGTCTATCTCCCTCCTCCACCCCCCTGGGGAGGTGTTTTACCTGGTAGGAGGTGACTGGTTTGTGGTAGCTCTTGAGTGCATTAATTGCTTTGGAGTAGCCCAGAGCTCTCCACTTGTCCCCCTGGACAGAATAAGCCTTTGCCAGCACTTCCAGCTTCTCTGTGATGCATTGGTTGTGATTTTCCTTCTTAGTGTTGGAAGACTGGGCACAAACCCACTTGCTGGGAGGCTGGGCCACTGTGTAAGAGCTGTCACTGATCTCCTCTGATGATTTCACAGGGTAGCGGCCAGAAATCAATGCTTCCAGGTCCCCCTGGGTGACACCAGCATCTTCTCCTTCACTGTCTTCATCATCAGAGTATTTCTTTAGGGAAAGATCAGAAAACAGCCATGTGAGAATAAGTGCATGCCTCTTATGTCCCCTTGGCACAGACTACTTCTGAGATTAGGAAGCCAGAGTACTAACCATCCTCCCTCCCAGGAATGCCACACTTCAACTGCCCCCTCTAGAAGTTACTGGTTACATGCACACCACAGTTCCTCACACCTCAAGCTACACATACCCATATCACACTGCACAGGGGACTATACTGTTGTCTTCCTGTGATTCAAGCACACAGCCAAGCCCCTAAGTGAAGTAAGACACTGAGTAAGTGAGCAACTACTGCCAGCAGCAAGGTATGACAATGCCAAAATTCCTGGCTGGGAGAGAACCTGACTTCCTGCTCTCACTGAGAAACCTTTAGCTCGTCTGGTGGCAGCATAGGCACATCTTTCACATTCAGACTCAGCAACTTCTACTCCATGATGCAGATGACAGCAGATAGGCACTGAACTTTGTTTTCAGTTTACAGGCACAAAATCTTAACAAGAGTAGTAAATTAAAACCTACTCATTTTCCCCATGGCTATCTGCAAGAGAAAAGGGGGAGGAAGGAATGACACAAAGGACTCCACATTCCTCAGTGACAGAAGAAAGAACCAATGTATGCATTTGCTGATACCCTCAGCATTAGGATGCCTCTGTGTAGACTTAAGAAACAATGAGCCTCGGCTTCAGGTAATGAACAAAAGGGGATAGAAGTGGAAAGCCGCACAGAGGCTTTGTAGACTGCTTTGCTCACTGGGGTCCCCATCTCCCTGATGGATAAACACAGGAGTCTATGAAGATCCAAGAGCTTCTGTGTAGTGGAAGTAACTCCGAGTGATGCAGGGTTGTTTGGGATCAGTTGTTTAGGATTCAGCAACTACATGCAGTACACCATGATCTGTTATGAGTTTCTGCAGAGTTTCAGCCTAAGTCAGACCCACATCCTTACAACCTCTGGTTCTGCTGGCTGAGGAGGTTTGGAGGTCTGGAGACACATAGATGGCATGTGTTTTGCAGTCCTGTTTCGTAACTCTGAAAAATGGGTCAGAACAAAGATTTGATAGACTTAAATCAGTTTAATTTGTCTTGAAATGCAACTCCCTTAAGATGCTGTTCTCTCTAAGGGCAGTAAAGCCTCAGAAGGCTCAGATAAGTCAGTAAGCCCCTTAAAAGTAAATAAAGGAGCACATTATCCAATCATAATGGAGAGAACTCTGCAGCTGGAGCTGGAAGCAATTCCCATCCTCTTGGCCAGCATGGTCACAGGTGAAACAGCCCTTAAATCCCTGACTCTCTATGCTTTGTCAGCAAAGCTGATGGACTCTTCACAACCACATGTGCTAAAACCAACTAGTAGCAATAGGCTACTTGAGAAGGAGGCAGGCAGCCTGGAGTGACAGCTCTGAGTTCACAGAGAGTAACTGGTACTGCTTACAGAGGCTGCCTTGCAGAGAACTGCTGCATCTGGTTGCTAGTCAAAAAGTGGTTGCTAGTCTGACAGGATTTCCTCACAGGAGTTTAAATCCAAAGGCAGAACTCACAGATCAGTCTCTGTTTAGTATGAAATACTGGCATACCCATCATCTCCTAGAGAAAAAAAATCCACCCAAGCTATAAAAGACCCTGTGCTTAATAGCTACCTCGAAACTAAGTCTCAGCTTTATTGTTGTAGGTGGGTCTCAAGCGGCTGATATCGTCTTTAAAGCATATCCCACTCCTCCCCCAGTCACACAGACCTAAGCTTGGGACAAGGGATTTTACTGAAATGTCTACAAATGTGGATTTTGAGCCCTCAGTGAGCTGCCAGGCAGAGAGCAATTGCAGGGTTTGGGCAACAAAATTTTGGATTGTGTTGCAAAAAAGATGCCAGCAATACAAGGCAACTGCTGGGGATGGTTGAGGTAACTTTGCTACAGATAGATTTGAATGACACCAACGACCAAGAAGAATTCAGCAAACTTGAGCAAAAATATAGAGAAAGCAAAGAAAGCTAACAGCAGGCTAGAGAAGCTGACTCACAGCAGAAGCCACTAATAACCCAACAGAGCTATTTTAAGAAGACCTCCACAATCCTTCTGGTAGCAACCTGATCCACTGCACAAACATGTGTCTGAACAGGGTGATTGCCAAGGAGCAGAGAACTGGTCCATATGGCTCAGGCAGGAACTTGGGATGAAATATCAGAGACAGCTTCCTGAAAAGGAGATATTCTCAGACAGGGAATATTCCTCAAAAAGATATAAGTGAATATCACCATAGTGAGCCTTGGCCTGAGCAGAGCACACAGACTGCTTCAGCTGGAAATGCTCTGATGGAAACCACAATTCTAGGGGTGTTGTTTCTATTCCTAACACCTAAAAAGGACTAAGAGAAGAAGTAACCACAGCATGAGTCTGGCTCACTGAAACAGCCAAACACCTTCCCTTCACTGAGAAAATCTCACATTGTATCCCTGCAGGGATGCTCTTAGCCAGGAAAAGCAGCATGTAGGATCTGTTCACAAGGAAATGGATCTGTGCAGGAAAGCCTCACCTCAGCCAGCTGCTGCTGTCCAAGGGTGCCCAAGCCTCGCTGTGAGGAATCCTGCCCCTGTGATTCAGTATTCAGTTTCACTGCTCCCTCCTCTGCTGGGGGTTGGATTTTTTCTTTGTCCAGGATGTGTTGCTGTTCTTTCTGGAATTCTTCCTCCTCCAGGTACCTGCCACGGATGGGATGTCACAGTACAGGAGGACTTCTCAGCCCCCAGAAGTTTGACCAAAAAATCCTTCTGCATGTTTTGGGATGGACCAAACAACCCATAGGAACTGTACTCTCTCAGGTCACAGATTAATTACTCTGGTTTTAGCTCAACTCCCCAATTAACATCTACCTTGCTGACCTGCAACTTCCACTTCTACCTACCTCACTCTTAGACTCTCTCTCCAAAAGTCTGCCAAAACATTTTGATCCTAACCTGTGCCTGCTGCTCCATTCTTAATTTTTTCTTGTGCCTAGTTGCAATTCTCTCTCTACCTTTCATCTGCAGTAAGTAAGAAACAGTAGTTAATCCTCAGTTAGAGACATCTTGTTATCACTGATGGATCAGGAAGACGTACCTTTAGCACCTGTAGCAAGTGACAGGACTTCTGGTAGTACTTCTGAGCCCTATTGAATGTTTTGCTACCACACAGAACTTAAGAGTCATGCTCACAGGAGCTGCAAGGAGTTGCAGTCCAAGATTAGGAGCAGAGGTCAAATTTTAGTGCTGTTCAGTTTAGGACAGAGGGAATACAGGGAGGAATGGCAGTGTGGCATTTGCATACCTGTGAGGGATAAAGACACCATAGCCAGCAGTATTCAGCAGCTTCTGGTCTCTAATGCAAGCACTAAGCCAGGATGCCTTCACCAGCTGCAGCCCTGGGGGCAGCTTGGTTAATCTGAGGAGCCGAAAGGCACGGTCACAGTCCATGTCCTCAGCCACAATGACATGTGTCACCTCCGAGGAGAGCTGGCTGTGTACAACACCCCCGTTCTGGACAATCTGCCTGTGGAAGATCTCGGCCCTGGCCTGGCCAATGCCGGCTCGCAACACGTAGGCAATGACTGGTTTCAGCCACTCTGCTAAGGAAAGCACAGGGGCAGGGACACAGTGACAAGAGAAAGTGCCCCAACCCAGCAAGGCTACATGGGATTTGATGGCATCAGCACTGACAGTCAGTCTTTGGGGGACTCCAGCTGGTCATACCAAACCAAGCTGGCCATGACCTCTACAGAAAACACACTGGGGGCCAGAAAAAGCCTTTAGGGAACAGCACTTGCAGTTAATAGGCTGGGTATAGGTATTATATCCCGCATCAGAGGGACACAGGACTTACCCTCAGGTATCTCTGTTCCTTCCTCTTTTGGGATCTTTGGAGGGATGCTTTTCCCCGAATCATCCCTCACCTTCTTCCTCTTGGGAAAGGCTTTGACAATTCCTCGTGGCTCCATTGGCCTGGTAGGAAAGTTAGCAGCAATTGCTAAATACAAATAAGAAAGAGCAAGGTTGCTTAGATCTTACCTAATCACAGCTCAAGATTCACTCATGTTGCTCACTGTCTTTGTTGTTCTGAAGTCTTTTGTTGTTGTCCTCCAAAAATGCTCAGCCTGAAGGAGGCAACCAGAATCAAGAATTGCAGCCCACAAGGTCAGAAAAAAAAGTCAAAAAGTCACTTAAGTCAACCCTGCCTGAATGTCTTAGAAACCTCTACAGCTGAGTTCTTACAATGCAAACCATTCAACCATTCAACTACTTTAACGTTTTAGAGCTCCTATCTGCTCAGCCTAAAGAAGTAACTTTATTTCCCAGATATTTCTTAAGCACATTCCCAAGAGGGAAACATTTCTCCTGCGAGGGCTGAAATCCAGTCACCTGTGAGATAAAACACTGATTGACACCAAGTGTTTCACACAGCTACAAGAGAAAACTCCCAACTTGGCTTCATCTGGAAATAGCATACTACCAAAGATTAACTAGTCAAGTTCAACGTGGGTACAGCTGTACCTTTACCATGACAAGCCTTGCAAAAGCAAACTTTGCAGTTTGAACTACCAGGATACAAGGAAGTTCAGTTTTCCATAGCCCGAACAAGCCCTGAATTACTGTATATCCCAACAGTCCCTTCCATGGGGCTGCAGCGCTGAGTAAACACCAACCTGGTTCCCTCTCTGTGCAGCATTCTGTGTTTCTCTTAGAGGTCTCGCACACAGTCTGGCAAAAACCTATCCTACCAAACCTGAAAAAGCTGAAAACAGTCCCATCTGGCCATGGCTTCCTGCTATGGTCACCTTCTCATCTGAGCACTAAACATAATCCTCTGAAGACCAACCCAGAGCTCGACTCAAACCCTTGCTTCTGCGAGGAATCGAGTTCAGCTCCATGGCAACAGAAACTCTGCTACATTTCTAAAACTCACCTTCGCTGAAACGTTTCCGTTTTCAGATCGTTTTGACCAAAAAAAAAAGCCCTCTGGAACAGTAGGGGTATCTTTCTATTAGATAAAGGCCTGCCAGGGCTCGTTAGTGTGTTTCTGCAGGCTGTATTTTGACTCCTATAAACCACCAAACCTGCCTGGCCAGCCTCCTCAAGCCGTGAAGGTATCAAGGCCACCAACACGGGACTGGCAGCACCCACAACCTCGGCGGCAAGGACGACCCCCCAGACCCCGCGGCTGTGCCCGGGGGAGCCGAGGGAAGGCGGGAGCCGAGCGGGGCGCAGCCGGAGAGGGGAAGGGCTCCGAAGGAGAGCCCGGCCGGGGCCGGACAGGGCCGCGCTCAGCTCGGCCGGGCCGGAAGCAATTCCGGGCGGAAGTTTCCACGTTGCCGCGGTGACGGCGCGGCCGCCATGGCGGTGCCGAGCTGGCTGGAGAGGCTGCGGGCGGCCGGCAAGACAGCGCTGGTGCAGGACGGTAACCGCGGAGCGAGGGTCGGGACAGCCCCCGCCGCGGAGGGTGGGATGGTCCTGCAGCGAACGGGTGCGGAGGGGAGCGCTCCTGGGCGCAGCCCTGCAGCCCGGGCAGGGCCCCAGGGAAGGACACAAGGCCATCAACGCGGGCAGTGGGACGGGGTCCCGGACAAGGGGATAGGGCTCCAGAGAGTGGGACAGAGCCCTACACCCAGGGGTAGGGCTATCCCGATTCCACTTATCACCTGCCTTGTCTCTAGGGAAGCGGAAGATCCACTACTTGTTCGAGGATGGGAAGGAGATGGCTGAAGAGTACGACGTTAAGACTGGCCAGTTAATAAGTAAGTGGTGCTGGCCCCCAGCAGATGTGGATCGGGGCAGAACTGCAGGGCAGTGGGTCTGGGGCTGGGACCCAGTCCCCTCAGGGCTGGGACCCTTGAGAGGGACCACCTGGTAAGGAGCAAATCATCCCTGCCTATTCTGGGAGACAGGCATGTCTGTAGTGGAATTTTGTAGCGACAGAAGTAGGGTTCAGCTTGCAGCCAGGGTTCTCTGACTTTCATGGCATAGCAGACCTTGCTTCAGCCCAGGATCTCCCCCAAACATCCCATCTGTCACAACAGACTTGGATGGACTAGATGGGATTGCCATCATAGTTGCCAGGCATGGACTCTGTGCCACATGAAGGGCTGAAATATGCTTTTTGGTGGCTTCTGCTACCGCAAGCAAGGTTTCGTTTATGGCTCTTGTCCAAAACCACATCAGCTGCAGCGCAGCACCTGTTGCAACCCCACCATGGTTTCAGCTCCAAGTCACACAAAAAAAAAAGACATTCTTCACAGAATTTCTGACCTAGGAATAGGCCAACTAGCAGATCAACTCACACCGAAGTCGAAATTACTGGAATTAAAATAAATACATTCATACCATTTCTGTGTGCTGGGCAGCTTTGGCAGTCAGTTGCTGGAGTTCTTACAGAGTAGAAGAATGGAAACCCTTCTCCTCTTTTTCCCAGGTAGGAAATGGCGAGAGAAGAACACTCTTGGGGGCACCGGCAAGTGGCAGGTGGAAGTGGGAGAGCCAACCTCACCGCTTCTGGGAGCACTGGAGTCAGAGCTTATAACAGAGAGCAGCTCAAATGTATGTATGTAAGCAGGTACCACTGCACCTAAAACTACCTTGTCTTGTGCTTACAGCAGTACTTGGTGGAGCACAGATCACCAGAGAGCCTTAATGCACCCAGCACTCTGCTACAAATCACCCCAAACCTGCAGGGCTGAGTAGAAAGAAGGCACAGCTTAGGTTCTTTAGGAGTCTTCAAGAGATCTGTAGTTTGCTTAAGTAAAGGAACTACTGCTGTGTTGGCCAACTACTATCCTGTCTTGAAAGAGCAAGGTGACAGGAAGGCCAGTGCCAAGAGAAGTCAAGGGATAGAAACAGAGGTGATAGCAATGAAAGGCACAGGCAGTGCATAGAAGGCTGCTCCCTAATAGGGCACAGCTTGTTTTATCTTCACACTCCTCTAGCTGAGGGTGCAGCTGTTTTAGTATCTCACCATCTTTACACAACTGAAACACAAGCATGGCTCTGCACTGCAAATTGGGGCAGAACTAGGACGGAATCCAGCAGGTTCCTAGAGCAGGCAAAGCTTAGTATTTGCTTGCCTGTAAGGAAGAGGCCCCTGTAACCCTGTACTGCAAGGCTTTCTAGCTGAACACTTTCAGCCTCTTGCGATGAGTGCCCTGAGCAAAGACAGAGCAGCCCTAGCTGTAGCAAAGTAGTGCTCAGGCAGCTTCTTGAGTTACTCCTTAATGCTCCAGGGTGAAGGAACAGCTACTCCCATGTGGAGTCTCACAAGATAGTACAGGAAGGAGACAGGGAGGAGAGGGGGGGCCTTGCTAAAGGTACTTGTTTGCTGTAGCCTATCTTCATGAGGAAGGACACCCTGAGCAGCTTCCAGTGGCGGATCCGTAACCTTCCCTACCCCAAAGAGGTCTACAGTGTCTCCGTGGAGGAGGAGCAGCGCTGCTGTGTCATCCGGACCACCAACAAGAAGTCAGTAAGGACAGCACTGCCAGTGCTGACAGTCTCTTGGGGTGGGCTGGCACAGAGGGCAGGCTAGTGATTGCACAGGGGGCTGTACCCTCTTCTGTCCCTAGCAAGGGCTGAGTGGCCTCATCTTGCAGCACATGTCTCTTGATTTCCACTCCCAGCTGCCTCAGACATGGTCACAAGTAGGGCCCCTTAAGCTCTGCACTGGCCATTGCAAACTCATCTTGGCTCCAGGAGGATGGTGCTTGTGCTGGTTTTGCACTGTCAGATGCCACTTTCTTAGAGAAATAAAATAAGCCTTGCAGACCTTTTGAAGCTAGAACATTCCATTTTCTCCCTCTGATTTAGTCACTGCATCTCAGAATGCTGCAGGATTCAACATGAACAGCAAAGTCATGGGCACTCCGACAGATCTCCCTGCATAAACATGTCCTGTGCCAGTGATATGATCTGGAGATAGCAAGCAAAAAAGACACTAAATCTGGGAAGGAAGCATCACCATATGTTCTGCCAAGAGATTTGAGACTGGAGGAAGAAAATGGAAAATGTTTTTAAAGCTACATCTTGTAGTGTGTCAATACATGGCATCTCACATGGAATGAAACACACACTGTGTCCCAAAGCTTCTACAATCTCAGATAAGCCAAGATGAGCTGTAGTATTGCATAGTGAGTGCGGGAACGAGCTTTGGGAGCACAAGGGAAGGTGGTAGAAGTGGCTGTAGGTGGTGCTGTCGGCACAGAACTGCGGCCGCTCGGCTCCCGAGGGCTTCGAGTCACGGCACCCGGCAAAGGGCTGCTGGAGCTCTGCACATCGGAACACCTGGGGGCTCAAAACCAGAAGGCTGGGAAAAGGAAAGTTAGCCCATAGAAACAGCAAGCAATTACAGTTCTAATGTAGAATGATGTTGGCCTAAACGCACACAGAGGGATTCACAGAACAGTGGTGCTTTAGTAGGGAGACCAATGTAGCAAAAGATGAATGAGATTCCCATTAGCCACCCATGGATATGCATGGAGCTGGGACGGGAATGGAGTACTTGATCCTAAATCCAACCACATACTGTCACACACAGGCTTATCTACTCTCAGTCCTTCTGATAGGGGTGTGTATGTGGGAAGTTCCTTGCTTGTGTATGTGCCAACTTCCGGCATAGGCACCATAAGTTTAGAATGTAGCACTGCGGCTTTGCCTACACCCTCCCTGACTTCAGGCTTTCTTGTACCACTCTCGCTCTCAGGAGAGTCTTCGTGAGCAGCTGACACTTGTTCTCTACTGTCAGAGGACCCAACAGCAACTCATGGTCTGTGTCTGACAGTTAAGGACCTTTAAAATTAAAGCTGAAAGCCGCCTCACTGAGTACAAGAATGACGTGTCTGTCAGTAGGGAGCAGGGACAGACACCAGCACTAGCACACTTAGTACAGGCTCCAGGATATCTTAGATCATTTCTCCTGGGTCTCAGCCAGGGCAAGGCACCACTCAGCAACTAATTCCAAGATAGCAACAACAGTGTGGAATCCACAGAGAGAGCGCACATCACTATAGGAGAGAAAGGAAGCCTCGGAGCCTCTCCAACCCTTGGAAGTCAGCCACGCTGCTTCTGAGCAACAGAGCTGTGCTGACCGCCAGCCAGAGGGACAAGTAACAGGATGGGCTGCCAAGTCACTGAGTAGCTCAGCTCTAAATTCTCAGCATACCAGTAGCAGTTTTCCCTACAGGCTGACAAAAAGTGGATTTCCAGTTGGAAAATAATATAGGTGATTTCACATACATACTGTGGATCTCAAGCCAGAACTCGGGCTCAGAGTGTAATACTGCCCTTGGCCATGGGGTGAGAGGGGAGGGCAGAGAATCAGCCTGCATCGACTGGAAAAACCACCCATCAACTACCTCCCCAGCCCAGACAGGAGCTCTTCACTTCCACCAGTCACTCAGTTCCCTCTGGCCACGGCAAGGGCTGCTCAAGTGGGATTTGCTTAAAACCTCTTGCTGTAAAATAAATCCATTAAACTGAACTCTAAAAACAAACCTAGAAAGCCACCTCCCCAAACGACAAAACTGATTCAATTATTGTACTGAGAGGCAGTGGTAATGTTAGGAGGAGGAGGGGTTGGCAAGGCAGATCTGGTTTCCTTTGATCTTGTCACAGATTTTAGTTTGAGGCCAGCCAAAGCCATTCTTCTCCCCTTCTCCTTAGTCCTGGGGCAGCAGAATGCTGCTGTTTCATTGATGACTCCCAAGGCCCTTTGAAACAGTGGTTTTTTTCTGTGTACTGCTTTTTTTTTTTTTTGTCTAATCGGTAAGAAGTTAACACTTCCTTAACATGTCTTTGTGTTCATCTAATCTCTGCTGTTTAACCTTTGACATCCCCCTTATTATCCATGTCTGCCACCTTTTCCAAATACCGACAGCAGTGACAACACAGAACGGTTTGAGCCCTGCGGTAACAAGCCGTGTACATTCCTCCCACTGCACCGGGAAAGCCATTTGCCCTTTGTAGCTGTTTTCACCGTGACTTGGAAAATAAACTGTGGTTTGGACAGAGGTAGATACAGAGGCCAAGCCTCACACACAGCCAGCTGAATTGAGTGCCACCTCATGGCAGCAGCCAGTGCCTATTCCCACTCTGCTCCAGGCACCTCAGTACCAGCTAAAGGCCAATTCTTTGGAGAGGATTGCCCACAAGGGTGCTGGAAGAGACTAAGAATCCAGCCATGCCTCTGGGTGGGCACAGGACCACAAGCCAGTGTATTTGATGAAGCCCCAGAGAGATGCAGGGCAAGCCATGCCAAGCACAGAAGATCTCAGGCAAAAACAGACACAAGTCTACAGGGTTCTAGCTCCAAAGCCTTAGGGAATCTCTTAGCTGGCAAAAACCTCTCTATCCTCTGCTTGGATGTGAGAGGTTATTGGAAGACTGGGACAGAAACCAGGGAAGGAACTAGGAGAGCTGCAAGTGCTGAGGAGCACCACAGCCAGCACGCGGGTGGCATGGAGATGCTGCAGAGCACAGGCTCAGGTGATTGTGGGCAATTACACCTGGAGATCTGTGCCCGGGGTATGCATGAGCACCACTGTGCCACCAAAGCAAGAGAGGTTTAGGAAGGATTGTAGCCCAAAATGGTGCATCACAGAGGAAAGTAAGTCATATGGCATATATTTTCACAAAAGCTAAAGGAAGCTGCTACTTAGAGGGAATGAGAGGCTGTGAGCAGGGAAAGAGACAAGGAACACCTTGGTAGGGCTGAGTAGTCTGTCTATAACTGGCACTACACATACAGGCAAGCTGGAGGGACCAAGCCTGCTGTCACACACCAAAGCTTTTCAGGACTTTGCCAGCTCTGGTTTCCAGTTTGGAGGTTTGTTTCTAACGCTCCTGCTAACCTGGGGGCACCAGCAGGCACACAACATGGCACAAGGGCCTCCTGCCAACCCTGAGAGGTCTGTTGTCCTCATCTATACTTTGTAGACCAGCAGTCTGTGTCTCAGCACTCCTAGTGACAAATAGAAACCCCACTTTCCTTTTTCTGTCTCCTTTCTTATTTGTAGGTACTATAAAAAGTTCTCTATTCCTGATCTGGACCGATACCACCTCCCCTTGGATGCAGCTGCCCTGAGCTTCACCCATGCCAACAACACCCTAATCATCACGGTGAGGTTTTAACCATGCAGAACAGCACTCTGCCCTTCTCTTTATGTCCACAAAGAAGCTAAAGTTCTTACACGTGGGGAAATGAGGCAGAGCTGAGGGTCACCCATGCAGCCCCTTCTCTGTCACACAGTTGGTGGGAGTTTCAGATTACACTGGGCATGCTGACACTAGCCAAGAGATCCTAGGCAGCAGGAGGGGCCCTGGCTTGCTGCTCAAGGTGACACGCAGGTGGAAGAGAATTTGTCATGCCCTATTTTCCATGTATTCTGCCCCTCAGGCCTGAGCAAGCCTCCACTCTCAGTCACACTAAGTTTCTCTTGTCTCAGAGCATAAGAGCCCAAGGACCTGCTGCACTTCAAGGTCTCAGAGTCTTAAAAAAGAATAACAAAAAAAATAATCACCTGCTGCTTTGTGTCAGAGAGGGAACACTTGGTAGAAGCAAGAGACTAGCAACATGGACACACACTTCTTGTTGCAAGGAGCAGAGAGATGCTTTTGAGAAACAGGTGTTTGCCTTATTCAGTCAGCTACACAGAGGGCACACCCTTCATGAGAAACCTGGTAGCAGACCTGGGTTGCACGTGCAGAGGAAATGGGCCAAGGGGAGCACCTTGAGTCCTCCTGAGCTTCCGTCTGCTACTGGCCAAACCTTGCAAAAAGCACCTGCATCCACCACTAAGCTGAAGATGGGGGTGAGGCCTCTGAGGGGAAGACAGAGGAACTGCAAATCTTACTTCTCTCTACATTAGGGAAAAAAAAAAGCAAAAAAAAAGCATATTTTATATATTAAAAACACTTCTGAGCATACAGTCAGTGAGCATAGCAAAGATCTGCTTGCCAGGATATTCCAGAGAGGTTGGTTGGGGCCAGGATTCCACACCTACCTGGAAAGTTTTTCTTGCACTGTAAAAGACACTCCAGAACATGGCAAATGTCTTTAGCTTGATGGCACCATCTCTCTAAATGGGCTTCAGAAGCAGCTGGAAATGGCAAGGCCTCCCTTGGCAGGAGGGCCCTTGCTGGGCTGGCAGCAACAGGCCTCAGTTGGTCTGCTTGGAGCAGAGGCTGAACAGGAATTCAGGAGTGTTAAGGGTATTTCTCTCTGTCCTACAGTACCAGAAGCCAAAGGAGATCCTGGCTGCAGAAGAGCAGCTGCAGAAGGAGCTGAAGAAGATAAAAGCAGCTAACAGTGGGGATGGAGACTGTAAGACCCAGTAGGCAGTGGCTGCTAAGAGGTTGAGGTGTGGGGCAGCTCTCTGGCACAGCTTCATGGTGTTTATTTTGCCTTATCTAATAAAAATGAGTTCTGTTGTTAATAGAGCCATTTGGAGGAATCTCTGTAAGCCCAGGAAGATGACAGGGCAGTTCACCTGTCTGCTGCCTGGCCTGCTGATTTATGGAGACATTTCATAAAACCATAGAATGGCTTGTGTTGGACAGGACCTTAAAGATCGTCTAGTTCTAACCTCCCTGTCATGGGCAGGAACACCTTCCACTAGACCAGACTGCTCAAAGCCCCATCCAACCTAGCCTGGAACATTTCCAGGGATGGAATGATCCTTCTATGAATTGTGGGAAGCTGTAGTATGCAAAGAAAGCACACCACATCCAGGACAGCAGCCCTGTCCCTATCCAACATGACACCTTGGGAATTCCCCATCTGCCATCATTGCTGAAGGCAGTAATGTTTGGAAAACAAGAACTCCCTCCTCACACCCGTTACTTGCCTGGGATGTGCTTGGAGGGAGCTCCCTCTTGTGCAGTTATGCAGCTCCTCCATGCAGTCAGGAGTATGCTCCGGTGACTTTGGTATCTCTGCAAACAGCATCAATGTTTAGACCTGAGTGGGCACAGCCTATGAAACAGGGTAAAGAGGAAGAGATGCAGCTGCTTCCTTAGTGCCAGCCATCCACAATGTGACAGGGCTGTGCAGAGCACAGGAACCAACCAATGTGCAGCTGCCTCCATTTGCATGACACGGAGGGGAAGCAGTGGCTGGCTAAGGAGCAGCAGCTGCCCACCCTTACCCTTCTGGGAAGGCACAAACATGGCCCATTGCAAACCTCACTGCACAGCAATAACCCCAGCAGTGCTGCTTTACCAACTCCTCTCCAACAGCCATCCCCTTGGTTAGATGTCTGAATGTTGTGCAGTCCCAGTTCTTACTTGAACAGTTACTACCCGAGCAAACCCTACCTTCAAGTGAGCTGCTCATGGGCTTATAGCATAGCTCCGCTGATGAGGTTGCTTTCAAAGCTTGACAATTCCTTAGATTCTGGGGCTCCAGCAAACATATTCCTCCAGTTCTCATGCATCACAAGGAAAGAGCAGCCTCTTGACAGTGGAAATGAATATACTAAGTTCTAACAAAGCAGCATGCTGAGTGGCTCACCCTGGGAGTGCTCTCAGTTTGTGATAAAATCCTCTCCTTTACCTATGCTGGCTACCCAAACTCAACCAAGTAGAGTTCGCACACTTCCTTCCCCAAGGAGTGCCAGACTCCAGATACCATTGTATCCACTCACAGCACATTATCCACATCAAATCAGACAGCACAGAGCACGCTGAAGACTATGGTTTTTCAGAGACACACATCAGGTTCAGAAGGATGACACAAAAAGGAGCAGAGCCCACTTGGATGTGCCTACAGGATCCTAGTAAATCACATCCAGGTGTTCATACTAGTCTGCTGCTTCATTATACAGGCACCAAATGAGTCACAGATCCTACTTTTTGAATTCTTGTTCCAAAAAGTGACAGGAATTCCAAGCTCCCAGAAACAGCTTTCAATACAGCAATTTCACAGGGTGTAGCCAGGGAGAGAGATCTATTAGACATGGAGACAGCATCTGAAAATAGGTCCAACCTCCCCCACCCACCCAGGCCCCTGCAATCAGCAGGAAACATCACAGCCCCTTCAGAACTTGAAACAAAACATACTATCTCTTTTGTTTCCTTTCAGTTTTATTTAGCAAAACAAGACCATTTCAGCCCTGCTGAGTGTATAGCCTGAACCTGATGGCCAGCTTGGGGAGGCACACTGAAAGCAGGGACGGCTCTGCCTTTTTAGCTCAATTGTTGATCTTGGCTGTGAAGGACAACACAAGCAGCTGTCAGAACAGCAAGTTAGAGAGAAAGGTGGAACTCACTCCAGGTACCTTTTCCTTCCACCATATCAGTCCACCCCACACACAGCCAGCCTAGTCTTGCTTCACATGCTTAGAGCTTGGCTGATCTCAAACTGACCAGCACACAGCTGATGGGGCATCCTGGCTCAACTTGCCCCTCAAATGATGTATCCACAGGAAAAAAAAAAAGGAAGGAAAAAGAAAAAAAAAAAAGGAACGCAGTTAATAAAACAATTCCTGACTTGCACAAAATAAAAAGGGTAAAGGACAATTGGCCTATTATTTTCACTAACAGGCAGGCAAGGTTGAGAAAGTTTGGCCCTTTATGCACTTTCCATTGTAGCTTTCTGGCAGGCAAAAACATCCCTTCAGAAGCCTTGTGGGCCTTTCTCACCTCTCCTGCCCTGCAATTCCCTGAGCCAAGTGTCAGCTCTGCTGAGTTGGGGTCACCAGAAGCAGCTGTGTTGCCCATCATGAGGCCGTGAAGTCCAGGACGTGCAGGGCTGACGCCAGGGCAGCGTACAGATGGGTGGTACTGAAACGAAGGCAGTACACTGGGCTGCTGGTGGGAGAAGACAGGTGAAAGCTCTGCAAAAAACAGGAGAATCAACCTTTCAGAGATAAGGTCAGCCCAAAAACACCATCTGGTGTTAAAAATCCAAAGGCTGAGATGTCTGAGCAAAGCAGGTTTTCCCTGCATATAGGTTGGGTTTGCCATGGTGGTCTAGCCCCAAAGACAACACAGCAGCCCCTCTTTTCTTTTTCCCGTGAGGCATGTGCACTGGGCTGCCAGAGAACAGCTGAGAAGTTCTGCTGCTGCCTGGTCTCCCACCAATGCTCACCTGCAGGCACCGAGTCTGCCGCTTGTCCCAGAGGCGCACCACACCGTAGTAGGAAGAGCCACTGGCAATCATATGGTTCTTATCACTCCTTATGCAGTACAGGGCACTGTCATGGGGCTCTTCCCACTCCTGGACACACTTTCTGCAAGGGCAACACAAACCAGAGTAGGGCTGAGGCTCTATTCCTCCATCCACTTTGCCTGAAGGAGCTAATGCAGTGAGAGCTGAATTCTCTCGCTGCGCAGGGACAGTCCAGGAGCCTTGTGTGGCTGCCAGATGCCAGCAGGGCAGGCTCACCTGGTGCTGGTCCTTATGTCCCAGTAGCGGATGTAGGTGTCATACCCACAAGAAAGGAGAAGGGAGGGTGTTTCATAGAACACATCCAGGACTCCAGCTCCACGGTGGAAGTCAGTCCCTAAACAGGTCAACAGCTGACCACTGCAATGAAACACATTAGGGAAAGAGTCATTCAGAGCAAAAAGCCCCTCCAGTTCAGCTGGCCAGAGCAGAGATGGTGTCACAGAAGTCTTCCAGATCTCATTTCTGTGATATAACAGAATACAAAAGCCCACACAGTTTTCCTCTCCCACCCCCAGCTTCTGCTACTGGTTGGGACACTAACCATGAAGGGTGTCATGAAGGGATACCAGCAGGAGTCCCAGCTGAAAGAGGAAGAGCCAAGGTACAGGCACAGCTGAACCCCAACAAAATGAGGTCCTTTTCTCTGGGAGAAGTGAACAGCACTCTGAATTATATGGCTCTACTTGCATAGGAGACAACTCCCAGCTTAGTCGGACTCCAAATAATCTGGAAGAGCCATTCACCTGTTCAGTCCTGTACTCTGTCCTTCAAAATACTGTCCACTGGGGTATTTCCCTAGATCTTTGACACATAGCACAGATCCACAGGCAAATCAGACTCTCTCAACCCAGTCTGCCATGGCTGCTCTCCTCAAACCCCTCCAGTTACACCACATTCTATAAACACCATATAGAATTCAGTGGGGCTGAATGTAATAGGTCAAAAGCAACCATCTCAATGATGCTCTGGAGATGACCTTCCAATGGCTAGGCTTTTCTCCTTTTTTTTTTGACCTTTTCCTCCTTTTTAATTCCTTACTTGCAGTGAAAGAGCAAAAGCAAGATCTCCATGAAGCTCTATGCTGTGTGGTGGTATCACTCTGCTGCTTGTTCATGTGCAGAACTCACCAAGTGGATGGTGCCTGGTGAGGTCCTGCCCTGCAGGACTTCAAGAAGTAGCTTGAGCCCCTTCCCTGGTCACATGGAATAGCATGAGGGGCATGGCACAGCCTGTTCCAGTATCATTCCACCTGCTGCACCAGCCAGTGATATTCAGACATGAGAGACTCTTCAGAATGGAGTGGACAATCTGCCCAGCTGCTTGAAATGGCCCTGTATTGCAAACCCTCCTTTTTTCCCTTCTCCTCATACCCTCTACATCAGAAATGCTGGACACAATAAAACTTGAAGCACCTGCTTTTCAAACTCTGCTGCATGGCCACCCCTCTCCAACAGCCTCCTGGTTCTCAGGACAATGAAGCAGTCCTGAAAGCCAACAGCACAGATCCCACAGTGGGGTCACTCTCAGCATCTCCCTCCATTATTTTGTTACATTCTGCTCCTTGATCCAGCATCACACAGTTCTGAGGCACATCGCCAAATGCCTTAATTCTGTCTGTAATCTGGGCTAAAGCCCTCGTCGGGGGATAAAGACCACACAAAAGGAGAAATAGAGTCCTGGGAGATGTTAAAACAAGTAAACACCTTTGTGTCAGGAGAGAGAAATTGCTGATAAAGCAGATTAGTGCCTCGAGCCCTGGTGTCCCCAGATCAGAAGGCGAGCCCTGGCCGATCTTTGCAGCCAGCACGCTTCTATGATCACAGAGCTGGCGGCATGCTGGGGCCAGCCTGTTTCCCCACAGTCACTCTCCAAAGAGCAGATTATGTAGAATAACAATTTCTTTGTGGCTGTGTAATTCCCTCCGTGACCGTGGCTGTGGGCAGCTACATTGGACCTTGATGCCAGGGCCCTAGCAACCATTTAAAGAGGCCAACCAGCCCTAGCAATGGCCCCCCCATGTAAACCTCTCGGACAAGCTTTAACATCAAGTGCATGAATTAATCCCCCCCAACACGAATCCAGGGGTGCTGGCTTATTGGACTTTGTGTTTCTCCAGGCAAGGGATCGAGGGGATTCCAGGCTTCAGCCCTATGCAACCTTCTCACAATACATTAACCCTTGGAAGGTTACTTGTAAACCAACCCAGGAGCAATTCTGCACCTGTGTATGGGTTGTCAGGTAGAAGCACTCATGGTTTGAGCACCGTGAGCAAGAGCAATGGGGTTTAGTTGGCACAGATGGGTCATCAGATCCACTGTGGAGTGAGACATGGATGGACCTGAGTGCTCTGGCACTCCTCTGCCCTTCCAAGCACACAGATTCCCTCCATCTGCTATTCTGCAAAGCCAGCAGGATAAATGGATATGCATATAGCCCTTATCAAGGCTTCTGCAAAGCCTTCTTCATCCTACAAGATGTACGTGTGGCCCAGAGTTGTAAGGCATACAACAGAGGTATGAGGAGGAGTCAGCTACTCTCCCAGAAAAGTACTCTTGGACTACCTGTGACATGCATAAGGGGCCAGAATACCCAACTGACAGTCTTCTGCCTCAGGCAGGAGCAAGGAGTTACTCCCAAGAGGTGAGCTACCCCAGCAAGCCCTTGGCAGCAGCAGCAGCTTGGACCCTGAGCACCACCCAGGTGCTTCACTCCCAGTGTTTCTCCATGCCTTCACATCCCACTGCAGGGGTACCCAAGCACTTCAACAGCCACATCAGTTTTATTCCCTCCCCTTACCTTTCCATCCCAGGCAACAAAAATGAAACAAAAGGCAACATAAAAAGGGAGGAGAAAAGAAAAGGACTGGCTTTTCTCTGTAGGTATAAAATGACCACAGACACTTGCAAGTTACTGAAGCAAAGTAAACCTTGCTTTGCTGGTTTGTTAATCAGTTCAGTTCTCCTGGCCCAAGAACAGGACAGCCAAAGCAGCTCTCAGGTGGGAGCTGCAGGCTCTGGAAACAGGAGTGGCTCTCTGGCAATTTAGAGGCAATGTGGTCGCTGCTACAGTGAAGCACTTCTGGCACCAGGGGAAAATTTACTATGCTCTACACTGGACTCATAAACAAAACACCCATGTGTTCTGGCATGGGCACACTTAGGGTGAAAAAGATGCAGAACACGATTAGTATTTCCTATTTATTCAGCAGATTAAGGTGTCTCTGGACAGCTATCACCCTGCCAGACTAGCTCTATGTGCCTGCAGCATACACAGCCATGCTGAGCCCATGCTGGGAAGGGAATTCTGCCACCACAACTCTTCCAGTCTCAGGATCACAAGGTAGTGCCCACAAATTGTCCACTCTTGATTATCCCAAACACTCCCTTCCCTCAAACCTCATACCTGAACAGCTTCCCTTTTCTTGGGAGCAGAGCCCACAGCTAATCCTTAATTACCCATAAAGGATCAAGATAACCCATGAACAGGCAACAGAATAGCAGCAGCTACACCAGCACATCACCAATGGTCTCTAACAACTTAGAGGGACAGAAGATACCTTCTCCATGAGGGACAGAAAGAGATGGCATAGCTATCTTGGACCTTTTTCACTAGCATCAGCCAAACACAGCAGGAAACAGCCACTTTCTTTTCTTTGTGCTCCCTTTTTCACCTGAACACCTTTCAGATCCCAGGTAGGCTGATCCTCAGTATTTCAGAGGCCCTGTCCTTGTTACAGGCTGTGAATGTCAGTCAGGAAGTGCCTGTGAAGACCAAGTGAGACCAAACATGGAAGGGCCACACCATCTTCCTACCCTGCCTTGGCCCTCCAGCAGTAGCAAGTAGCTGGTTCACTCCCAGGTCTTCTTCAGGCAAGCCAGGTAGTTATCTGTGCAGATGGTTGGAGTTTTGCTTGTCTTTGTTGTGAACAGCTGGGGCCAGACAGTGCCTGTGTTCAGTCTCAGTGCTGGGTGGCACCAACAGAAACAACTCTGCACCAGTGGAGCTCTGTGAGGCAGAATCACAAATGTGACAGTGCAAGTTTTCTGGAGAGACCAGTCTAGAGCGAGAGCTCTCTATTTCAGCACTTTAACCACAAACCACCTGGGCCAATGCAGCACCTACAAACACACAGGTAAGCCTCCAGTGTTGAGGAATCTCATAATACTCCTAATTTTTCATACTTCCTGGTTGAGCAGCTAGACAGACTGAATAATATGGGCAGTAATCCAGTACCAGCCCACAAGGAACACAGCCAGAACAAATCCAGCAGCCTATTTCATCCCTAGCACAGGAAAGCTGTGTTAGCACTAGGCTCCAGACTCCTTGGTAATAGAACAAGATGTTTAAACCAAATCCATGCGCCTAGTAAATGTATCCAACTTATGAATGTATCCAGCAATGAAAGGCATTCTGTTCAAACACTATAGAGAATCCTTTGATTCATCTCAATCAAAGTTCTTCAAGACTTCTAAAAATTCCTTTTAAAATCAGATATTTGTTCAGAATTTCCACATCTCACTCTTCCCTTTCCATGCTAGAAATCTAGCCATGAGCATAGCTCTCCTAATACCTCCAAAAGACAGACAGCCTGGAAGCAAAGTGAAAGGGAGACTGTTTTCTCTAAGTTTTTGTCCTTCTTTTTAAAAACAACTTCAAGTTCTATTCTTTTTTCAGTCACTAATATGAAGACAAAATAAGATTAGTCATTGCAGAGTCCAGATGGTCACTTTCTAGATAACCCACAGGATGTTGCTTCATCAAGTTAAAGTTACATGCAGCCTCCCAAGACACTGCAACTATTTGTGTGGCCATAAAAGCTCAGGATCTCCCTGAGATCTTTCTGATAGTCAGAGTCCAAAAGAAGTCTGCATCTACCTCCCTGGAACCTGCCCATTTGCTGAGGATCTTGCCCAGCTGTCTCCAGTACACCAGACTTACACTCCAAAAGCTGGGATGAAACATTTTTCTCCCTACCCTCAATTTCTGGTGACCTCTATTTCACTAGAATTGGTATTATATAAATATGCAAACTTTAGGAAACTCTTGAATTTTGAATATCTGTTGAAAACAGAGATGTGCAAAACTGAGGAAAATTCATTTATTCTGAAATCTTCATCTGTGAACTGTGATCATCCATCAAAGAGGAGAATCTATTGCACATAAGCAGATGACTATTCAGAAATCAAGCAGAGCTCTAAACCAATATTTCAGTCCCAATAACTATTTGAAACAAGACAGGAGGGAAGCATATACTTTAAAAAAAAGAGGTATAAAGAGCCCTGTTCAGTTCCAAACACTGGGATATTTGATCTGAGTATCAAATAGAGAAAGGAAAGCAAATCCATTTAAAAATAATTATCCCAAGTGCAGCATTTGCACAATTTCTGTCACCCAATGAGGAGACTGCATCAAAACCAAAGGGAAGAGCTGAGCTGCTATCTCTTCCAGGTGCTTTGCAATAGCAGCTGAGGCACTGAAAGGATGCAGCAACTTATGCTAAGAAGGGAAAGGCTTGATAAAACCACATCTGTATTATACACAGGGAGAAACACAGACCCTTGGCAAAGTTAGACTTCTATCCTACCCCAAAGTTATCCCTGCATTTAGACCAGGCTACTAACTCCGGCAGGGAGGTGTGGGATTGACTTGGGGAACTTTGAGGGAGCAGGTCCAAGTGAAGTAGCTCAGAGATGCTGTTTCAAGTGGTTTTCAGGGCAAATGCCTCTCTGATTCCTCAGTGCAGCTGAAGGGACTTGAGGCAGTAGGGGGGAAAGACACCAACGATGGTCTGAGATTGTGTTGAGGGGAGAGACAGAAGAGGGAGTTTTGCCTTCTTTTCTTCTTCTTTCTCTGAATTGGCCCACACACGTTTTAAATGGTCCAATAAAAAGATACAATTTCTTTACCTTTCCAGCTCTGGGACCCTGTGAGTTTTTGTTGTTCGGGTTCCCGTAAGGTTAAGTTCAGAGGATAAACTGACACACTGGGCTATGGGAAAAAGCCAGTTTCTTCAAATAAAGCCACAACGGTGCAAAAGAGACCCTGCTGGGGCTTTTATTTGGGAAAACAAACAGAAATGGCACCAAGCCCTTCTGCTTTACGAACCAATTTAACTATAAAACCAATGTTCTCCCTCTCGGGGGTGAGGAGGGGAGAGAGACAGGACATGACAATAGTCAAAAACCTTGAGGGGAAAATAAAAAAAGAAGATAGGACAAAAAAGGTTGTCTATCCCCTTTTCTTTCTTGTCCATGGCTCCTTTTCTTAGCACACGTGTGTTCTTGTAAAAACGATTAGATTGCAATTTGTATAACATGGTGACCCCCAAATTCAGACATTTAACCCCTTTTCTCTGCAAAGAATGTCAAGAATGTCTTCTCTGTCTTTCTTTCCAACGGGAGGAGTAGGGGGGAATTCTCAAACTGTGATTTCTTGGAGGAAGAGAAAAAAAGGGAGGCGAGGAAAAGAAGCAGGGAATGCTCAAAGCCTCTCGCCTTTCGCCCCACTTGTGTGGGAACAGGCGGCTGTATTGCTCCCTTTCTGGACAGAGCTCTGCAGGTCTCCTTTAGTGGAGAGACAAAAAAATGGAGAGTCCAAATCAAAACAAAGCCATCTGTTTAAATGAGCTACCACTAGCCAGTGACAGAGGGGGTTCCTCATTCACTCCTTCCCATTCTTCTCTCTTGCCTCTGTTGATTCTCTCTCAACCCAGGGAAAAATAAAGATTACTTTTGCTTTGGCTCAGAGGGATGAAACTGATTGATGTGCTTGGAGTGTCCAGCCCCCACCCATGCTCTCTGATTGTTCAGGGCCTTGTAAAGTTGTCATAAATACGCCTGAACAAGAGTTCAAAGGCCGCAGCATGCCCTGAACATGCACACATCCAAAAGGGAGGAGCTGGCCTCATGGTCCTTTCTAGTGAGACAGGGCCAAGAGTGCCATGGGGAAGAAAGGATTTAGGATAAACACCTGTATGTTCCTCCTCTTAAATGATTTTACTTTTAGGTTAAGATGGACCAGAGCCCTCTTAACAAGAAGAAGGCAGAAGACACACAGCTTATGTGAGTGAGTTCAGAAACACAGTGTCACAAAAACCAAAACCCAGCCAGAAATCAGTGAAGAACAACAAGGCCTCAGTTTTGAGAAAACATACATACCATGGGGATACATTGCACAGACAGGACTGAAGCTATCTCTTATAGACAGGAGGCAGAGTTCTGAACACAACCAAGCCTTCTAAAAGGGACAGTCATCCAAGAAACCACCACTTAAGAGGTTCCCTGCACCAGCAAGCTTTCTCCAGAACGGGTTCAAGCCCATCAGTGTCCTGCTTCCAACAACACTCAAGATCTCAAGGTCTGGATTGGTCATTGTGATTTAAAAATGTGTTCAGCCAAGACAGAGATGCTGAGAAAGAAATGCAAGTCTGAAAGGAATAGGGAGCCTCTTTCCCACAAAACCTGGAGGAGTTTCCTTGGCAAAAAAAGATGCCTGGAATATGAATCTATAGAAAAGCAGGGCCAGAAAAGGTATTCCACATCTACTGCATTTATTGTTCTGCTCCCCAAATCCTGTGAAACTGGTATTAGTGACAAGATAATATTTGCTATTGTTTGTCTCTCCTGTTATCAGACATATGCACTCACTTCTCTGTGACAGGATAAATCTAGTTTAAATACTTGGGTGAAACAGACTCCCCACACTTCTTGGAGTCAGTTACCTTCCCTTTTGATCTAGCAAGTCCACTTCTGAATATATGTGCTTCCTTCACCCAACAGCTCCTTGGTGATTAAATTAGAGGGTCTCAAACGTGTACAAACCTTGGAGTTCAAAGCTGTGGAGAGAATTCTCTTCCACAGAAATCATTTTAGAACACAACACTAAGAAGCCTTGAGCCAAGCTTCTACATTAAAAAAATTTATTGAAAACATTCAGCAAGACTTATAATCAAGAACTAAACCTGCAGATTCTCATTTCACTCATCTACTTCCACACAATTAAAAAACTGGAGCACAACAGGAGACAAAGTCAAGAAGGACTGGATTTAACCAGGAAATCATCAGTAGTGACCAGTTGACCAGGGTGTTCAGTGCTATATGCTTCAACTCTCAAATTACACTTGCTGCATAAGACCAGTACAGGGAGGACAAGTTTTAACTCTGTGGGCTCTAAAGAGCGACCAAAACAGATGCAGATCAATATAAGCCAAAAGTTGAAAAGACAGCAATTCATACTTGACCCCTCCATGGCACAGACAGAAGTAACCTAGCAAGGGACCCTTGGAAATACACATTAGACATACAGCAGCAGCACATTAGCAAACTTCAGCCAGCTGCTTAGGATGGTAACACTCATGCTGGCTCTTGGAAAGAAAGAGCACAGTGCAATAGCACTATAGGCAGAAAAGATTACTAACCTGCTCAGCAGCTGCCTGGCTACATGAGACTCCTCCCCAACCCTCTGCTGAGGGCACCATCCACAGACCTGAATCTCTCCTTCTCCTCCACTCCCAAGTCACTCTCATGAATCCTCTACCTCCCACTGCCCCAAAACTTGCAGACATCAAAGGCACCTGCCTTGAACACCTGAAGAGCAGGGGGCCTGATGGTCAAGAAATGCAACTCTGTATATTCCCCTTCCATGCACTCTATTTTTTTTCTCCATCTCTTTGAAAAAGGTGGCAGAGATAAATGGAGAACAAAGAAACAAGAAAAAGCCACAGCTCAGGCCCACACCCTGCCTATTACTTAAGGGGGAAGGAACTCTTCGGAAAGAGGAGGAAAAAAATGTGCTCCAACACAATGGCTCAAAAGGCCAGGCAGCAAACCGGGCCACTTTGTACTGCTAACAAGGGAAACCTAATTACAGGAAGAGGGCAAAGAGGGACAGATAAAAGGGATACAAAATTTCAACATCTGTTGCCATAAAGGGATAAGAAGTGGGGAAACGCTAAGTGTCAGTTTGGTGTCAGTGACGGCATAAAGCTACTTTCAAAGGGCTCAGGAGCTGGAGAAAAACCGAACAAGAAATTAGAGGGTTATTAAAAAAAACAACAAAAAACAGAAAACAAACAAACAAAATCCCCCCTCTGACAAAAATACCTTCAAAAGGGGGGAGGAGTTGCACAGAGACTGGATATTTAAAAGGTAGAGGATCTGGGTGGCTTGCAGGGCACAGCTAACTTTGGTTCAGTTTTCACAGCTCTCGTGCACTGCAGCATGTCATGTCATGTCACAGGAAAGAACACTAGGACTTGTGCATTCAAAGTGTTTATAGCATGAAGACTACCATGTGAGACAGATCACTGGTCCATTTCAAATGTCAGGCTTTGCAGAATAGCTCCAAGAGTTGGTGCAAAAAGACCTCTGGAGTATTCTATCTTATGGAGAAGCATCCTTGAGACAGGGACATTTGTCTCCTAATGATATGCAAGACCACCCCAATAACATGGGAAGCAACAGTTCTCTGCAGGTAAATGACAAATGCTGGCCTTGGAGCTGTCAGTGGTGCATGACCCTCATCTTCCATGGAGTTAAAACTCCCAAAGGCAATAGCAAGAAGAAGAAAAGAGGAGGAGGATCTGAATAAGGTTTCCTTTTCTCTTGCTTGCCATTAAGTGGCTGTTCTGTTGAGCCACACATTCATACTGGCAAACAAGACGGGACAGTCTGAATAGAGAAAGGCAAAAGTAGAAACCTGAGCAGAGGAACCTGACTGCAAGAGGGGCAGCTGCCATCATATTCTTCACTAAAGGAAGGACAAGGGGACTTGGAAGAGGACAAGGAGTCAGCAAGCCCCGATACTTGATGCAAGGACACAGGTTAGTACCGTGTGGCCCATACTGCTCCGCAGTCTCCTCTAATCACCGAACTTACTCACAGCTGCCTTACACACACACACATTCAGAGCGGGAATAAGTGCACAACAACTTCCCCACATCTAAAAGCAATTAGATGGCACAATGGAGCTTGTGTGGGGTGAGAGATGTCCTACAGAATTGCAGCTAGCCAGCTTCAAAAGCGTACGAAAAAAATCTAAATCCTCCTTCATTACAGGAGACAGGGCCAGGTGTAGCAACAGCTGGAATTTCAGCCATCAGAGACAGTGACTTGGCATTATGCAGTCATTCCCCTGCTTTAGACACCCTTGACAATTGCTTGTTGCTGCCTGTTGTGGCTTTGATCCAACGCCATCATCTCAGCAGAGTCAGAAATGAAAGACAGTTGTGGGGGTGGGATGCAGCAAGAGGCGTTTCCTTTCCCCACTAAAAATTTCCTCTGCACCAAAATGAACCAAGCCTTTTTCAAAGCACAGGACGTATTTACAGGTGAAGATATTATCCCCTTCCTCTTGGAGGGATAAGAATGGCTGCCCCAGGGTCAGGGAACACCGAAGGTCATAAATACAAAACATACCATGACCAACAGCTACAAGCACTAGCCAAGGACTTATCTGGCCTGGAACTAAGATGATCAGTACACAAAAGGTTATTTAAGCTTTAAATCCTTTTGTAGCACGTTCCAGCTCTCAGCTGTTGGGTAAAAAGACCACCTAACCCAATAGAAGAGAATGGCACTGAAACTGTTGGGCTGTTACTTACTCACCCCTCAGTGCAAAGAAAACTTCCCTAACTAAACTAACTAATCCTGGACACCACTAAACACCTCAGTGGTGCTAAGGATCCTGTGGTTTTCAAGAACACACCTTATGAATCATTCTACCCTGCTTAATTTTTTTTTGACAGAAGTTCCCGGGATTCTGTTCTTAGACATAATATCCTTGCCTCTGCAGGTCACCTCTGGGCCTTTTTGTGGCCACAGGAAAAGGGTGAACAGCAAAATCAGAGGCCCTGGCTCTGTCTGCCAGATGTTGTCAGGACACCTTGAGGAGAGGAGAATGAAGTGCTAAGATTTTAAGTTTTTATGCCACACTCTCGTTCCTGGAGTTTGACCAGGGAGACAACATTCAAAAGCCTCAAAGGAACAGACAACATTCCCTACAAGATCACTTCAGGCAATCACTGCAGCCTTTGAAGATGGATCCAAAGCCCTGCTGGGAAGATGAACAGTTTACAGAGTCAAGACCTGGAAGGATAGCTCTGTACTCCCTCTCTGTGAATGAGGACATCAAGCTTCACACACTAGAGTCCCAGCCTTGCTTCCTACTCAGCCTCCTACCCTGCACATGCTGCCGAGTCTACCAGCTCACACAGAGGTCCCTGCAGAGGAAAAGACCCAGTGGCATGGTGCATTCCAGCTGTGACAGGTGAAGAGGGAAGAATGAGTTTGACACTCTAGCCATTTCAACAGAGGCCCAGTGGCCTAGGTTGCCTTGACTTTTTTATTTGCCTGTCACTCAGGCTTTTACGTTATTGAAAGATCAAACTCCGCTGTGCTTGTTCATTACCTTAATCCTATTTTCTACACAGCTTTATTATCTCTTCAGGCTTCCTTGGGAAAGGCTGTCAGAAAGGCTGGGGCAGGGGGGAGAGGGTTGCCCATCTCCTCACCCCTGTCAGATGCCTCTATTCAAGGACAGCCAGAAGACTTGATGGACAGGGATCACAGCACAACCTGCATCCTTCTGGGGTACTCCAAAGGCACCATCGGATGGGTCACTAAGAAACATGCACCATAACTAAATGCACTGGTGCTCTCTCCTGCTCCAGCTTGTCCTTTGTAGGATGCATTGTTGCAAAGTATTTTTGTTACTTCAGAGAAAAAAACATCTGCTTTAAATTTGTATTTGATACAGTTGACTTAAACCATCTATACTATTTAGACTAATCTAAACTATTTAAACTACAGATTATAAGGCAATTGGTCTCAGACTTACTCTGTGTCCACACCAATCCTCCTCCACCCCCTTTCCCCAAATACAGCTCTACTGACATCCCTCAGGCCCCTCCTGCCATTGCTCACCTCAATCCTGACAGCACTCCTTTGGATAATCTGAGCCATGCCACTACCACCCAGAGCATCCTGGTCCTGGAAGGCAGGGCTGCTGTTCCAATAATCCTGTGAAATATTTGCTATCTGTCCATCACTACACTAAGACCCTCAGGCTGAGAGTTTCAAATTTGTCAGCAGTTGAGTCTCACATCAAGATTTGAGAACATTTCCCCAGTTGCTAAGGTCAGCACCTTCACCGAACAGGAACTACTCAAAGACCTCAGATCAGAGGCCACAGCAATTAACCCCCTCATCACTTAGGACAAAGGGAAGACAAGGTGCCTAAGTCACTTCCATAGCTAACCTGTTGCCACACCTCACCTCTTTGAGCTACTGGAATTGCCAGCCAGCCACATCAGTTTGCTTTGTCCTTCACTCCACAACACATCTCATTTTCTATCATCCCTTGCCTATGTTGACGAAAGGAATGATACCCTTTTGCAGCATTCCCAATATTGCACTGGTATTCACTTTTCTTGTCAAGCCCCTCCCTGTAGTCTGGAAGCTCACTCACCTCTCAAGGTCCCAGATTCTCAGAGGTGAGGTGTGTCCACAGCAGGCTGTCCCCGTCAAAAATGAGCTGTTGGAAAAAAAAAAAAAAAAAAAAAAGAAAGAAACAAAAGACACTTACTAATCCTCATGTTCTGAAGAAAGTACATGAGCAAAACAGAGAATTGGAATTCTGGTTCAAGATGATTTCAGCATGTCCTAACACATTTCACAAGGGACAGGCAGCAGAAAAGGGAGAGTTGCTGCAAGACACCCACTACCTGAGCTTCCCAGATGCAGCAGGTCACAACTGCAGACAATTGGCAGGACACAAAGATGTATTTGCAAATACAAAGGGAAAACCTAAACAGGAACAGCTGTAAACACTTTCAAATGAGTCAGTACAGTACTCAGCATGTTTCATACACAGTCAGAGCTGTAAGCAGCACAAAGACTTCATGAAAAATCTACTGCTATTTCCTACTTCGTGTCTCACTTCTGTTTGTTGGCAGCTTCTGACTACAATCATGAACTGGCTGCAGCATCACAGGCCTAAAGAATCACAGAATAGAGGTCTCTGGTCCGGCCTCCTCAAAGCAGGGCAAATTTCAAAGCTGGATCAGGTTGCCCTCCCCAGTGCTCAGGCACTCTCTGTTAGAGGCAGCACAGGTCTCCTGCAGCAATATTTGGCTCAGTTTACACGCTTCAGCAGAGTCCATTCCAAAGTCCTCTTGGCAATGCTATGTCCCTGCTGCACATGCTGGCTCCAGAGGTCACCTGACACCCACTGGCCTCATACTAGTTCCTAAGACAGAATAAATCCTTAAAATTAAGCATCAGGAACATGGGTGCTGTGCTCTCCAAACCACACTGCTTGTTTCGTGCCAGCTTCCCATTCTCAGTGCAAATAAAAGGAAGCAGCTCATACAAGGACTTCTAAGTAAGTTACAAATGACCTCTCACAAATCCATATTTATTGCAGCTACCAAGAATAAAATGCCAAAACTATGTTTAAGTCAATGCAACAAGGATAGCATGAACACAGGAAATGGAACCTGCTTCAAATAAAAGCCATCTCTACGCTTTGCCTGAAGAACTTTTGCAGTATGACACAGGGCTGGCAGCTGAAAGATGAAAGCAAAATAAGAAAACAATGTCGTGTCTGTAAAAATAGCAGTTAGAGCAGTTTATAAACATTTCTTTGATCCTCTACAGCATTCTTTCTTCAGAAGTTAAGATGTCTGCAAGCCTCTGCTGCACCAGGAATGGATTCTTGCAGCATCCTTCACTTCTGTGAGAAGTACTACTGCTGCTGTAAGAAGGTACTCAGCAGTGGTAAACACAGGCTCAACTCAGACAAAGCCAGAGAAGGACCAGATGGAAACAAGACTGGAACTCAGCACTCCTTCTGCTCCTATCTCTGCAGTTTAGCTGAGCAACTGGTTTCTCCAAACCATAAGGCCCAGGCATCCCTGCAAAAGAGGCAAACAGATAACATCAAACCATTTCAAAGAGCTACCAGAACTTATGAAGGGCTTCAGCTACCAAGGCTCTCTTTTGTGCTGACTCTATCCTTCCACCCCAACTCACATACCTGGAGGTGTCCACAAGTTCTATGACCCTTAGCTGTCCTTTAGGCTAGAAAAGGCTTGCAGAACTAGAGCTGTCTCAAAGTGTCTCCAACCAGGATGTCTTACATGCAAAATTCCAGGTCCACTGGCAGTGCACATGTGATGAGCCAAAGCACCCACAGCAGTGGGCTGTCCCTACAGGTGCTGCAGGGTGCTCACATTATTCTTCTCTATGTGAGTCCCTGACCAAAGCCTGAGAGCCTATGGAAAATCCAATTCCTGTTGCTGTGTAGCAGCAACCAGGATCAAAGTGTGTAGCATTTCATCTTTGGAAACATGGTTTTTGCTCAATGCCTGCCTTCCCTCCACCATAGTCCAGGACAGGAGGGAATATTTCCCTTTTGCTGATGTCACCTACCCCAGAGGAAAACAAGCAAAAGACACTTTGACAGCTTGTTGGTCAAGCCCCATGTCTGGAAAGCAGCACTTTGGTCAAGAGGTCCTGCTACAAAGCTATGTGTTGGGTTTTGTTCCCCCTCCCCAATCATAATCCATTAATAACTACTAAAGTCAATTACTGTGGTTAGAAACATAATAGCAGTCAGGGAGTCAGTCAAGCAGGCAATTGGGTGCTTAAGATTTTTCTTTTGGGGGACAAGCTAGCTCTGTCTCAACAGAGAACGCCCTCACGTGGGATACAGACCCCTTTGTGCAGAAGGTATGCACAAGGCTTTGATGGTTGCCACAGGTCTAAATTACCATGGAGGCACACCAACAGGGAGAAAAAGGTGGGAGGAACAGCTAGGTCTAATCCTCCCTCATGCTGTCAGTTCTGGACTTCAGCTTTCCCTCCTTGCTCCTTACCACTCACCCCTCAGAGAAAAAAACAAAAAAAAAGAAATAGAGAGAGAGAGAGAGAGGGAAAGAAAAGCATTAGATAAAGAGATTTTTCTCCAGCATCAAATACAGGCCTCAGGGCCACAAACAAGACTCTTCTGGGTAAAGCTGACTCCATTCAGTCAACAGGAATTTTGTCTCATACTTCAGCAGGATCAGGTTTGCAGGCCTTATCTTTAACAGCCTGAGCCCATTAGCAAGAAAAGATAAGACTTCTCCCACAAGAGCAGGCCACCTTCACTACAGCATTAGAATGCAGCATTCGCAAGACAACATGCACAAGAAGTGGTGCCAATTAGAAATTCTCAAAGCCTGAGAGTGAACTAACCTTAAAGTCTGGATTACAGGGCATGATATAGGGCCCCTCACCTTGAGTCTGATCTGCAGGCACACACCTTGAAGCTTCAGGTGTCTCATAACTGGGAACCACTCAGAGGTGACAGTTTTACTTCAGGCAAAAGACCAATACAAGTCAGCTTACATATGTCTAAAACAACATGCAGATTGAAGGAAAACATGTAAAGCTTGGCTCCAAAACTTCTGAAACTTCACCCAGCAGAGCTGAAGCCATCTATCAGGCTTGCTTCTCTCATCTATCTTCAATAAGGCTCTTTTGTCTTAGAGATCACAGAGCACACATAAGAAAACCCTCCAACTCTGAGAAGCGCAGGTTTTTTGCAACTGTTATTGCCAGCTGCCCAAGAAAAACAATTCAAGCTGAGTTACTAGCTTAGAGAGTGTCATTCATTTTGCCCACACTGCTTTCTACTGGTAGACTGAGGAGATTGGGAAGAGGGGATACAGGAGACCCTAAATATATTAATGCAGGCATGACACATCTACCTGAAGTATATACAACACACTGCTGTACCCTGATACTGATCAAATGCATCAACACCCACCATAAAAACTGCTATGGCCAGTCTCCAAATGGCCTTGTGAAAGCTGCTGGCTACCATGACTACAAGCTCCCTCTTATAGGCCCTTCTAAGGGGAAAAAAAGCACCATTGTAGGGCTTCCATAACAGGGCACGTTGTCTTCACAAGGATCCCCTAGGAAATAAAACCAAGCCAAAAAACTAAGGCAAGAATTTTGCGCAGCATTGAGACACACATACTTCATAAACAGCACATTTTTGTTGTCCAACACAAGGAATCTTCCAATTCATCTGATACTTTGATGTCCTCTTTCTTATTTGAAACTCGCTACTGACAGAGAGGAGAGGAATAAACAAGAGGGAAAAAAAGCCCAACAAAACAACCAAGAGCCTGCTTCTCCAGAAGCCAGGCCTTCTCTACATTGCAGAAGAGACATTTCATTACACATCATCCCCCCACAACAGAAACTGGGCCAGGAAATGAAAGAGAACACACATCCTGGCAGTGCTGTTGGAAGAAACACAAGAACTCTCCATCTGATTGACTTGTGGTTGTTGAAGATCCCATGGCATTTCTGGCAACAGCAGTAGTGCTCTGGCTACACTCCAGCTGCAATAATCCGTGGCTGCTCCCAAGGTGCCAACTACAGATGACCCTCTTTACCCCATCCTGGACAGACCACTGCCAGATGTGATCAAACCAGAGAGACAAAAGTAGATGCCCATCTGTCCTTTTGGAATGATGCTGTTTATCCTGAGGTTTGGAAACAGTCTCAACTCCAGAAATACAAGTCATATTGAACAACACACAATTTCCCCACTATCAACCTAGCCTCCAGAGTGGGTTCTGCCTGAGCTGGGAATCCTGCAATGCAAAGTCATTGAAGGAATCTGGGTAAAACAGGTTCTTTCCCACCTCTTCTCACTATACCTCCCCTGTGCCCCAGGCTTGTGCCCTTCCCCTGTACTGTAAACAGATTGCTTCTCTAGTTCTATTCTGCACTTCAGACATTTCAAATCCAGAATCTGCTCGACACGTGCAAGAGCCTGTTCCTTCCTCCTGGCGCGCTCCCCCACCCCTGGAATTGGACATCGTTGTTCCATTTTGGAAACTATTATATATGGAGACTCATTGGACTGGGATACAAAGAAGTTATTACTTGACAGAGCCCTGCAGCTGGGAATGTGGAAGGTGGGGGGAGAGAAGGGGGAGAACCAAGTGAGACAGGATGGGGGGGTTGGTAGCAGTGTTATGAAAGCAATCAACAGAAAGGACAGCTCAAAGATGGGAAACATCTATTTTAAAAAGTCTCAAGTGAGATGAGAAAAGAAGGAGAAGAGAAATCAAGTCCAGAAGGGAGATAGGAGAAGAGAGAGAGCAGTTGGTGCTGACAGTGCCGCGGGTTAAACACACGGGTCTGTGGGTTTGTGTAGCCTTTGATTCAGCACTGACACGCTTTGGCAAGGGAGGCCACCGGAGCTGTCAAATCCTTCACCAACGTGCCCATCAATTGTATTCAGCTCTCCCCGACCCGCACTGGCATTTTAATTACTGTTGGGTAAACTAATTTGTACAAATGAAGGCAACTCTGCCTAATAGAATATGCAAGCTCTCTGACCTCTGACAGGCGATGACACAAGATACAAAGGAGGCAGAGGAAGGCTTTTTATCAGAGCCTTATTACTCTCTATTACTCCAATTAGTTAAGCTCCAGTGCTCCTAATTGGGGGAAAAAATTGCAATTAAATCAATTTTTGATGGGCTGAAAGTGGGTTACCGAACCGCCCTGCCTGTGAAACACTGATATTATAGCAGCAAAGGTCAAAGTCTTTGTCGGCACCTGTGGGGCCCCCACCTCCCCTCTCCAAGCCCCTCTGTGCCCCCCCAACACACACACACAGCTCGCTAAGGCGAATCATTAGAACATGTCATGTCTTATCGCGGCCGCCACCATCCCGCCAGCCTCATCAGTTGACATCATTATGGAAGGTAACTCCTCCAGCATGAATACAGTGCTAAGGTCACACAAACTTGATGGAGCCCCTGCTGAAGAGCAGATGCAACAGTAACAACATTGTGAAGGGGAGAGGAGAGGGTCAGAAACCCAGCACAGGGAGTTTTGCCACCTCCAGCATGAGACTTCCCCAACAGACCAGATACACACAAAAGGGGAGAGAGTACAGGGAAGCAAGTGCTCCTTCCCCAGGAGCATTTAATTTGCAAAGGGAGAAAAAAATAAACAAACCAGCACTGCATCAGTTTAGCATTCTCTTCTTTATGAGCAACCAGGCATCACAAACATGCAAGAAATCCCACCTGCCTTAGATGCAGGCAGTTCTGGAGAAACCTAGGACTGGGTGGTCATGCAAGGCTAGTGGTGTTCCTCCACTGTCCCAGACCAGCTCCTTTAGCTGTATTTTGTACTTCTCACAGGATGACCAGAGAATTTAACCAAGTTTCTTCAGTATCTCAGAAGTCAAGACAGCTGGGTTATATGTTAACATTCTGTAACCACAAATTCAACAAAACTCAGCAGCTAAGACAGTTGCACCTAAAGCTGACCTGAGCAAGCAGAAGAATCCCACTGCAGCACAGCCTCACCTTTGTTGCATAACCTTGCTGAAAAAGACCCAGCAGCTGAAGGCAAATAGCCAGGCTTGTTCCAGAAACAGACTGGAAAGCTCTGGTGGTTTGCTGCTACTACTTCTTTGAGCTCATGTGCACACTTCAGGATTCCCCAAGGCACTAGTCAACTCACAGTCAAACTGTGCTCCTGATACACCTCAGAAATGTCACACAGAGAAGATATAGAAGAGCTCTGCCACAACCCACCAATGGACTCAGCACAGAGAAAAAACAAAATGCATAGAGAAAACCATAGAGAAGATCTGCAATGCTGACAACCACTCCTGCTCCAGGAGGAAATGCTGTGCTCTTCAAGGAGCACCAGTGACACATGCATGAACAGATGGACTAATAACTCATTTATATGCCAACCTCAAGTGGATCACTAAAAATTGGTCCCCAGAAAGAAGGCATTTACATTTTGTACTGAAGGGCACTATAGATATGCCAGGTTGAAACACGAAGTCGCATTCGAGGCAGAACTCCAGCTCATGAGATAGAAGATATGCTCATGTCGTTGCCTCCCAGGTCATTTACTTCATGCCTCATGGTAGAGGGAAAATCAGCTTCACCTCTCCAGCCTTCCTCCTTGGCCTCTAACTTCATGTCTTCCTCCAGACTTCAGAGACACTCAGGCTGAAGAACAGAAAAAGCTTTTAATATCCCCAAAAGCACAATTCCTGGCATGGCAGACAGATCACCCCTACTCTAGCAAGCTGCTTAGCAGGTGTCCAACCCAGACACCTCCATCTTGCCTTCACTGCTTTGCAGTTTCACCCCGTACTCTGTGCCCAAGTCACCTGCAACCTTGATCCCTGTCCCTTCAGTAGCCCTGCAGCAGGTAAGTTCTGTGAAAACAAGCCACCAGATACAAAGCACAATCCTCCTTTCTGAAAAACTGAGCTCAGTGACATCAAGACAAATATTCCAGACAGGGCAAATACATGCACACTCTTTCACACTACAGTATTGAACAGGAAAATACCCTTGATTAGAAACTAGTGATTCAATCCACAAAACAGCCCTGATGTTCCTAGGGCTGTTCACATCTAAGTATCACTGCTTTCCCCAACACTCCACATGACACATGCTTTTAGGAAAAAGCAAATGTCCAAAAGAGGACCACATTCAGATTAGCTCTATAAAAGTTGATTGAGGATCTTGAGTGTTCCTGTAAAAGAGGAATGTTGGAACAGTGTTTTTCACAGTGCTGCTGTCATTTTTCAGAACTTCAAACAGAATTGCTTTTGTAGCTATACAAGTATTTGACACCAACCCTGCTCCTTTATTGCAGGAAAAGTCTTGATAACCTCTTTTTACGGTGTAAAATACATATTTACATGGTATGTCCAACAATTTTCATCTTTCCTCACTCCCCAAACCTCTGAGCCTGCCAGGCATGGAGTAGTTGTTCATGCAAAGGTCTTTGTACAAGAACTCCTTCTCTCTCTTGAGACCAAATTTAAACCCCAAATCTCAGCCATCTGTAGCAACTTCATCCTATGCTCTACTCTTGCTCTACTCCCCAGAGCAGCCTTTCAAACACCAACAGGCAAGACTTCTGCAAGGTACCCACCAGACAGCATGCTCTACCTCCAACTGCTGCACATGCCATCTGCAATATAGTACATGGGAGTTGCAAGATAACTTCATAAAATCTCTATCTTGAGAAAATTCCCTGCATCTTTGGAATGAATTGAAAGGAAAGAACAGGTGAAGTTACTGACTGAGCAGCAGAAAAACATGATCCCTGGATGAGATACATGAACAGTGTTAGACACTGGAGACCATTTGTACCTACAGACTATCGTGCATCTTGGGCAGATCTCTGAGGGCCTGGCGTTCAGTTCTCACCAACCTGCACACCCACTTCCAGCCTTCACACCCATCATGTTTCCCCTCCCTACTCTGCTCGGTGCCATTATCCTTAGCCCCATGGGGAAGACACTCTGAGATCAATCTTTGCCCCACTTCCCCACATCCAGCAGACCCCTTGAGCTTGGACCTCTGGGCCCACACACAGCCTTACAAGTAGCTCTGAACTCCAACCCTCACTTTCTCAAAGCCTGCCCAGGTGTAAAGCTCCAGCGATTCCTTTTTCTTTACCATTTTCCCTCCCTCCTCCCTCTCCTCCTAGCCCCACCAACATTTTCAGGCCACACAGTGAGCAGGGAGGTTGGAGTACATGAGGACCATTGCAGCAGTCGTGCTGTTTCAGGCCCCCCCCAGCTCAAGACAATTTCTAAGAGCCATTTCTTATCTTCCCCTCCGTGAAATTATTTCTGTTAATTGCCTGGTGGGAATCAGTTATAGGTGGGGGAGACTCTCCCCACACACACACCCTGGCCCCTAATTGGCTTATTGAAGTTTTAGCGGGGCTTTCACCTGGAGAAGCTGGTAATTATTCCCTTCATTCCCCTCTTGCTTGTACCTGTAGCTTCACACTTGGGGCCTGCCCGGCTCCACAGGGGGGACTTTGTTCCCTCTAACTACAGGCCCCACACAAATGGGCCCAGCAGCAGGACAACACGGCAAAGTGGTAATTTTCAGCCTGGCGTAATTAGCCAAGGTTCTTTCAGCCCAAACTGCTGAATGCGGAGAGGGCTGCCGGGGAGGGTGCACCATGTGGGAATGGAGGAACGGGGGCTGCTCTCAACAGGCAGACAAAGACCTCTCGGGGGCTCCAATCTGGGGCCAGCAAGAGGAGGGGGTGGGAGCGGGATAGTTTGCCTGGCATAGCTGGGGCACAGTCAGCAGTGAGACACGCACAGATGAAGTCAGCCCATGGCATCCTTCCCCCAGCCTGTGGAACAGGATAGTTCAGGATGCCAAAAACACAGTAAAAGAGAAAAGAGATCCAGTGATGCACAAGAGAAGGGTGTGAAGGGGTGCAATGCATGACAGATTCTTGAAGGCCTGGTGTAGCCTATGCTCCCAGGACAGGATTTCCAGTATAGTACCTTCACACTGAGATTTAGAAAGGCAACAGGCTTGGGGAGAATAAGCTGAACAGTGCAGGTCCCAAATAGGATGGCAAGAACTGTGCCAAGAACAGAGTGAGAACTCTTATTGCTGAGAAAAATCATTGAAAAGTAAGTCAATTCCTCCAGCATCTGCTCCAAAAGTCAGGCAACAGCCATAATCAGGAGGACAGCAACAAAGGCTCCAGGTTCTCTTTTTGCTGAGGCACCTCCCATTAGCAAACCAAAACTGTTTTTCATAGAGGCCTCACTTGTTCTGTCTCCCTTTCTGCTACAAGACTTTGTTTTTGCAAAACTACCAGGAAACCTGCTGCATGTGCGCTCAAAAAATTGGTCACCAGTGTATCACTCCTGTGTAAAATCAGATTGATGTCAGACATCCCACAAGCCAGAGACTAGCATCCTGAGTGTGGCTGCCCCTGCTGATTGTCAGGACTTGTTAGCATCTACACTTTTTTTGAATTATCACCATTGCCTTCAGGATAGAAATGCTTGTCCTGACTTGCCAGATCTTGTAGACAAATTAAAGCTGCTGCTCAGCTGGGTTAATGATCATAGCTTCAGTGCAATGGGATCTGGGGAATTTTTTGTTTGTTTTTAAATGTTAAATATTTTTAAAAACTCACCTCATGTCTCTTATGATTGCAATATCCTAGTAGAAAGCAAGAATTGTCATAATCTAAAAGCTTGGTCCTGATTCTGCAATGAAGACCAGGTGATAAGCAGGGAAGTGAAAAGATGCCATTATTATGAAAGGACAGGTACCCTGGAGTGCTGAGCAAGCCCTAGGAGATGATGCAATTACAACAACTCTGACAACAAGGAAAGGAGATCCTCAGGAACTCCAACTGGAGGAAGGGAGCAAGCAGGCAGCACAACCTCCAGGGCATAGACTTTTAATTTCTGTGCTGCCTAAAATACAACTGTGACATAATGCTGCAGCAGGTTGCAAACTAGAGAAGCAAATTGCCTGGTTCAACCCCATGACTGTGTTTTCTTTTCAGGCCATATCTATTTCTATCACATTTTGCAAAAGATTCTTCACAGAAAGGATCATTTTTCATTTCAATCCTATTTATTTCAGCCTCACCCAAGTTGTCTTTAAGTACTTGTCACAGAGATGAGTTCAGCCAGATACTCTGTGGCTTTGACCCATCAATGCTCAAGACTTTTCCTTAGAAGCAACTTTGGACACCTCTGGACAAAGTATGCTTGCTGTGAAATCCATGTCAGAATCTGAGAAGCAGAAACCAAGAATGAACAAAAGCAGACCCATGCTGACCAGGCCAATGTCAAGCCTGTGCAGAGAAACAGAGCACCAGTGGGAAAAGATATATAATGTCATTTGTGCTCACACTTTATCACAAACCTTATGTGGTCCAGGGCTTTTTCTTCTTATAACCCCACACCCTACAAGAGGACATGCGTGGAATTGATTTCAGCTGTCACTGCTTTGAGCAAAAGTCTAAATATTTGCTCATCCACAGAAAATGCTAAAAGAATCATGATGCAAAAGAAGAAAATCTCTTCTATTTATAAAATATTGCCTTTCTATTTTTTAAGGTTTGGGACTGCCAAAACCAATCCCAGTATTTTTTCAGATGTGACTGGCAAAGTTCTCAGTTAACAAGTATTGTTTTAAAAATGCATGTATATATATAGAATGACATTTTATATAAACTTTTCCATTAGAATCTATGACAGAAAATTACTTTTCAATAAGCAGCAATCCATGCATGCCAGTGAGGTCAGGGGGAGGGGAGAATCTTTTCGGGTCTGCCAGACCAACTAAAAATCAAGAATGTTTCAGTTTAAAACTAGAGGTGGAGGGAATCTTTTTTCCTGGTGCCACAAGACACAAATGATTTTTGACTTTTTCCTTTTGCCACACAGACACACGTATAATAAATTCAAAATCTCATATTTAGGACAATGTTGAAGAAAGTGATCAGGATAGTGAGGAAGAATAGGAGTTATCAACAAACATATATATAATTTCCTTATCTTAGCACAAAGGGTAGCACTTCCTTCTTGATACCATCCAGAGGCAGAAGCTGTACTTGTTCATGCTTTTAAGGGAAAGAAGCCAAAATACAAAAACAGGGTGCTTGATCTTACTCCTCTGCCCTGTGATATTCAAACTATTCAAACAAATTAAGTCTAAATGAGTTCTTCATCAGGGGGAGGGAAATAATGCTCAGAGGATTTTAAGAAGTCGAAGACCAGAAAAGGTGAAAGGAGAAAGGCATGTATACGGAGCACATGCTGCACACTGAGGGGGCCAGGACACTGAAGCATGGAGACACAGGTGCTCTGTGGAGGAGGGAAGCAAACCCTCATCTGCTTTTAACTCAGCCATGAAATGACTCCTAAGCTTTCCTGTTCTGATCATTCCAGTCTTGACATGGACACGCTTGCCACAACCTTAATCCACTTGCCCTTAAAGCTCTGGGCAGCTTCCACCTCCCCAGTTCTCCACTTTACGCAGTATGATTAGCTTCAGGGTTTTCAGACTATGTGTTTGGAGCATGTCAACTCTTCAGCCCTAAGCAACCAAGATCCTGAGCAAAACCCCTCCCCTTCACCTGCAGGTTCAGGGCATGTTTGGTTGTGAGCAAGCACCAGAGTGAGAAATCAAACCTGCCAGTCAGGCCAGAAAGCCTGCATGCAGAGAAAGGCATACAAGGTTTCATTTACAAATAATACACATCCAAGGCATAAAGATATTTAGTGGTCAACCCACACACAGGTCCCAAACCACCCAAAAACTCACTGGAAAAGTTTTGCAGAAGGCAGAGTACAAACCACGTTGACATCAAAAAGGCATGGCCTTCAGCATCCATTATAATGCTGGGCTGCAAGGCAGGCTAAGAATTATTAAATTTCACAGATAACTGAGATAAGCTAGATGAAGACAAGAAAGTGATCAGGCAAAATAGATGGCATAGAGATAGGGAAAGGATAAGATAAGAAGGTGAGCAGTAATTTATTATGATGCTTTATGTCAGTAAATTGGAGAAAAATTACACATGAAATGGAATAAGAGGGAAAGGATTGCATTGGAAATGACTTAGAAAAAGATTCTTCAGGCACACATCTCAAGTCTGCATTGGAACACAGGATTCCATAACATACATTGTCCTCGGATGACAAAAAATACCTGATAAAGGGATATTAAGTACCACACTGCCTCCTGCCACTCAGTAAGCTGCTGTCTTGGTGAAGCAGGACAACCTGCTGGCAGTCAGCCTTCCAAGACTTCAAGGAACAGAAGTCTGGAAGCTTTAAAAGCATAGGCAGCTTTGCGGGTAGGAGCGTGAAACCACAGTTTCCTCTTTTCCTTTCCATGGCTTGCCCTATTTCCATGTGCTCTGAGAATTTAGAAAGTCACATCCAAAAACGTAGCTATTAAAAGAACAATTTCTACTTGGTAAGTCAAACACTCACACAAAGAAATGCCAAAACCAAGCTCACTCATGTCCTACCCTGAAATGAGCACATTACTCAAGCATCAGGATTTGATTCTACAGCCAGTCGCAAGTGTCCCAGTCAAAACTGTCACTCATCTTTTATTATGTGAATACACAAGAATCAATTATATGGCCATCAATTCATGTTGGGCTGCATCTCTGTGGACTCCAATCAGAGGCTGAACTGGGAGGATGTGATGAGCTTACCACAGCTCAGGGATGCCTGACCTCCACTCCATATGAACTCCACTCCAAATAACAACTGGCCAGCGAGTACCTGCAAGTCGTGGCTTGCTACTGCTTCACACAAGGCCATCTATACTAGAGTTGGGGTGGAAAAATATTAAAACTTTAAACAGAGTGAAGAGGATCCAGAAAGAAATCATTCACTGTATAACCCCATAAGACAATCAGCCAAAAGGTTTAAAAATGGAACAACATGATTCTTCCTCAGGACACAAAACTGAATTTGAAAGGAGCCGATGAAGTCCAGAACATTAACAGGTTCAGAAAGAAGAGATGAGCTGCCAACAGAATTATCTTCTGCAATTATGAAAGAAACATTAGTCCAGATGAAAACTCTAGCCACGGAAACCCTAATCTCTCCTCGTTGGAAGCTGGGAAGGAACAGGCAGGAAAGGATCTTCTTGCTTTTTTCTTGCCTTCTCCATAGACATTTGCTACTGACCACTGCTGAACACTAAATGCTGAGGTAGAGGTATGCTGGACTGACCCACCATAGCCAGAAGAAGAAGAGAAATGCCCACTTTTGTCAAGCCATGGCCCAATGAGCTCACCAGTTTTGATCTCCAGTGGTACTGCAGATGCTGTTCAGGAAGAACATGCAAGCTTTTAAGCTAAGATTCTTCTGTGATCTTTCGCTTTGCATCCACAATTACTGTATTAAGGATTTTAAAGAGTGTATCCCCACCTAGTTCCCCATTATGAACCTGCTATCCATGAATTTACAAAATTACTTTCAAAACTGCTGGTATCATCCCCCTCTACAACCTTCTGAAGCACTGAGTTCACACTGTGTGAAGGAATACTATCTTTTATTCATTTTAAAACAAACTCCAAGTAATTTCAAATGTTTCTGGTACTGCTGTTGTAGGATTTGGTGAATAACAGTTCCACATTCAAGCTTACCCACCATCACCTTACTCCCCATATCTTTTCCAGGCTGGTTTTACCAGGACTAATGGAGGCAACCAAACATCAGCATATCACTAACTTCTGCAGAGTGTTTTACTTGGGACCAAGTATGGGGGAAGACCACAAAAACATTATACAAACTTAGTAATGTAGCCATTTCTTTGGTACAGAGGAGTGTTCCTCTGCTGTATCTCCTCTTCAAAACCTGCTGGCTCATTGCCACTTCTGAGGCAGGTTAATTGCTTCATGTTTTTAGGCTTAAACATGCCTCAGTCTCTCCCAAAATTAGCAGGGAACAATATCACTGGCTCTACTGAGAGAGCTGAAGAGCAGCACAGATATTAGGACCATGAGGGTCTCACAAACCAGTTTGGGAAGCAGAGGACTCAGATACTGCACAGCACCAACAGTACTGCTCACCCACACACCATACTACTAAAGTACCTCATATTTTCCACCATGTACCAGGAGCATGAAGTCCTTGCTTTGCCACGCTCCAAACTTGCCTGAAGTTGTCTGCACACCAGCCAGACTGCTCTGACATCATGAGAAGACAGATGTTAGAAAAACATTACTGCTTTTCTAATACCTGGAGAAAGCTCCCTTGCTTATCCACTGTCAAAGAGAAGAAAATCCAGGGGAAGTACAAGAAAAAGGAAAACATGCTCTAGGCCAAGACACAAAATCAGATGCAAAAGAGAAACTTTTCAATCAGACAGTCCATACCAATCCCTCATTAAATCAGCCTGAACAGCCAAAGCTGTTCACTGAACAAAGCACAGGTGTAAAACACAGCTGCACCAGAAGGAAGAGACCAAGTACAGCAATAGTAGCAGTTGATACATGGCCCAGCTTAGTCTGCATTTGCTGCTTCTGATGAGTTCACTTCTTTTAGGAGTGGGGAAGAGGTACACACAGAGATTTCTTTTTCCCCTGAAAAAAAACTAAGCTGTTGGGTTCCAGCTTGCAAGACTCTCTTCAGCTCCCACACTAATAAATCTTTGGGACTATAAATCACCTTGGTACAGGTCTCTCTTCTCAAAGGAAATGGGTTCTCTCTTGTCATTAGCTGCCTGTGTCTACCAACCATAGCAGGGCCTCATTCAAGTCCTCTTTGATGGACGTTTAGACTTAAAGGAATATGTGCTTCAACCTCAGAGGAGAGAGAACAAGAATTTACTAATTAGACAGGGCAATGCACATTAAAAGCTCACTTTAATACCTGGTCCCAAATCAGCCCCACACCTGCTAAGTGTCAGAATGCCTACAAAGGAGTAAGAGTACATTCCATATGTAGGGATGGTGAAAGGAGCACCATGAACCCACGACACCTTTTAAGTGCAAGAAAGTGGTTGCAACAGTTGTGTTTTATGAAGTTGGGAGGGAAGGTAGAGAAGACCTGACAAATCCTAGATAATGAACCACAGAACACAATACAGGCAACACTGTACACAAAGAGACTTTCCATTCTGCCTTCCTATCAGTAACAGTCTCCCACTTCTCTGAAAAAGAAACCAGAGGCAATGGAACCAAGGAGAGAGTCAGAGCACACAATTCTGTCCACGTTTCCAGTGTCCAATTCAACTCACAACAGAGATTCAGGATGCCAGCAACCCAAGGAAACTAAAGCTTAGCTACAGGCAAGAGGCACTCTGGCATGCTCCATTTGAAAGTGTATTAGCATTCAAACCAGATGCACTCATTGAGGAGAAATTCCCATTTTTCATAGGAACTGGTTTCCCTTCAAGGATGACTATATGCTGTTACTCATTTGCCCCTCTTCAAATTCCAGCCTCTCTGGTCCTGTTCCCCTCTTGCCTTATTTTAAGCAGTCTGCCAAGCATCTTCTGTGAGGACTAAAGCGACAAGGAGAATGTTGCAGTGGCAGACATCATCATCCTGATATGTGCCAGACCTAATATAGGAGCAGCCCATCTCTGAGCCATGCTTTCATTTTTATCAGTATTTTCTGTAAGCCTGAAGATATTCCTGTGGACAGTGCTGTGCTCTGTGTCAAAATGCCAAAATTCAGCAGCAAGTGATAAGTCAGAGATTTACATTTATGACTTCTGTAAATTCATACTATCTGCAACCTCATGCCGAGCGCATGGATGACAGAAGCCTGCCCAGGATGAAGGCAGTGCTGCTGCAAATATCTCCCCTTCTGCCAGGAACCACCTTTTCTGCAGACAGAACCCTTCCTTCAGCAGTTCCCTACAATCCATATTGATATGCTCATGTATTCCCTCTCCAGAGCTGGAACAGAGTAGATTGTAACTGTATGTTGGAAGAGCAACACACCTTGCATACAACACACCTAAAGAAAGTATACTCCTCTCTTCTTCTTCTTCTTCTTCTTCTTCTTCCTCCCTCTTCTCTTCTTCCTCCCAGCCTTTCCTGAGAGCACTGACTGATAAATAATCCAGCCCATGCTTGGAAAAAGGAAACTGCCCCCCTTTACTTCTAACTAGGAAATGCAATGCAAAACCTTGTCTCTTGAATTCTCTCTGAGTTACTCCTTGCCCCCATACACACACAGATGAACATAAAAAGCAAATCCATGCCTGCCTGTTCCTCAAGTTCACTTTAATACCTGGTCCCAAATTAGCACAAGCTACTTGGACCTCAAAGCTGTGCACAAGCCCTAAAGCAGCCATCACACATTCTGTGCTGGCAGTTGGCCATTGCCTTCCCAGGGATATATGCAAATTTCTGTTTCTGATACAACAGCTTTAGTTAGAGGTAGAATAAGGCAAAGACACATTAAGCAAGAGTTTTGTGCAGCATGGACTTTATCTGCAGTGTAAAACAGGCCTGAATTGACTCGGTTGACCATAATCAAAAACATATCCCTTTGCTTCAAACAAACTAGTGCATTTTGGATAGTCTAGAAATTTGATTCAGCAAGTACTTGAATCAGAAAGTTACCATCACCTGCAGCCTTCCTGTATACTTTTTAGTTTCCATCAGGAAAACTGGGACTAGCAACTGCCTTCACATGCACACAATCATCACGTTCTTGTCTTAATAAATAAAGAACTGGTGCTTTACTATAATTCTTCCTCCTGAAGCACACTGAAACCTTCACTCTGATAAATTCAGTACTTCTGCAGTTCTCTCCCAAATATATTTTTTACTTGTAGAAAAATGAAGGGCAGGGGGGAATCCCCCAAAGAGGCCCAGTGCTTCCCTCCTTGTAATGAAACCCTGTAATGGAATGCCCTGCACTCCAATTAGGAAGAAATGCTAATTTTCTCCAGTTGAGCACCCCCTCTAGATGTATCTAATTTGTTTCACTGCTTTCATCTCTCCCCTCCATCACATTTTCATTTAAAGGTTATGATCTGTTTGTGCCCTCCATGCTGCGCCCTGACAAGACACCCCTATGAGAGGTTGCAGGGGCCATGTTGCCCTTCCTAACCCCCTTCCCAAACAAAAACCAAAGCTCTTTTCCCTCCACTGCCTCTTTAAGAAATGCAGAAAGATGAAGGGGAGGAGCAGGGTATCGGGAAGACAATAATTAAAAATAAGAAGTAAGCCCTCTTGCAAGTTGGATTGTTGGTTTTTTCCAACAAAAGGTTAGAGACCTTTGCACCAAGACTAACACCAGTATGACCAGCGCAGGCCAGCCAGGAACAACAGCATTACAGAGCTTTGCCACTTCTGCAGATCCAGTTTAGGAACAGCTGCCATGAAAGAATACTCTTTTGCAAAAGGCTGTGAGATGCTAAATTATTTAGCTCCTTGTACGTCTTGGGGAATACATTTTCTCTCATCTGTCACAGGGAGAGTCTGGTCAGAAAGGACATGAAGAGTTGGCTCAGCAGAGGAGATATTATCAATAAAGCTTTCTCACTCCTCTCTAAATGGCTTATGCCTTGTTCTGGGAGACTGTTCAGAAGGAATTCTGAAAATTCCTTCAGGAGAGCAGAGACTTCAGCTGGGTAGCATGGGCCTTGGAGTAACTCTTCATGGCATCCATAAATTTGTGCTGCCATGGTTATGGCTGGACAGACATGTAAATCCTCTGGGCAGAACCCATCTGAACAGGTTATCCACCCAGAAAAGATGCATCACATGTACATCACATCCCCGTGTACATCACATGGGGAAAAGGCATCCAGGTGACCTTGCTTGTGCCACACTACTTCCCACAGAAATTTCAAAGGTCACCTTTTTAGTCACCAAAAGACTATTACTGAACAAATATAATTAAAACATGCAGCCACCATCCTACCTCAAAGCAAAGTCTCTTTGCATCCTGCCCCAGTATTCTCAAAAAGAACAGTATGCCTGGAGCTGAACCCACAGTCCTCCCTACATATAAACCCTGCTCCTAAGCCAAGCCATTCATTACTTGTGTTCAGCCTCTCCCTCCCTTCACTTCAATTTTCTCTGTTAGTCCTTGTCTGTTAGAAAGGAAATCATAGATACACATTCTCTAGACACAAGTTTCACCCCACACCTGTTGTCAATATTCTGTAAGCTGAAAGTGCCCAAAGAACCTCTTTGGAGGAAAGGTAGCTAAGAGGGCCCTGATTGAAAAGGAGAGGAAACTGCTGGGTTCCACCAGTGGCACAGCCTGGAACAACCACCCTCTCGGAAAAAGTAGAACAGCTGGACACACTGCCCAGACTAAGCATCAAGTAGCCTGTTCTTGACAGTAAGATGAAGCTGGAAAAGTGCTGCAAGAGTGTTTTCTGTTATTAACAGGCACTTTGCTAATACTGCTCACGATAGTCAGCTCCCTCTCGGTCATTTCCTGCTGTAGCCACTGAATCCCATTGGTCACAGCACTATATGCTCCATTACAAGCTATTTCCTCTCTACATTTGCAATGCCTCCAAAAGCTTTTGCAGAAAGTCCTGATGATCTCCCTTCCTGCTTCCCTCTGCAGACACAATTCCCTCATAATTTGACCTTCTGGGATCAGAAATGGAGAGTGGGTAAGAAGCACACAAAGATTTACTCTTCATAGATAGCAGCCTTGCCCTTCCTCCCCTTCCAGGCCCCCTCTCTATCTGGTCCATGCAAACAAACCCTGAGTGGGAAAGAGCGTTTGGAAGAGGCCTGTGTCTGGGCCAGCCGCCTTTCATCCAGAAGATGCCTCTTCCCGTTGGAAAATACAAGCATTGTGTGAAAACATTTTAATATATTCATGCACATTCCTATAGCTCGCAGGAGCGAGTGGGTCTCAGCACCCTCCCCTCCCTGCCTTCCAAATGATTTTCATAGGCAACGATGCACTGGGAATACCACTTGTTTTCTCGAATGCCCGCGAGTATGTAAATTGTGGGAATATGCAGGCCAAGGGCTGTGGTTTTATTGTGCTGCAGAAAAGATTTTACTAATTACTTGCCTAAACTCCAAAGCAGTACGCCTGCTTTTTTACAAAGCAGGAGAGTGGGGAAGGTGGGGGTGGTGGGAAGAGGAGGAGGGGGACTAAAAAAAAAAAAAAAAATGCAGGGGGAAGAGAGAGTAAAGGGAAAGAGGGAGAAGGAACGGGAGCACAAGGGATGCATTTCAAAGTTTCTCCAGCAATTGGATGGGGGGGAGCTGGGCCCAATGTGAAATCATAGAGGTCAAAGGTGGGTCTCCCTCCCTTGTGAGAAAGTGGTGAATCAGGACGGTTTATCAAACGATCATTTTCTTTTGAAACTGGGAGGCAGCGGCTGGGACAATTCTGCAGATGTGCTTGATGAGTTCGGGACAAAAATGGGCCGCCTCCTCCCCCCCTCCCCTCTTTAAGGTCTCCCATCAGGGGTTGCTTCTCCCTCCACTGCTTCCAGGACCCTCCCCTCCCTTCTTCAGTGGTCAGCTGAGACCCCCACCCACTGACCGCCTTTGTATTCCTGGCCTTTGGACACAGTGACAGGGCCCTTTATGAGACCCCAATCAAGACCCCCATGTCACAGGTACCTAGTAGAGATACCAGACCCTTTTCAAATGAGGAACAACAAGGAAAATATGCTGGCCCATTGTCCCAGCACGGCACCAAGGGAGATGAAAGGGACAGGCTGCTCCCTCTCCGCAGACTGCCTGCCAATCAACCCCAGTTATTAAGGTCACGATGTGGAAATTCTTTTGACCTACACCTAATCAAAGAAGCACCAAGGACTTTTGAGACAACATGGGGGAAGGTGGCAGAGCAAGCATCCCCCTGTCCTCTCCACCCATAAATACAGTGGCGCTTCCACGGAGAATTAGTAGGGGTGTTACCCCAGCTAGTGCTGCAGTACAGTTGCCCCAAGTACCACCAGGGCAGCCAAGCAGAGCTCTGTGCTGGCATGCAGCCTCAGGAGAGCTTAAATTAAAAGCATTTCTCACTGAAAAATTACAGACTGAGCAACACTAGAGGTGGCTCACAAGCCACAATTGAGGACACTGTGTGACAAATACTAAGCATCCTCTTTCCTATTGCTGATATCTTTGGTTTGCACGAGCTGTGGGTTTCACTAAATATGGTCAGCACCATCCAACAGTGAGTCCTGAAGAAGAAAAAGTCAGTGGATGTGAATCTCTGAGCCTCCAAAAGCTGAAGCACCTGGAAGAGTGGATAGATGCCAGTAGTGCAGGGCAGACATTCTGACTCCCCTCTTGCATATAGGATATGCAAGGATATAGGATGAAGATACCAAGATGATGCTGATGGTGGCAGTTCTTAGAACTACACAGAAATATCTCACAGAGAGGAGGCAGGAGCCATATGCACTGCCAGAACAATTTGATGGACACAAAACAATTAGAGCATGTGTCAGATGGGATCAGAGAAGCACATCCTACCAGACAGCTCCAGAGCACTGGGAATATAGACAAGATAACTGCCTCTGAAAGGTTGTTCTGCATCACTCACTGAGTCACCACCATACACTCAGAACAGTCAGACACAATACTTGAACCTGACAAGTGACACAAGAAATGACAGGCCACAGTCTGTGATAGTTCACACAAAAAGGAAAGAAAAAAAATCCAAACTCCGTAACAGGAACATTATCCAGCATATATAGGATGCTTCTGCAAGTGCATGACTTTGAATTAGGTCCTCCAGAAGAGCCACATGGTGTAAGTCATGGCCACCACTGGCACATTTATGATCAGTCTTGAAGAAACAGAAATTTTTGGCACTCTTCTTTATGCACCGTATCTACTGTCATTCAGAGAATACCCTTCCTGATCCCAGCTTGCTGCTCTTATCCTGTTGGCATTCTTCAAATCCCACCTGGATGAAGATCTTAGTGAAAGAAAAATTAATTTGGGGTGGTAGTACAGCGAAGTAAAACAAAGTGGAACAGTCACAGCAGCCAAACTGCAAGTTTCTTTATGCTAAGCACTGCTCATGTATTGGCTCATTTTCCTCTGTCTTTTAGCTAAAAGATACCAGTGCAGTGCTACTGGAACCCCCCAATTCCTGTCAGAAAGCCTGCAGGAGGTAACAGCCTACCAGTGGTGACTAGCTGGGTGAAGGATGAGGAGTGGAAGATTCTGGAGGAGCTCTGGGACAAAGACTTATGTCTTTACACAAATCCTTCCACATTGCTTCTCCACTGCAAGTCACTGATATTCCTAAAACTGTCCTTTTGTTCCTTGGCTTTTACACAACTGTTGAAGCAGGTGGAAAACAGCTTTTTCTTCTTGATGTTGAACCAACTGCTCTTATACCAAAAGCTGCTTAGCAATGGCAAGGCATGGTCTAGTTTAGGTCATTGTAAGCCAAGATCCAAACTGACACTTCAGACACTGTAAGCTGCAGTGCTCAGAGCAGACATTACTTAAGCCCTGCAGCACAAAAGACAGATATTGCCTTTACTTCAGGCAATATCCTCCACTATCACCCTCCTTTCAAATGCCAATGGAAGGCTGAGAACCAGTCTCCTGCTGTCCTCAGAGTGAATCAACACTCCTTTAGAAGGGCCAGGCTGCTATCTTAGGACACTACAGCTTCACTTCCCACCTCAGGGCATGAGCTTGCATCTTCTGAGTGACAGTCTGGCCTCATCTGGGAGGAGTAACAGTGGAAGCTGAGCCTGGTTAGAGGCTTCAGCACCTGGGGCTCTCATCGTGCAAGGAAGGTCCATCCTTCTGTGTCACTTCCCGCCCCCAAAAGCAGTCATTTGAAAGGCGGGGAGGGAACAGACACCACTCTAATTGTAGGAGTGAAACCTGGCATCCTCCTGCTCATCTACCTTTGCACTCCATTTCTGTTTCTCTTTGAACCTCTGGTACAGCTTGTCAGGTCACTGCCCTCCTGAGAGATCAGAAAAAAAAATAAAACAGTGATTACTATTGTACACTGATATGCAAGCTGGACAAAGAGAGAGAGAAAAGGAGAGAACGGCCTCCATGTGTCAGACTATGAAAGGACTTCGACTGAAGCCGCCTGAAAAACAAACCCTTAATTTAAATGTTAATGAAAGTGCTGAAGAGACATCAGAGGCTTTCATTTCTCTACAAGGAACAGAATCACCAGGTCTAGAATTTATGGCCCCCATCACCTCCCCTCTCCTCTTCTCTGCTCCATCAGCCACAGAAGTAAGGAAAGGAAAAAAAACCCTAATTTTAACATTAACTCCACACTTCCACCCTAGGATGCAATTGCTAAATTATCTGTTGGCAGGACACTGATCAAAGGTGGAAAAACAAAGGCACACTGCACAACTGAGCAAAGGTAAACAGCAGCCAAGGTCTGGTGAAGTTACCTTCTCCCCCTGCGAACTTAAAAAAGCAAAGAGAAAACAATCACAAACTGGAAATGGAAACCTCAAACCATAAGGTTGCCAGCCCCCTCAACCAAGCTTCTTCTGTCACATCGATTAAACCGTCATGGATTCTCCTGTGCAAACCACACAGCACAAGAAAGATGCTTCCTCCAAGCTTTCTGAGACAAACTTTCCCCTCAAGCAAGGGGAAAAATGATAAAAAACTGCAGGGGGAGGAAAAAAAAATTCAATATGCAACACAGCTCAGCACGATTAGAAACAGATGTCTGCGCTCCAACTCAGTCAGCTACTGCTTCCCAAAACCTGCTCACCTGCCCACAACCACTAGTGAGCCAATTCACACAGTCACAGAAAACGTATACATTAGAGTATTGGCTAAAAGTGACAAAAAGGGAGGAAGTCATCAATCATGTGAGCTATAGAGGGCAAAAGAAAGAAACTGAAGAAAGGTAAGCTGCAGTTTCTCAATCTATAGGAATGTTTGCATATGTGTTTGTTTCGAGAGGAGAGGGACAGACATGCGTGTTCATATGTTCACCTACGTGAAGGGGACCAAATAGAGTCATTATCACACAATTAAGGATGGTAAAATAAAGTCTTCTTCCTCCCAACATCAAGGGAACAGTCAGGGAAAATGAGTAAGACACAGGAGTCATTTTAGCTCCAGAGGGGAGAAACCAATACTCATTTCCTGCTCCTCAGCTTTAGGGTGAAAGAGCACCAGGACAGTTATGACTATTGCGTATACCTAGAAACCTACATCCAGATAACCCTCTGAGGTCAGTAAAAGATGGCAGTTAATGCCACCACTAACTCTACACGTCCACTCTGGGATCTCACAGTTGAGCAGGTTCTTCCTGCCCTGCTTAAGAAACAGATGCAGGTCAGAGTCCCCTCTCAATTATTCAAACCGACCAGGCTCTACAAAGATCCCCAAGGACAGCAGAGCTATTGCTACCGGCTGTTTTGCTGGCAATGCACAAACCTGAACAAAACTCACTTCTCCCAAGTCCTAGCAGACTCAGAGAGGTTAACTCCACAAAGCTAGGTCAAGGCAGAGCACACTACGGCCAACAGCTCATCTTGATATGCAGTAGGGGAAATCTGCTGATAAAATCGGAGTAAGAAATGAGGGCAGGGAAACATTATCCAACATTTTAACTTCTACACATTAGGGATTCAACTGCACAGTGAAAATTACTGCAAAGTTGCTCTGATTCAACTGGGTTGTTTTTCTCTACGGCAATATGCAAGATCAGATGGTTACACTTTCACAGGAAGTTTCTAGATAACCATTATAAAGAAGCCCTCAAAATTAATCATTTTGATCGCTCCCAATGGAAGAGAGGCCCATTCAGTAAAGTTGCCTGTCAGTAACCTTTCTCTTCCTTCCTTTCCCCAATGAGTCTGGGATATGTTTTACAATTTGCCTGAGGTTGTCCATAGAAGCAGAGATCTCCTCAGATATTATTTCCTCGTAATAATCCATGGGAGAGGCAATTAGGGTAAAATCAGCATGTTCAAATAGAGGAGTTGGGTCTCAACTACAACACTGCATAAACTGGAAAGCCAGCCTGGCTTTTTAAATCCAGCTGCTCATATAAGTGCTTATTTTCCTTTAAATTAAGCATCCAATGCAGACAGCTAGTCTTCAGTACAAACTTTATTTCTCTCTGGAGTTAACCTGCACATCACCAAGGCAACATCCACGAGGAGAGGTCATCTATTGCAGCAGACTAATGACACAGTCAGAAAAGAAGAGACTGTCTCTTGGGCTTACACACCCAAAGCATGTTTCTGTCACAGTAGGGCACTTCATGATTGCCCCAAAAAGTACCAAGGGTTTCCTAGCTCTCTATCTACAGCTGAAACCTGGCATCCTGCTGCTCATCTACAGCTGCACATTGGAAACCATTTGTGTGCCTCTGTCTTCTCTTTGCTTGCTTTAAAATCTGACACCCTTTGAGTACAGCATCTCATGATAAATATTTAAATATTTTAAAATGAAAATAGCAAATGCCAGTGGCCAGACCTGACAGGAGAAGTCAGCTTAGATCTGAGTACTTTTTTAAATTCAACACAAAAAAAATTCTGGATCCAAGATTAATAATGAACTTAACATGAAGGTGCACTTTTTTCTTTCCCCTCCGGTTTACATTGTACACTGCTCCCTTCTCCTCCCTGGCTACTGCCACCTCAGGGAACCACAAAGCATGAAGGTGCCACTGCTCCACCAGAAACTCCCAAGTTTGACTCGTTTTGCACATTTGAACTGGTCCACTGCACTTAGGCTTGCCCTGGTCCCTGAGCACACGTCCGTCACTGCAGTAAGCACCAGTAAATGAAAGTTTAACATCTGCACGATGTGGAGTTCAAAAGGCAAATGAACTTGTGGAAGAAGAGGATTATGAACAGCCAAGAAATGTAGTTTAGGGTACACAGCAGAGTAAGTACAGCATTTTACTAATCCATGGAGAAGGACAGCTTTGGACACCAATTAAACCAGTGGCTGAATACCCTTAGTTTAAGTATCCTACTTTACTCTTAGAGTCTTGTCTAGTCACTTATGTGACATGCAATGCATGACCTGCTATCCAAAGCACACTGACCAGCATAACTTTGCAGACTTGCAAAAAACCCAGAATTAACACAATGCCCTCCCTTCCCCATTACCCTAAAGGGCACTGTTAGGGATCCCCTAAGCAATGAAGCTCCAACAACACACATGGACGTCAAGACATTTCCATGGCTGACAAAGTTATGTAAAGGACTAAGCACAGTTTTCCCCTGCACAGTATGAAGAGATGATCCAATATTCTTGGTACCATTTTAATACCTTTTCTTCTACTTAATCTCCCTTATAGGAACCATTCTGTTTCCAGACCCAAAAAATATCCAGAATAGCACCACTACACAAAGAACAAGGAAGCCTCCTCCCGCAGCTCTACACAATCTACAGGATGATCTCTGTAGTGACACAGGGAAACTATGGACAAATCAAAGCAGAATACCTAAGGAAAAAATGCCTGAAGCCAGAGGAGCTGTGCTCTAAGAGCACAAGTCTAACATTCAGCTTGAGTGTACAGGCACTGTCCTCTAGAGTAGCAGTCCAGCAGTGCAGGACTACAGCAGGCTCAGCAGAAAATCCAGCTGTGGGTCAGTAGCATATAGGATACTTTGTAAGAAGCTTCACGAAGAGAAAGATACCACTGAAAAGACAAAAAGTTTCAGTCCATTAACAGCTGAAGTTCAGTAAGAATACCACCCTGACTACTCTAGAGAGTCTTAATCCTGGAAAATCTCCAGGTCAGGAAGCTACAGCCTCTCCAAAGCAATTTTGAATGGCTAGAGTTGGAGGAGCCTTCCTTGTTCCTAGCCCACTGCACACAAACGCTATGAGCTCTGTGTGTCCATAGCAGAGACAGCTGCCATTTCTTAGCAGCAATAGGCCAAAATACTTAGGTGGTTGGAGCCTGATTCTCCAGCAGTTCTACACCAGTAGGACAACCTGTCCTTATGGAAGAGATCTCAATTTACATCAGCACAACTGAGAAGGGAGAATCAGAAGGTCATGTTAAATGTTTAGGAGGAAGTGGAGGTTATAGGCCATGTTCAGCCTCACTGGGGAACAAATGTATCCAAGCTCTGGCTGGAAGGATGGGGACTGTGAGGGAGGAAAAGCTTTAGACACAAGTGCATACAGAATGTGTATGGGTGAAATATGGGCTCTTGCAAATAAAACAGAAACCACAGAGCTCCCCAGAGCAGACTTTTTTAGAAACCAGATATTATCTTTTTGATACTTGCCCTCATTAGACAGCAAGTAATAAAACCTATTAGTGAAAAATTCATCTCCCCTGCCCCTTGCCCTGGCCCACCCCCACCACATGCTCTCCTGCTCTGATCCTCTCTCCCTTCTAGGATGGCTGCGATTTGTTCTGAGAAGCGACAGGTTTATAGGTTAGCCGACACCTTCTCTCTGTGGAATTTTAATTAACTTCTCCCATCGTCAATATGTTAAGGAGCAGGGTTCCCATTATACGAGGTCAGCAGCGTGTTTCAGGCCCTGCTATATCAGCCGTCAAATTGAAGAATTAATGACGTGGCTAATTGGCTCTAATTCTCCACACCCCCCTCCCTAAAATATGGAGGGGAATGGGGGGGATGCAGTAGGGTGAGCTAGTGGGAGAGGCTGGTACAGTACACAGTCTCATAAAAAAATGAAAGTGCACAATTTAAGCCCACTTGTTCACGGGGTAGCTGTTCCACCACCCCCAATTTATCACCCAGCAGGGAGGAAAGGGGGGGTGGGGAGACTGAGGGTAAATATTGTGACAGAGAGTGTGCACAAGCGTGCACACCAGGGAGAGGAACACTGTCCTGACAAGAGGCCACGGCAGTAGGTCATCACTTAGGAGTAGGAAGCAGAATGCCACTGGCCTCTAACCAGCCACGGTGCCTGAGCCAGAGCCTGTATGGCAGAAGAAGGACCCTTGCAGCACAGAAGACAGCAAAGGGCTTCTATCTCACATCTTGCAGCAGCACTAACACAAGTGGCGCTTCTTCAAAAACACTAATTGTCTCAAACACTCAGAGCAAAGGAACAATGCAACAGCAAAATCATAGCAAGCCTGGAATGTCACTTTTCTGATAAAACCATTAGCTCCATACCACTAAGTTTCTGCTGCCTGCAAAACAAGCTTGGAAATCTAACAAGGACAGCAGTTGGAGACAGTATTTTAGTTTTACACAAGCCTAAAATTCAGACATCACATGAGCAGCAACAGCAGCTCTTCCTCCCCTCTTCCTTGAGGTATGCTGAAGAAGAACCTCTCTTGCATGCAGATCAGTTTAACAGGGAACCAAAGAGAGAGATCATTGCTGGTTGGTGTAAGATTTTAACAGTGAGTTTCCCAGCTTTCCACTTCCTCAAGAACAGGAGCACTTCAAAGAACACCCTGGAAGACAATGGTGTATATATTGCCCTTGCCTCCCATGCTGAAGCTGTACTTGTAGAATTATGCGTGCATTAGAAGCGCAGAGCTACAAGCAACAGAGGATGGAAAACCACATCCTTGAACTCACTTCATCTTTGCCATGTTAAAAAAACCCCTGAGTTCTAACCCCTGCACGCAGATCTCATGCAGGGACCTTTTTGCTTAGCATCTCTTTTGCCAGAGAATGAGAATACAAGCTAGCATCTTTTCAGCACAGAAAATCTCAATAAGATACAGCTCACTGTTTCTAATTAGCAATTCAGCATTCCTTTATCAGGAAAGAATGAACAGGTCCCACCTGAAGCACTAAGAGGAACCCAGCGCCACCTTCACAAATCTCTTTATGAGGGGATCACTCTGCTGGGAAAGGAAATAAAGATCACAAGCTCTTCCCTGAGCTCCTGTTGCAGGCACAAGCACCTGATCAGCCTCCACACAAATCAAGTCCCTGAACTGTCACATTGGTGCCTCAAAAAGATTTGTGGACACACAGTCTACCCAACTCCTTTACTCATCTCTGCTAAAAATTGGAAATAAAGAGATCTGTTACCTTAATAATGGGCTGATAGCAATGGACCACACTCGATCCTCTGTCTGCACTGTATGTAGACATTGACCAACTCTGCCCGCAGACAGGGACCAAACCTAGAGAGAGAGATACATGTGTTATGCCACATCACCCCAAACTGCAGAAGGTAGGATGCATGCTGTTAATGTTGTGCTGGAAGAGCTGCCCAAACTGCCATGCTTACCTTCCCAGAGACCCTTCTCCCTGAATTCCAACTACTTATTTTGGGGGAACAGAGCCTACAATTGCTGGCAGAAAGATTCAGCTTATAAGTATAACCTTTCACCCCACTGGTAAGAGAGAGCACCCCCATCACCACTTACTTTCTAAGGACAGCACTCAACACAAACTTGTCATCTTATGTAGTTAAATAAATGATAACTAGGATTTGTTCAAATCTGTTCTCTTGAACAGTGTGGGAAGACTTAGTAGCATCCCTGAAAATTTTCCATAAATATTAACTATAAAGTTAATCATTCACCAGACTGTAAAATAATTATCTTTTCTAAGACACCCCCCTTTAGACCAAGTTTTTCAAGGGTACCCCAGGCTGTCTTCCAACTGACTGCCCTTGCTCACTGACAATAGGAGAAAACTCCTTCCCTCCCCCAACAGTGCAAACAAGCACATCTCCTTCCATCAGTTCACCCCTTTGTTTCTGGGCCCTAATACAGGCCCCAAAATTCTTGCTGGGGCCTCTGCTAGTGACCCATATTTTCTCCACCTTGCCATTATTCTTAGCTCACAGGACTGAAGCCCCCCAGTTGTCTGTAACCAACCCCCAATGTTTTGCTTCAAGACTTCAAAGCATGGAGTGTCCTATTTGTTTGTTTGTTGATAATGCCCAGGATTGCAGGCTATTCTTGTCAGCGGGGAATTTAGCACCTAGTGTCAGCAAAAGCAGCAGAAAAGCTTAACTCCTTTAAGGCATCCCTATCTCCAACAGGTTAAAAATATTGCTCAGAGCACACTATCTGCTGCCTATCACACAGGAATGTACATTAGCAGCTCTTCAGGGCTTAGTCCTAATCAACACTCAGCAGAGCCCTCAATAGCTTAGACACTTAGAGCCCCTTTAAAAGGTTGGTAGGGATTCCCTTCCACCCTCCAAGAGTCTCATTCACGCAAACAAGACAGCCTACAAAAGAGATGATAAAAAATAAGAGGTGAACATCCCCAGAGTATATGCTGTGAGGAGCACTGGGTGGGCAAGATCTCACACTAGCTCTAAGAAAAACAGCTTGAAATTCCCCTCTGGGCTTCAGGAATTTGTTCTCAAGGTTGGGGATGTCTGTCCTCCAGCTGTCAGAGAAGTAGCAAGAAGGCACTCTCCCAGAAAAAAGGATCTACAGACCAGAGAGGAGCAGCACCGCTAAAGTGTGAGACAAAGCAGCATCAAAGTCTTGCTCTCAGGAGGCAAACAGCTACCTCAAAACTGCCTTTTGAATCTGAACATTGCTTGCTTTACTTGGAAGTGATTTTACTCAGGAGTACATCTGTACAGAGGGACCAACAAAAATAAATCTAAAAATAAATAAAAAATGCTGCTTCACACACTTCCTATAAAACCTTGAAAAAGACATTTAAGTCTTTCCTTGCTTCAACTTCCTGTCTTGAAAAACAGGAACTAGCTGGTTTTCCTCTTACCTCCATGAATGCTCTATGATATAAATAAGGGACCAAGAGTGTCTATCATCCTACCCAGAGCAAAAGCCAACAGGTAACATTCAACATACAGCAATCACTTCCAACAATGAAACAAGTGGTTGTGAAGGTACTACAGGTACTGCATCACGTTAGCAGGATAAGGGTGAAACTTCTGTATAGAGCTTCCTAAACTGATCAAACAGAGCTGATTACAGCTCAGAGGAACAACTCTTCAGGTCCACACAGGAACAAAGCACTGCCAACCAGATCCAGAAGGACAAAAATCAACAAGGTCTTGCGCCAAAAAGAAATAGTCAAAAATTATGTGACAGGACCCAGTGATGCCAGCTGGAAGAAAAAAATGGGAGCTAACAATACTCATAGTCTAACTTCATTCCTGGTTTGCAAACCAAGAACCATTGGAAAAAAAAAAAATAAAACACACACACACACCAAAAAAACCCACACACAAATAAATAAAAGACAAACATAGATTTGGTTATCATCATCCTATCCTTTACAGAGATTGAATATATAACAGAGAGCATGTTAAACCACATTGCAATGTTAAATCACAAAACAAGGATGGGCTTGAGATCCATACAGCAAATTTCACACTAACTGGCATGCATCTCGACTACAGTGTAGATAGATGTACAGGGAAAGAAGCAAAATATCTGCTGCTGCTTTCTGCACTTCCAAGTTTAAGCCAGCAGCTGATGCTGTAAATTACAGCCAAGTCTCTTTCTAACAAGCCTGGCAGAGCAAGCATCTTTTCAGAGACATGAGCCAAGACAGTCAGCATTCCTCCTGCAAGGAGCACAGGGCTCACAACAGTTCTGCTGACAGTGAAAGATTCACGGCACAAGGCCTCTGAAGTCACCTCTACAGCAGCACCTGCAGCTGCTGAAACATTCCCTGCTCACCTTTGCTGTTCGGTCCCGGGAGCCGCTGACAATGAGGCCACCTTGGAAGTCCACACAGTTCACCTCCTGTTCATGTGCAGAGAACTTGACGCTGTAGGAGCCATGGATCTTGTGAAGGACAATACTTCCATCTCTGAAAAACAAATCCACAGGCAGGAAATCTGTAACCCTTGAACATGCACCTTCCATTAATGCTTTGTAGTGCTACAAAAAGACCAGGACTGGTCTCTGACAGGGGCTGAAACTCATGCAGCGTTATTAATCCTCCATTCTTCACACATCACCTGTTCTCTTGCAATTCCATATCTGTCTAGCTAGATCTGATGCACATAAAATTTTTCCTGGCTATCTTTCTGCCCTTCACTTTGTGTTAAGCTGCAGAAACTATAGCAAAGCAGCCATTCCTCCTCCTACTGCTTTGAGCTTGCCAGAATCCTGTCTGTATGCTGAATGGCTGGAGTAAGGGAACAAGTGAGAGGACATTCTCACCCATGTCCAAGCCTCAGCTTTTCATTCATTTCAGAGCAGCCTTGCAGGGTGCTGTGCTTTGAATTAACTACACAGACATTTAGACCTTTTTCAACCAACACAGTTACTGGAATTTTAAATGCAAGCCTTCATTTCCACCTGAATTTTGGTCTACAGCTCACAGGGGAGACAATACGCAGGGCAGACAGCCATGTTTGTCTCTCCCAATTCTGTGCTTAAGTGTTGCGTATATTTTTTAAGTTTTAGCTATTAATGAAAGTCCTGTCACTTGCTGTAACTGTAAAGGACCAGTCAAATGCAAAATTAATTGGAGAAGTGTGTGTGTGCTGAAAGCCTTGGCAGTTTTTTCCCTCCCCACAATTATATCAGTGGGACTAATAAGCACACAACTTGTCTCTAGAAAACTTTCTGCACCACTGCAGTCTCAGCTAACAAGCAATATTGATTATTTGAGCAGTCCAGCTACCCAGGCTCTAACAGGGAAAGAAATGGAACTTGCACAGCAGTCAGGTTTGCCTGATTAGTCAATCCCAATTCAACAATCCTGTGACATCAACACAAGCTTACAAGAGCAAAGGACACTTTTTAAGGTCCTCAGTAGGAGATGCAGCTCCTTCACTGCTGCAGAAGAAGCCTTTTCAGGCTACAACCAAAATTTTATGAGAGGAAGTAGCAACAGCTGACCACAGCCAAGCATGAGGACACTGTGTACCTAAACTGGCCCCTCTGCTCTGGGCTGGAGTTACACAGAATCTTTTCAACTTCAGTGGCAAAACCCTTGGGCTCTTTCATTCCCCCAACTTACCCCCCTCCACTGACAATGTGGGAGTTGACAAGAACAAAGCGACACACGTCCTCCTGGTGGCCAGAGAAGATGGCTTGAGGGTGACACTGAAAACCTGTCCCCTCTGCACAGAGGTGGTAGGCCTGGATGTTCTCTGCTTGAGACAGGTAGAGATATTCGCCATCCAACTCCATCCAGGGCATCAAACTGAAAACAGACAGCAGGTTGGGAGCATGCAGGAGCGGGGAAAAGAAAATGAAACAAAATAACCTCACACAGAAAAAGAAAAAAATTCCACATGCAAACAGATCAACAAAAACAAATGTCTGCTCAAGAAAAGTGAAGCTGGAGCAGCAGGTCAAATGCAAAAGCAGGGCTTAATATAGCAGCACAGCTACAAGTGAAGTTTCTCTAGCAACATAAAAAGCAGATTACATTGCTGGCATTTTTCTAACCAAGAGCTGAGGGAAAGGAAGCATGGAATCTCTGAAAGAGAAGATGGCCAAATATCTAGTGAACATAGAGAGGAAATACTTAAGGGCCCCTGAACATGCACATGAGCTCTGTACTTTTTAAAAGACTGGAGTCTAGTGCTGGTGAGCTATGCTGAGCATTTCTAAGAGAGCATTCAGTGTGAGTCAGTTGGTGCAGTCACTCTTGATCCTGAGCACTACTTGCTGGTGCCCAGCAGAGACCACAAAGCTGCCACTGTTCCACACACCTCTAAGCAGGGGAGCGTGTCACTAAAACACCACAGATTTTCCTACAGATAGAAAGTCAACCCACCTCCTGCACTCTGAGGCCACCCAAGAACTTAATGCTCATCATACAGAGGAGGTATTTTTCTACATTCACATCTCTTCCTCTGCTGAGCCGTAAGCTGAAGAGTAAGCTCTTGATTTCTCAAGAAATCTTTTAGAAGATTTCTTCTAGAAATCTTTTAGAAGAGCCCATACATTCTTTCTGCCCACTGCTTTATGTGGGACAGTGGCAGGTTTGTATGGACAGGTTCCAGGCCAAGAGCAGTGGAGACAAAAAAAACTATTCCAAAGTATTTTGAAGATTGATGTTACATACGAAAAATATGCTTTACTTTCTGGGAGACCAAGAAGAGGAGAAGACATCAACCAATATCTGAATCAAGTCTGCCATCTCAAGAAGTACATTTATTCTTGAAGCAAAACCAAACTACAGAAGGAAATAGGTTAGGCTATCTCACACACTTAGGCAGTGAGATCTTTGCTCAAGATTTTGCTTTTGTGTAGCTAACAGAGAAGCAGCAAATAAGATTTCTGGATATAGCAAGGCCAGATAGGAAGACACATGGGAGTCATGTCCTATGGGGTGTGGATGTATGAAATTGTCTCTGCTCTGCAGTCATTGCCACGCGTACCAATGTCCATGGAAACACCGAGCAAATTCAGAGCCTTTCTACAGAGCAGCCTTTCAGTTTTCAAACTATTCAGGAACAAATGACTTTGCAAGCAGTGGGGCTTCTCATAAAAACCCATCTCCCTCTTTTTTCAGATCATTTATCCTCAGAGGTCATGATTTTCTGTGTCATCAGAGTCATTACACACAGCCTCGTAACATCACAATGAACAACTAGAAACAAGCAAGAGGACATGATTGCTCATTAGACAAAGGTTCCTGCTTGCCTGTATTTATCTCCAGTAACAGGCTTTTAATCACATGGACAAAGCAGTTGAGTTTATAATATTCATCTGGAACTTGATCATATACATGGAAAAAATAAGAGGCATCTTTAGAGCAGGAGCTTTGGGTTTAGGCAGGCTTTGATTTCCCCTTCCTTCCTCCACTCCTACGCAGTCCTCTAAAAGCAAGTGAATATCCAGCTTACCTAAACTACAGCCAGTTTCTGTGGCTCTCCTTTTGCAGAAGTTTAGCTTTTTACCTTTTTCTATGTTTTTTTCATAAGGAGAAGTAACAAATCTGAAGCAGAATAAATGCAAATTAAGGGATGCCATTTGGATGGTGGCCTCATTAAATCAGTCTTTGCCTTTTCACTTGGGAAGCTGGTTTAGTAATGATCTCTAATATCCACAGAGCCTGTCTTCACAGATGGTTGCAAGCACTTCAAAGGCAGGTATACAACCTGCACCAAAACCCACTCTGCTCATTACAGCTGTTCCCAGGACTTTAGACAAGAAATGGCACATTATCCACCACTTCAATCTACGCAGCACAAAAAGGCATGAAAGCTCAGTAGAAGGTCCCTGTTCTTCAGCAGCTAACAAACCATAGTCTTCTCATTTTACCTTCAGTCTGATGATGTGAAGATGAAAATTTAGATGTGCCACTCAGACAACAGACCTATCTTATGCTTTGCTTTGAAGCCAAGTACACCTTGGCAAACAAGAATTAAACAACATTACCACTAATGTCAAATACACTTTTTTTTTTTCGAAGCAAAGGAGAGAAGTATGAGAATGAAGGAGCAAAAGATAGATGAATGGCAATTAGCATTTTAGATTTGTACTTCCAAATCAGAGTCCAGGATAAACCATGGGAGACAAATGAAGCATTCTGAGGGGACACGTAAGTCCACATCTAGGATGAAGGTGAGCTCATTGTGAGAGAAGGACAAAAGATTACTCATGGTATATACCAGTAGATATGAATGCAACAGTTTGAAATCTGTAGTAAAGGTTGATAAATGTGACTAGAATTGTACAGATCAGAACAACGACAAATTCAAATTACTAAGAAAGTAGCTCCTGACACTCAGCATGAATCCCTAGGGCAAGGCAGCAACTCTGGTTACCCCACATGCAGCAAGCCAGCAACAGCCAAAACAAGCCAGCAACAATCACTTGTAAGGCCCCATGGAGCAGAAGGGGCAGGTAACATCTCATTCCAGGGCATAGGCACAAACTCAAGGCTTCACAGTAGCTGTCACATAACAAAGAAGAAAAGAAGCCACTTGCTTGCATTTCCATTTCAGGACTGTCTCCCTCCGGCAGCGTCCATGCCTCCAGTTTTGAGATACCTTCACCCTTTCCTTCACTGGAATGCCAGCAGCTCTGCAGACAGAGGAGGAGAGATGAGATTAGCAACCAGGACTGATGCCTTTTGGACAACAAATGGACTCAAGATGGCAACAGCTAAGCTCTAGCTCTCACCCTAGTTCCACAGTGATGAACTGACACACACTGATGGTGCCAGAGCCACACTACAGTGAGCACATTCAGGAGTACTGACAAGAAAGGAACACTGACAAGAGTGGGGGATTACTAGCAAAGAAAGCCACTTCTGATGATCACAAACCTTAAATACAATCAAGACTTGACCAAGTATACTGAATGCAGCACAGGTTCAGACAAAACGTAATCCAAACAAGATGACACAGAAAGCAACCACCAGAAGAACCAAAGATCTAGGACATCAGCCTTTTAATAGAGACTGACAAGAGCCATTAAAGACAAGGACAACACCACACAAGAACAGATGGAGGAAACACTTGTCAGGAGAACACTGAAACAAGAAGCCAGAGAGTGTCTACCCAGAAGGACTAGTAAAAAACTGCTCCAGAGTCTCACCTGTCTGACAATCACATGACCAGATACAATTATCAAAAATCAAGAAGTGTTAAAACAAAAGATAAAATGCATTCATGCGTATAAACCACCCAATGCACACACACCCCAAGAACAACTATCTTTTGCAGCAGCTCACCAAAGGGTAGAGAATTCCAGCATATCACTGGAAAATTCCATCTTTACAGAAAGACAAAACTACTAAAAGAGAGACTATGGCTCATATAGCTCATATAGCTGTTGCTGGGTTACAAATCAAAGTTATTGGAATGAGCTGAGACAAACCAAGATCAACACTCTTCAGGATGTGACAAAACGTAGGTGCCACAGAGACCTGGACCAAGGTCTCCTTAGTGTCTACATGAATATACCCAGTCCAGGCAGCTGTTAGACACCTGTTTTGTTTTCATGGTCCAGAGTTGATTAAAGACAGGGGGAAAGGCAGTTTCAACTCCCATTTTTCTCATATCATAAATTTAATTATTCAATATCCTTGCTGGAGCTGCTTAGGTAGAAAAGATCAGAAAACTACAAACATGAAGAAACACTAGAAGTTAACCTTTATAATTAGGAGTTATGAACCACTTACTAGACTGCAAGAGTTTATCTCACTTTCATGCATTCATGCATTTCTCAACAGTCAACACATCCAGATGCATAAGGAAAAGAGGAAGATCCTTAAGAGATGGGAACCAGTGCCTCATTAGAATCAATTTCCTCCTCCCATCCCTCCCTCCAATCCACTTCCCAAAAGTAGCATTTTTGGGTACTCTGCCATTTTTAAAACAAAGATTAGCTCCCTGTAAATAAACATCTCCTGTGGTTGTTAATGGGTGTAGGAATCTCTAACCTGGCCCTGGGGTCTGGCCAGATTCTTATTTTCCCAGCCTTCCTTCCATAGCCTCAGGCTCCTTTTTTTCTGCTCACCCTTCCCTCCTCTTTTCTATGCTTTCCGGCACTTAGTCACCATTATAATTTGACTGCATTCCTGGGCATGTGACCCATTTTAAACAAAAACAGAAACCACACACAGAAAAGCTTTTCATCCTCTAGAAAGCTTTGCAACTTTACATTTATGATCAGTAGAGCCACGCCAATTAAAACTGAATTTAGAAAGCTATAGGCTCTTTATTTTTCATAGCCATTTAAAAACAAACAAACAAAACCAAAATAGAGTTAGACTAGCCTGCAAGAAGAGGAATTCCCTTTTTAAAGGGAGCACTTGCAAGAGTTTATAGGCCAGATAGTGTCTGAGATGAGGAATGCACAGTACTGAAAAGTCAGGTCAGGTCCACTCTCATCATCGCTTATTACTCTCCCAGACATAGTTCAGGCTCTCCGCCTACATCCAATTCCATTCATTACTCCAAAAGACTTCTCCTCCCTACACAACCCTCAGTTAAGTTCTCCCCACATGCAGATTTTAAGTCACCAGCTTTCACAGTGATGGAAAACACACTCGTGCCATATCCCCCTCTCAACACATGCTGGCCCAACCAGACATTCTGAGCTCAATGCACAGACCCTACTAAGACTAGATGTAATTTCCAAGGCTCTGAAAAAGGTGACTCCAAGCTCAAAAAAGCAGCCTCCATCTTACCCTGCTGGTCCCTTTTCTAGCAGGCCTTGACCCTCCTGCTGCTGAAAATGGAAGTTCTGAAGAGTCACACGTTGGCTCAGCCCAGTCCCAGTTCACTATTGCAGTTACTCCTGTAACAGACATCTCATTCTTTCCCACATATCAACAGTTCCTGTCTGGAGGGGATGAGGACTGGGTGGGGAGACTACATGGTAGAGGTTTGATGGGACTTGGGAGGGGGGTGGTGATAGTGTTGTTTTGTCTTCTTTTGTTTTACTCTTAATAGATATATTATCCATCCAGCCTTCCTCCTCCATATAGCCACTCTGGATCCAGCTAATTTAAACATGTCTTAAAAGTATCCTCCTTTTATATACCAGACATTTTATTTATTAAAAACAGATGCAAGAAAACAGACAGAAAATATGGAGAAAGATGATGTAGAAATTGGACTGATACATCCCTCCCATTTGCCAGTTATGGGGCAGCAAAGATTGAAGTGCAGTGTTGGTCAGAGACATTCGATTCCTTATACCAGAAGTTAAATCAAGCCCAGTTATGGAATCAAGTGCTGAGATACAATTTGGTCATTTGATTTGTTTCCTCAACAGCACCCACCCAAAGCAATTCCCAGAATACATCAAAAAATGAGATGAGTATCACTGCAATGCATGAGAACAATTCTCAAATCTTAGAAAGTTAAAAAGGGCATCACTATATAATTTCCCAGTTTGATAAAAAAATTCATTTTCTCCCCTACAAGAGCCTATTTTGTTTCAGTCATGATCAACACACTTTCTACACTTGCAAACTTCTAAGAATTTTTCCATGATGACCTGAGGCAATCAACAGACATCACACATCTGCACTAAGTGGTTCACTTAACCTCTTACTTCAGCAACAGTGTTGAACATCCAAAGATTCAGGAGGAATCTAAACCACCTTATGAAGCCAAATGCTACATAAAATGCAACAGAGGGAACACTATCCACTGGTCAAAGAATACCTTGATCTTTCTTAGAATACAATCCAGAAAAATACTAAGCAACATGCTTAAAATTCAGCACATGCTTAAGTACTCTGTGAAATCAAGATCCTGGCATGCGTGTTCCCAAAGAAGCCACCCAATAGTGAACTTTGACTGCTGAAGGCTGACTCACTGGGGAAGGACTGCTATTTTTAGCAGGACCTACACAGGCCTGCATCAGAAAGCGACCGAGGTACAGTCCAGCATCCTAGAAGGATGACAGGAAACACAGGATGAAGGAACTAGTGAATGCTGATCATGAAAACACAGTGAAATTCAAGCAAAATATTTTTAAAGACCTTTAGAGTGCATCTTACACCTCTGCTAGGGCATCACAATTATCAATATTTGATAAAGTTCCATTACTCAGGACATACAAGGCTGTCTTTGTTATTACCTAATTACCACCAAAAAGCAGGATCCCAAACCATAGTGCAATACATGACCTGTGCCAATGCGTGTTTCCAATTGCATGCACTCCTGATGGAGGCTCCCTTTTACAAAGACTTTGTTACACTAAGAAAGAGAAGTTGAACATTTCTTACAGCCTGAGAGAGCACTCCAAGAGAAAAGTCATCCCAAGCAACCCATTATAAAGGACTTTTCATTTCCCCCTTCCTACCTCTTCCCACCATACAAAAAAAAGCTAGAACTATTTTACTCAAATTATGAATTTCCTCTCTCTCTTGGCAGAGTTACCAAAAGAAATGTAATATTCCTTCGGAGCCCACTTCCCAGCTGCTGAAGTAAGAGACTGGAACTGTCCCCACACAGCACCACTGACCCAGGTGACCTCAGGTACCAAGGCAGTTGCTGGCCGGGGCCCCAAAAGAAAGCAAGGAAAGAATCCCTCAGCCAGGGCACATCACCTCCTAAAGCCTCACTTCCAACAGATCTTGCCTTCAATGATCCCCTCCCCAGCCAAAGTCTTTTACAACCAGAAATGGTATTTCTGCAACAGCAAGAGCTTCTGTGCTGTACTGCATCCCAGGGAGATTTCTGCTGGCTGTCTACAATTTCAGCATGTGCCAAAACAGTGGTGCCTGCAACAACATGGAGTGTGTTACAGAAGATAACACCAACACGTCATACTGTGTATTTTCCCAGCTGCATGGGGCGCCCTAACCCACCACAGTCCTTCATGTTTTGCTGCATTTTAAGTACTGAAGAGCTCATCTGGAAATGCAAGTCTGCAGAGACCTGCTGGGACTGAATTTCTTCTGTGGACAAAATCCGCTGTCTGCATAAAAGCTGTTACCATCCTGCCTGAGGCCTAACTGGAAGGGTCATACAGAGAACAAACAGGTCACAGTGGCTAAGACCCACTATCAACCTTGGCCCTGTGGCAAGGCTAGCTAAAACAATGACCAACTGCACTTATTTGTGTAGTCAGGACACACCTGTTGAGTGGCAGGGTCTCAGTGCAGCTACAAGTCACAGGCCACCAACAGCCAGCTGAGAGGGAAAAGCTATTTATGTCAGGAGCCCCTGTTGCTGTCCTCAACAAGTCAGCTAGCTTTCAAAATGTCTCTTCCAGGACAAGAAATTTCAACTGAATTCCTTTAGCACATGACCCTTATTTAGCTTACTGCCATGTTCAGCCTGTCTTCTGTGCTGCCCTCTCCCTACGAGCCATCAGTTCAAATAACTCCGAGATGGAAGAGAGCTCTGCCAACTGTTCCTCACTGTTCCTTCCTTTCCTTCCTTCCTTCTTCCTTCCTTCCTTCATTCCTTCCTCCTTCCTTCCTTCCTTCCTTCCTCCTTTTTCCTTCCTTCCTCCTTCCTCCTTCCTTCCTTCCCCGTCCTTCCTTTCCTTCCTTCCTTCCCTTCCTTCCTTTCCTTCCTCCTTCCTTCCTTCCTTCCTCTTCTGTCCTTCCTTCCTATCCTTCCTTCCTTCCTTCCTTTGCCCCTCCTTCCCTTCCTCCTATCCTTCCTCCTCCTTCCTCTGCGTGTCTATGCCATCTCAGATGTACCATGCTGTCAACTGCTCCACCAAACAGCTCTAATGACAAGTCCCCTCATGAAGAAGGCGAGGCTCATAACACCCAAGGTGCAAACAATTTCTGTACACACAGCAAG
>CM031862.1:13281084-13364274 GCA_018697195.1 Certhia americana
CCTTCCTTCCTTCCTTCCTTCTCCTCCTCCTTCCTTCCTTCCTTCCTTCCTTCCTTCCTTCCTTCCTTCCTTCCTTCCTTCCTTCCTTCCTTCCTTCCTTCCTCTGCTGTGTCTATGCCATCTCAGATGTTACCAGGCTGTCAACTGCTCCACCAAACAGCTCTAATGAACAAGTCACCTCATGAAGAAGGCAGAGGCTGTCATAACACCCAGAGGTGCAAACAAATTTCTGTACACACAGCAAGGACACACTTCCACAAAGGCCTCCTAAAAAACCACCATCACCAAGACTGAGTCAGGCCACTCTGTCAGCAGATGCTCTCTCACTTACAAGTGGCTGCAATGGGATATTGGCTAGAACCTCCAGGCAGGATTTGGACTCTCTCAGGGAGTTGAATAGGCTTTTTGGAGACAAAATCATTCAAAAGTGCACTGCCCTAGAAAGATCATGAGAAAACCTGAAGCTGCTGAAGACACGTCACGTATTCTGATTTGAAAGAGTAGGTCGTCAGGGTAATACTCTGATAGAATGAAATAGCCCATAGCTAGTCCAACAGGGGTAACAGCAACAAACAAAGCATACATATTTTAAGCTCTGAACTACAAAAAATTCTTCTTCCTCTCTGAACTTGCGAAGATCTTAAGGGAAGGGTAGATAGGCCTCAAAGAATGCTTACAAACAACTTCACATTCCCAGAAAAAGCAGCAGTTTCAATGTCCTGGCAGGTCTGTCCTGCTCAGCACTGATAGTTTAAGACAGAGTAAGAATAAATGTAACAGCAGTTTATTAAAAACACTGACTTTTCCAGCACAAAGCAAGAGCTGCATTCCCTCTTCCAAGCTTTTTGTGTTATTGCTATGTCCTCCCCAGAGTATTCCCCTCTGCATCATCTGCACCAATTCATTGCCTTCTTCATTTCTGTCTTAAAGTAATGAAATTTTGGTTCAAGTTTTAAAAACAAGTTTTAAAAGATGAAGGAGACTGAAGCAGCTTTATAAGCATTCACATTCCCTCCCCCTCCAGTGGTGAAGGCTGAAGTCTTCTATGATTGCTGCAGTTTTCATTTGGATTTGACTTGCATAGATTGGCCATTTCCTGCTCCCGTAGGTGTATACATTCTTCCAAGATCTGGAGAAAACACAGCTTTTACTAACTCACCAAAATGCTTACATAAGCTCTTAAATGCTCATAAATGATAAAACTGTCCATTAATGAATCTGCCTCTCTGAACTGGAGAATATACCATGGTCCTAGTAGGCAAGGCAGAACAGGAGACAGGGAAAGAGAAAACATGCAGCGGAACATTTCTATATTTTGACATCTATTAATATGTTACAAAGAGCAAACTGTCAAGCTATTTAGGTTCCAACTTTTAACCTGCCCTCTAAAATTCCTTTGTAACAAAGAGGAAATAAGTTTAGCCCAGCTGCAACTTTATTCCTTTCTTCCATGCCTTAAATAAAGAATCACCTTACAATGAGCTCTTTGCCTCTCTGATTTCTCCAGTCCAAGGTGGTCCAGCAAGCAAGCCCTGGATAAAGGCTTAAAGTAGCCTATGCTATTCCTGGCTCTGACACTGACCTGCTGCACAGAGGGCAGCTTGGTTGACATCTCCCTGCCTCTCCTTCCCCTTCAGCCCTTGTTTACCCTGGCTATTTAGGCAGCAAGCTCGTCAGGGCAGAGACTGCTCTTGCTGGGCCTGTATAACAGCTGGCAAAACAGATACAGACTACAGGACACAACTGTAATATCACTATATCACCAAAACCCCCAAAGGCTTTATATTACCACTCAGCTTCAGTTTAGCTGCAGAAAGTGTGGTTAAGCTTTTTCTGTTATATGCTGCCACGTATTTTTGCAACTAATAATTCTCCTTTCACTTTACATCAAGAAGACATGGCTCAACTTTTACTTCAGCTGCTCCTATGACTGAGTAAAACAAAAATCTCAGCTTAGGGACTCTCTTTTTACCAGCCTCATGACAAGGTCTTGTAGCAGTATAGGTCTATACATAAAATTAACTTATCTATACAGAAAAAGTGACAACCTGATTTGGAGAGACTCACAGTTCAGATGCCAAGAAGCACATCCATCTAAAGCCACTCTGTAGTTCCATAATAGTGACAATATTCTATTGAACATTTAGTTACTGCTGATTCAATGAAGAAACAGCATTTTTAACACTGAGAATGTTCTTTAAGAACTCTTCCACGTCAGCCCCTACCATTCCTAACCTACAGTGACTCAGGTGGATGTGAACCTAGTGATTCCCTCTGCCAAAGCAATGAAGTGTACAGATACATCCCTCAAAGCAAACTTCTTTCTTCTCCTGCAAGTGCACAACTGAATCCATGCCTTAAATACTTAACTTGGCTTACGTCTGTGACTCCCATTTGGCTGAATCTGCCAGAAAGGGAAAATATGAGAGATTGTCAATGTTGCAAATATGTCTTTCAGCAAAACAGGTAGTGTCTGTGCTTAAGTCCACATCTTCCTTTGACATCATTAGCAACATCATTTAGATTCGTTTAAGCGCAAGCATGGGTCCAGAGATAACCATAAAAGTATGCAGCCAGGATGACAATTTTTAAAATTAGATTAAATCAAATATTTTTTACATATAATACTATTTTCCTTCTCCATGCTGCTAACAGCTAGTGGCTTGAAACCAGTTTCTTATCAATCTTACCTCTTCCCTATTTTGGCAGAAAGAAGTTTTTTAAGCAAGCTGACTGTGCAAACAGTTATTTTCACATACAAGATAAAGCTTGTTCCTTCTGATCCTTGTTATTAGAATTATCTGAAGATATACGCAACAGGAACAACATTTAAAAGAAATAGTGTCATTTTCAAGTTAATCACCTTTTTAAAAATGAGAAAGTGGGGGCAGGGGTCAAGTTTCACAGCTATCTCCTTTAGGCTCAAATTTATTGCTATTTACAAAGCTTTAACAGATGGCTTATCAAAAGCCACTTAACAGCAGAAATGATCAAACTATTTTGAGAAGGATTTTTGTTTTAAACTGTAAATACTCCCTAGACTAGTTTTTAACTTATGCCAGCCTCCCAGGGACCATCAGTTTAAGATCTAATGTGAGAACCATGCACGTTATTTCATTAAGTATATTAACCATAAACGGTTCCAGCCTTTGCTTTCTCAATTGCCCACAGTATTGCACAAAAACCTCTCAAAATAAAAACTAGTGTTCACCTCATGCAACATTAGCCAGAACATGCAATAGAAGCGTCAGCTCCTGAGCAAGTCAAAGCCAAGCTTGACAAACTCAAGCGTTATTCATATCACTAAGAAAGCACAGTTATCAAGAAGGTCCAGCTATCAATCATCTTCATCATCATTCTATTTACACAATAATATTTTAGCTTAAATACCTACTCAGCTCAAATTTAACCTTCAATGAGCAATCTACCAGGCCTACTTAGAACTGCTATGTTCTAAGTGTGTGCCCAGAAGGTTAATCTCCTTCCCCAACTTGTACTGATTACTCAAAATACAGAGTATCTCTCTGCAAATCTTACTCCCTCAGTTGCAAGAGCAGCAATCTGGGAGATGGCTCTTGATTGTGGAGACACACATGAGCAGCAAGTGCTACAGAACAGACGTGGCCAGTTAAAACCCTTGAGCTGCCACAGAGACTATTAAACTCTTCCTCATCTAAGTACAAATTTTACAGCTGTACAACTCAACACATGCAGCCATACTGGTGCTTCTGCAGACGTTCAGATATCCAGACCTCATGGTTTTGCAATGTGGCCTTGCCTTTTATATGTTGCCAAACTGTCTATCCTACTGGAGTAAAGCTCCTAGAACTGCCACCAGATGCTGGATCTCCACCCAGGGAAAACAGGCATTTGTTTTTCAGGTATTCTCCATAGGATTTGGTACACCATTTCAAGGAACTGGAGTCTCTCTGACCCTTCTATGAAGTTAAAAGTAATTAAAGAAATCATCCTCCAGATATATCCCAAGGTCTCTTCATAACCACTTGCAATGTAACCTGGTGCTTTACCCATGATTGAACTCCCCAGGACCAAGGAAGCACTGACAAATGCTAAAAGCAGCTTTCAGTACTGCAGTTGTTTGAGGAAAACTTGAAAATAGGGCACAGCACAAAAGTACATCCTAGAATTACTAACAAAAAAAAAACCTGTCCACAGCAAATCTAACAGCACTGAAATCCCTGTGAGTACATGATACTCAGGCAGCCTTCCCTTCCCTTCTCTGAAACCCTCTGACCTAGCAAATCTCTTCTGTAGCTGTTTATAGACCTGCATTCCTCTGCAGGGGGAAGTGGTGGTCCTTACACACACTGCACCTGCTCTGCTGTACACCTGATCCCTCCTGCAACTGAAGGAGCAGAGTATCACCTTATTCTTAATGAAAAATACAGAACTTCATTTCCTCAGGAGACAAAATCATATATCACAGTAGACAAGAGTCCAACGCACAGCCATTCCACAGAGCTTATTCCTGCTGACTTTGAGGGAACTGCACTTAACTTCCACCCTGTGAACACCAAACAGGTTGAAGCGCTGGCCTGAAAACCCAACACAAGGATTTTCAGCACCACCAAATTTCTGCTCCTGCCAGCAGAAGCCATAATTGTTTCTCTAAAGTCTATGCATTGATGAGACAGCAACATCAGAGAGTAAAACAGGGGTCAAAACCTGCCATCATTTCTTTTGAGTTATGTAACCACAGTGTTTATGGAAACAATACTGAGTCACTAAATGACAAACAAGATCCATGCTAGCAGCTAAACAGAAACTGTAGGAAGGGATTCGTAGGTCCAAAGAACACAAGCTTCTCTTGGGATCCTTAAATGAGGAAGGAAAGCCCACTCTGTGAAGTTGCCTCCAAGTGGCATTTGGTACACAGCCAAATTTGAGAGAGGAAAGGCAAACTCTGGATCCTCACCAACCACTGCGAAGGCTCAAGCCCCAAAGACACTCCATCTAGAAAGATGCTGGTGTCATACACACTGCAAAGCCTAGAGGGCTTGACCCTATTCCTAACCTATGTTGCTCTGTTGAACTGGGAGAAAAATAAAGACCCCAGAAAAAAAAACCTAAAACCCTACCCATAAAACTTTGAAACCCAGAAGCCATTTAAAGTCCAGGAGTCACTTTCTCTGTGCCAGCCATCATCACTTATACCAGCAAGCTGCTCTGTGAGAACCTAAGACACATCTGTTCCTGGGGGCCCACAAAAGCTTTCACCTAAGAATGCACTAAGCCCACTCTCCAGCCTTATCCCAGGATGCTATCCCAGGCCTTGCTCCCTTGCAGTTTCTTCTCTGAGCTGTTTTCAAGAACCATGGCAGGGATCACTGCTCAGAAGTGGGGAGGGCATGTGGGCATACAGGATCCCCCACAGCTGCAAACAGCAGCTCTCTCTCTCACCTTGTACTCCAACCTCCCCTAGCCTGAAGCTCCCAAGCCTCAGTGTTTGGAGGGGTCTGGGGACCAAGAAGATCCCAAAATCACAGAATTATTAGGGTTGGAAAAAACTTCTGGATATAATCTAGTCCAACCTCCCTGCCAAGGCAGGGCGACCAGCAGGTTACACAGCCTGCTGAGTCCAGGTGGGTTTTGATTGTCTCCAGAGGGAGATTCCATGACCTCCCTCAGCAGCCTGTTCCAGTGCTTTGCCACCCTCAGCATAAAGTTCTTCCTCGTGCTAAGGTGAAACTTCGTTTGTTTCAGTTTATGGACACTGCCACTCATCCCGTTACTGGCACCTGCTTTTGAGATATTTATATGCTTTGATGAAATCCTTCTCAGTCATCTCCAGACTGAACAGGACTGGCTCCCAGTCTCTCCCCACAGGAAGGATGTTCCAGATCGCTTATCATTCTTCGTGGCCTCCGATGGACCCTCACCCATAGCTCCTTGTCTTTCTTATATTGAGGAGGCCAGAACACAGTTCTCCGGATGTGGAGAGGGTCTCACGCTCCAGCACTCCCGCTGGGCCTGACACCGAGACATCCCGCACAGCCCCCGCCACCCTCGCCCGCTCCCCCGCGGGGACAAGAGGCGCCTCCCCCAAACCCCTCTGGGCAGCACCGGGGCTGGGCCCCGCCACCCTGGGGTGCGCCACCGGCCGCTCCCTCCCAGGGAGGCCCTTCCCGTGCCCTCGCCGCCCCTTCTGGCGCAGGGAAAGGGCGGCGCAACCGCGCTTCGGGCATGGCCCCGTGTCCCCCGCCCCTGGCGGCCCAGCGGCGGCCACGCCAGCAGCGCAGCGCCGCCCTGGCAACCGGCTGGGCCGCGACATCCCCGGCCTTTCCCGGCCGCCGCCGCCGCCGCCCCCCGCCCTTCCGCCGGGAAGGCCGCGCTTACAAGTCGGTGCCGAGCTGGGTGAAGCCGGAGTTGAGGCAGCCGCGGGCTATGCGCCTCCAGAGGACATCGCGGCTGCTGAGGAAGAGCAAGCGGCGGCAGACCTGGGCCAGGCGGCCCAAGGCCTGCGCGTCCAGGTAGGAACAGATGAGGAGCAGCAGCTCCTCAGGTAAGGCCCAGAGCGGGGAGGGGGGGGAGGCGGCCCGGGATCCCCCCTCCGCCTGGGGGGATCGGGGGCTGCCCTTCCTCCCCATGGAGCAGCAGCTCCCGCCCCTCCTCCCCGGGAGCCGGAGCTGCTGCTGCCCGGGGGAGGCCAAGCCATGGACGGGGCAGCCGCTCCCCAGTCACATGGGGCAGGAGCCGCTGCCTGTCACTGCCCCCTCCGGGGGAGGAGGCGGCTGCCGGGACCGGCGGGGGCACGGGCCGCCGAGCCACCCTCGTTAGCCGATTAATTCATTAACGGGAACCGCCGGGACTCCCCCTGTACCACTCGCCCTCCCCCACACCCCCGAGTATTCATGAATAACGTGAACGGTTTGTGGTGGGGATGGTGATCCCAGGTAACCGGAACATCTGCCTCAACACCTGGAGCAACACCAGCTAGGTACTGCGCTCCCGCGAAGGAAGGTGAACAGCAAGGTGATTAATGCTCATTAATTATCCTTGACCAGGGTCAGGAGCGCCTGTCACCCACGAAGTGACAGCAGGGGTCATCTGGTGCTGCACAGCAGTTTTCAACACTCCCAGATTCCTGTGACACATAAAAGAAAGGGTCTTCCCCTTCAAGAGCTGCCTTGCTACAAGGAATTCAGGGCTGGCTTGTCACCAGCACCCTTCCTTGCAGTCCATTCCCCCCTCCAGAGCTCCACAGAATAGGGTCTGAAAAGTGCTCACAGTTCACACATGTGTGTACACGTACACAAGCACACCACCTCAAAAGAACAGTTCATAATAACTGAGTCATTGTTGCCATCCACAGGAGCCTGGAGTACTGACAACGAAGAAGGATTCTGGTCCAAAATGGCAAAGTAGCTCTCCACAGACAGTGGAGCAGGAAAATATGATTCTAGTGTTGTGTTATTCTTTCTTATAGTACTTTCCACTCTACAGAAGCCTGAAATGCTGGGGGAATTTCTCCCTCAGAATAAAAAAAATAGATAAATTATAAGAAGTTCATCATCTGCCTAGAATGCTTTGAACAGGTATCACTTAGCCACCACAATCTACATCTCATTTTGCAGGGTGGAGTAGGATAATAAATTTCAGCATATAATGAGGTTACCATAGCATACAGGCCATTTGACAGTATTTGCATCCTATTCCAGGCCATCTTGTCTGTCTAATCTCAAGCTCTCAAATACTCCTATGAATAAATCACCAGGTCTGGAAGCCTTGTATTTTAGAAGTTCAAAACTGCTGGATAAGGAGGTCTCCAGTCCATTTACACTGAGTTTTAATATACCCTGGAAGTCAGGGAAGTTTCAGAAGGCAGCAGATTCTTTATCAGCATTTTTTAAGGAGTGATGTCTGAGGTAATTAGAAATTTCTCAAACTGAATTTAAGCTTAGCTGAAATAACAGCACATCTAGTACAGGACTTAAGTAGCCAGCCAAAAGGGAGGTAATACAATGAATTTTGCTTAAAATCATGAAAACTTTGTGAATGCAGTTTTAGGTCAATTTCATATCTTTCTGATTATATGAAACTTGGTTCTTTTTGTAACAGACTACAATATTGTCTGAAACATTAAAATTATTAAAAGCCGAGTGACTTCTCTGTCTTAAACTGTTACTGTAAAGACATACTTATTATCAAGGTGGTCTTTCTCTAGTAGGAGCCCACAGAGACTGCTTATGCATACTACACTATTTAATATTTTTACTAACAATCTGGAAAAAATCTGAAATCCTTCTTAGCAAAGCTTTGTAGGAGGCACAAAGCATGGGGCAAGAAAGCGAAGGATGCATATGGCCGCATACCTCTAAGTTAAGTTTAGGCATAATCACATCATATGTATTTCAATCAAGCCAAATGTAAAGTCTCACATCTAGGAACAAAGAATGTAGGTCACACTGAAAGGATGTAACTCTATCCTGCAAAGCTGCAATTCCGTAAAGACTTCATTAAGATGAATAATCAGCTGAACGTGAGCTCCTTCTGCAGTGCTGTGACCAAAGGGCTAGTGCTGTCCTGGGAAAAAAAACAAGAGCTAGGAGTTCCTTTACCTCAGTTTTGACTCTGTTGTGACTGTTTTGGAAATAATTTGTCCAGATAACACTTCAAGAAGGATGTTTAAAAACTAAAGAGGTTTCAAAGAAGAGTAGTAAAGAATGATTATGGGACTGTCAAACATCTTTTGTATTAAGACCCAAAGAGCTCAATCTATTTTAGCTTTCTAAAGAGAAGGTTAAGGTGTGAGGTGATCATACCTTATGAGCACTGAAACAGGAAGAAAAATCTGGATCTTCCATTTAACAGATAAGATCTCTTGACAGAAGGTGATGAGAAACAAATTCATGAATAAAGTGTGCTTTTGTAGTGAATAAAATCACTCAATAAAAATGTTGAAACAGCTTACCAAGATTTATGGTAGATTCACCATTACTGGATTTATAAAAAACAATTGGGTTTGGTTTTGGTTTTTTTTTTTTTTTCCTTAGAGAGAGTGAGAGACTGGCTTGACCACAACTGCTAAAACGTAACCAGGAATTGATCTGGAGAGTCCTAACTCAGGATATCAGACCAAGACAGCCCAAGGGTTCTCTTCTAGTCTTTGGCTCTCTTACTCTACAGAGGCAGCACGTGCATAGTGTGTGTCTCCCTGCACTGTGGGGCACTTAAATGCCAGTGGACAGTCTCCAGCCTCTGGCTGTGCTGCTTTACCAAGGAAAACTACTTGGTGCAGACCAGAAGAAGCCTGGGTGCAAAGTAACATATGCAGTAAAACTCTCGGGGATACCAGGTCCAAGATGAAGGGGGGCCTTAGTGCCCTTCAGTTTGTAACCCAAGGTATAAACATCTGTGAAATATTTGGTTAAGATGAAAGGTGTTTACACACAGTAATCTTGGATAAGGTCAGCTATGTTCCAAGCAGGGGACATGGAGCAGTATAAAGAAAAAAAAAAAACTATGATACATTGCTCTTGAATATGACATTGTTTTCAAGTATGGATGATTGTCTTACAACATAGTAACAATAGTTATTTTTTGCCCAAAATGTAGATGTCATCCATTACTTTCTCTGGGTTCTTTTTTAAGAGAAATATACCCACAACTGCACACACTGTCTCAGGCGTGGGTTTGGATACTGCCTGCTGTGGAACTGTCAAAGCTGTGTGTTGCAGACTAAGAACCCCATGGCCTTAGTCTTCACAATAATGCCAAAGTAAGTGCTTATGTATGTGTCTGCAGGAGCAAGAACCAGGGAAGGTTCTGAACCTTTCCTAAAACTGTATGTGTAGTGTGATTATTTCCACTGCATTGTTCACATTCTAATAATGGACTCAAAGTAGGCACTCATGCAGTGTAAGCATAATAATGTATCTTTCCCAAATCTTACTAAGATCCCAGTCCTTTTCATGGCTCATGACCACTCTGAATTTCTAGAAAAGGGTGTAAGGTTCTGTGCTGAAGTAGCAGACTATTCCAACATCATGTTTTGCAAGGTTTGTAAAGTAAAAATCAGGGGGCTTGTATCTGCGAAGCCTAACAGCATAAGTCAATAAAATCCAGCTTGGAGAAACACCGTTTGAATACCTGCCTGTCATTTTTTTTTTCCTGTCTTCAAGGGGTTTTATTATTTGCAGTGCCCTCAAATACACCTTTCCAGCTAAAGACACATTCATGTGGACAGCTCTTTGTTTTGTTTTTCCTTCCAACCAATGCTTTTGTGTATTTCTGAAACTTAAGACACCTCCTCTGCTACTACAGTACTTATCTGTAACACCATCGCTTTGAGGGATTAAAGCAGGTTACTTGTTACACACTTAGATCAAGAGTTATCTGAGTAGAAAGTCTATCCCGTTAGGGTTGGCGGAATCTGGTTTTGATCTTGAGTTGTTTTGATTTTCCCTAAGAGCAAGTAACATGTTATTTTAACTTCTGAATAAGGTGTGCTACCTGACTGTGTCTCCTCTGTTTGGCAGAAAGGATTAGAAACCTCCACAGAACTTGCACTCTATTAAAGCAGAGTGCTCACCATTGAGAACCAAGGAGCTGAATTGTTTTCAGATTATAAGTGTGTGTGTGTGTCTTTCCCACATCAAAGACTTTGATGGAAGCTGTTCACGCTATTGTCAGGAATGCAAGGATTGGCACAAAGGTGATTAGCAAAATTGCTTTTCTGTAGAAGAAGCACAAAAATTACCAAAGGATTAAAGAGGATAAAATAAAAAGGTTATGCTGAATTTGGGGGCAAATTTTCTGCTTTTAAATTTTCTCCCAAATTGTACATATTGATTTGGTTTTACCTACAAAATATTTGCTAAAAGAAACCAGGATTAGAAGCTGTTTCATATGGATTCTGTTAAAGGGAGATGAAAAATCTTCTATTGAAAATATTCTCAACAGACCCTATTCCAAACCCCATCCACAAGGAGCTTTTGATGAGTACTAAGGGCACACAGCTAGCAGCCATCCCTACAATGTTCTTAACAGCCACGGGATTGGGACCATTAGTCATGATTATGCTGAAAATTATGGCAACAAACAATTCCATAAATCAATTTGTCATCAGTGATGCTGTTTGTTTACTTTTCTCACTACGTGCTGCTGCCAAAGATACTAAACTGAAGGGGTTCACTTTCATTATCCACTTGCTAGGCACATGCAATGCTTTTGTATTTTGATCAAGCAGCTGAGCTGCTTGAATGGTTTGGGAAAAAAGGCAATAAAAAGGGATTCTCAAATATTTTAGTGATTCAAAATGAGCAGAGCCTTCCAGAATCTTTCTTGCTTGGCAAAACTGCCGTGCATGAAAAAAATACATCACCTCCTATAGCTAGCAGAATTGTCTCATCTTGCTGGTTCAGACTCTGTTTATTGTGCATTTTATTTTGAACAGTCCTCTATTATTTGCTAAGTACAAGCCATATACCTATTCCTTAACTTTGCATTTTGAGTTTTCTTTATTTGTTTTGCTAATCTCTTCTTCCTAGGAAGTCACCTGGAATATTTTATTTGTTTTAAACCTCATTTATCAAAGTATTATCTAAAGCATCTGTTCAGAAAATGTTCATTTTAACTGTTTTCCCAACAATGACCTTCTTCCTCCCCCCCAGGCCACATCAAGTTGTCATTCACCAGACAGCTGTGGAATTTGGAATCATTCCTTTTAAACGCTTTACAATTCCAAATGGTAGATTTCTAATGGCACAATATGATTGCCACAAAGATCTTTAAATTTCCCAATCCTCCAGGCTTCAAAGGCTGGACCGTCCTTGATCTCCTGAAGGAATGCTTTTGAATCTTGTTCTTTTATAGAGGCTACCTATGAAGATATTTTAGGGGCTTTTTCCTTTCGTGCTTAAAACCTGAGGAACTAAACATTCAAATACTGCTGGCTTTTTTGGGAGTGAGATCAAGACATACAAAGTTGTTTCTAGGGATTTTTAGCTAAGTTTTTAAGAATTCCACAGGTAGTTCCAAAACTTTTTGGAGTATTTATAAAGCAATATAAATATCTTTGGTGTAGCAGTGACTGTGTTAGTTTTATCCTGCATTTTACTTCCACCTACATGGCTACATTGTGCAGTTCCTCACCTGCCATGAGCAAGTCTGACAGTGCCCTGATTCATCCTGTGCCCATGGGTACAGAGGGGTTCATTGCTCTTGGAGGATTCACTGCTGTCCTATCACTTACAAGGTAATAATTTGTTCAAGAAAAGTGAGCAAACATAATCCTACAAATAGTTTTGGGTCTGCCTTGACCAGGCAACCAAGACAGAGCCTAATTACCTGCAACAACTACAAATATGCAAAATTATTATAGTCCTGGGCTTACTTCTCTCTTTTTCTACAGTCAGATGAAACATTTCAGAATTTGTCCTTTCTTGCGCAGTAGGATTTCTCAATCAGGAAGCTGATATTTTTTATTTCTTACTTGTTAATTCTGTTTCTTATTAAACACAGAATTCGTTAATTTGAAGTTAAGCAACTTACAATGCAGCAACAGGAATCTGGCTGGTGCTAGAAACAGCCTTTCCTTCTATTCAGTTCAGCTTATGCCAACCCATAAGGCAGGTTTTACCCTCTCTCCTCTTAGAAACGAAGCACATATATATATATAAAAAAATCAAGGACAGCATCCCACCATCTACACACAGTAGGTCCTGGTCCTGCAGCAAAGCGCCACACTTGTGCACAGTTCTACCACACAGATTCATGATAGATTTGGGGTCTTCAGCTGTACCCACCTTGGGGAAAGCACTGTCCTTCCTGTGCTCCTACAGTACCTCCTGTGACATGACCTCTGCTGTGACTGAGCCTCTCAGGTATTGTTATAAGGAGCAATTACTGCTTTGTCACTTCAGTAAGTGTATGTTTAGATACCCCGTATTGGTAGTGCATGTGATTTTTAAATAGTCTGCAGCCTAACCTCAGGTTTTGTGATGACAATAACAAACTGCAGGAACCACTGATTACTAACCCAGTTTATGGGTCAGGGAACAGGCCTTAGATCCTCATTTACACAGTTTCTTATGATCATGTAAGCCCCCACTCTCCAAGACTATTTTTATTTGTTTGTTTAGATCAGTTTAAAAAAAAAATCCCAGGTCCCAAAATAGAGAATGTTTTCCTTTGGAACTGGAAGCAAACACACTTGATGGCTTTAACATCTGTTGGACAATGCATGGTTGGGTGGTGGGCACCTCACACAGTTTTGTGACAAACACATGTGCATACAGCGTGTCAGATTATAAATCCAAGAATAAAGAGTCATTAAAACCTCCCTTCTCTAGCCCACCTGCCATGAAAATAGGCTTTTCACTCTATCTATTTAAACTGAAAATTGAGTATTCGGAAGAAAAATGCCGACATTCCAGGGATTCAAGTCAAAATCTCCCCCTCCAGTAAAGGAGGTCTGTCAATTGAACATAGATTGATCCATTGTCTGTCTCCCATCAGGACCCACAAGCCACCCCACGAACATATGCTTATTTTTTTGCCTTGAAACAGAGACCTCACAGTCCCAGGCCATCACAGTAACATTTACATCTGTCATGGGCTTGATCTGAAACTGCACGATTCTCAAATACCTTTCTGGTTTTGCAGCTTGTTAGCACGTGGTGCAGTTTTTGGGTGCAGATTCAAGTGAGATTAACTTGCTACCCAGCAGAGCATGAGCCCTCTCAGCTCCACCATGAGCACAAACCTTCCTGTTCTTGGAAGGGAGAAAAGGAGAAAGAGACACTTGCATGCTATCAACTCTTATCAAAATTCACTTGACTGCCACAAGTGCTAAATTTTGTCCTATCCTTTCTCTTTTCCTCCAGTTTGCAGTGGATTATCATTCTTAGTACACCTGAATTGTTAGTAGCAAGATATTGAAATGCGTTTCAAGGACAAAATATCCAGGCTGGGCAAGATGTCCATGCCCCTGCAGAGGAGAAAGGCTTCTGATTAACAGATAGAGGTTGTGACTCTTGAAACTGAATTTACTAGTATGGTGAAGCCTAACAAATCACAGTGCTTCTCACAGATTATTCTCCTCGCTTGTAATTCTGCTTCTTCATCTGTTTAGCCACTCTGAGCCTTTAACACACACTGAGCCTAATAACTGCATTAGTAATGCCAGGAAGAAAACAGCTTTCTAGGGCAGGTAAAGCCCACAGCACTTTTTCCCTTTTGGTTATGTCTTTTTCCATGCACACACGTACAAACGTGCCTTTTTTTTCCAGCACAAATCTCTGTACAAGGAACCAGTGAAGCCATCTCCTTGCTTATTTTCTGTTGCCCCTCTGAAGTGTAGGGCCCATTTGCTGTGTGGATGCCCTGGCAGGTGTTTGGAAGTGCAGGTGTTTGCGCAGGCATAGTCCTGAGCACAAAGATTCAAATATCAGGACCTTTCAGCCTGAACCTGACACTGCCACTTTAAAACTAGAGATGTGGACATCAAAGTTTTCCACTCCCCAGAAGGAAAGGACTATTTTACACCCTTCCAAATGATGTCTCTCATCTCTCTGCCTTTCCTACAGCCTTCTCTCTCTCTCTCACATGCACACTTTTTCTAATACCATCCCTCCCTCTCCACTTCAAACCATGGGAAAAACCTAGGAAAAGAAGCTTGCCGACTAAGGGACCGTTTCACTGCATTGTGTTTTCCAGCTAGACCTGAACAGACTGAAATCAATTCAGCTCTCTCTTGCTCGCTCTTTCCCTCCCTCTCCCATGTCTTTTTTTGTTTCCCTTAGATCGTGCTCTCTGCCTTAAGAAAGCCCGGTTTAGTTATATCCATCCCCATAGCAATCAAGTGACCAGTGTTTTTTTATTGCTTGTAAAAACACAGTATCTTTTTCATGGGAGTCAGGTTCTCCTTTGGTTTGAAATGCCCAGTGAGCAGTGGCAACAACCTGCAGAATCTTTGATCAATTCTCACATATCCATTTGAAGTATCTTTAGTAGACCCATCAAAAGAAAGGGGTTTGGTAATTAATATTTTAATAGAGTGTACCAGCCTCTCACTGTGTTATTGGCAAGAGGCCTGATTTAACAGGAGCACACAGAAATACCTCTGTCTGATCTGAATTGCTACGTGCTCTAAAAAAATATACGTTATTAAAGCTGAAGTCCAGCTGTTGCTATATTAATATCCTCTGTTTTTTATTTGCTCCTACCTTTTGGAAGGTTTCAGTTTTCATTCTGAAATTTTCCAGGCTTGCTCCCAATACTGAGGTTATAACTGCGGGGTAAGAACCAGAGGAGAATGCAAGAAGGTTCACTGGAAACTTGAACAGGTGAGATTCAGCACAGCAGAGCCAGCAGCCCAAAGAAGACAGAAGTGTCACTTAAATTTTGATTGTATAACCTGTTGACAAAGGGACAAAATTAAGATGTGTGTGCAAGCTGACTTTTATGCCTTCCAATCTTTGGAACAGTTAATTCCACAGTGAGTGTTCCCTTAACATATATTTTTCTTTCCCAGAGTTGTCCAGGGTCTCAGGACCAGATGTGAGGGTGCTGTAAACAAGAGTTTTCACTGTGTTTAATAGCATTATGCTGCTTTATATTGAAACTGGGTGTCACCTAAAGAAAACAAAAATTATCCACCTACTCAGAACTTCCATAATAAAGAAAACCCAGCAACCAAGACTAACCAGAAATGCCCAGTGAAAGCCAAACAACACAATTTCAAAATAGTTTAAGCAAGAAAAATAAAGGTGCTGTGAAGTTGCAGGTTATCACCAAGTGGATATCACAGCCAGCGGACCAGAGCCCCGGTCCTTTAGGACATGTATAACACTCTCACAGCCAAACTGGAATTGTAAAGTCCAGCTAGCAGGTAATGGCATGCCAAGGGGCTTCTTCTCATGTAGCCCCACTTGATCATAAAATGATGAGGTCTTGGTGTGCTTTAATGGCTGCTAGATCAAAACCAGTACTGCAGAAACCCTTTCACCACTTAGCAGGTGTTCAGTTCAGGTCAACAGCTGATCCCAGGGCAGGTACATCCCATTTGAGAACTGAATTGTCACCTTCTTTTCTACCTGTGGTTTCCAGATGGAGGCTGGAGCAACCACAAATACAAGCGCTAAAACCTGACTTTCAGACTGACAAAGTCAACAGTCTATCTGTCTGCCTGTCACTAGCTCTGAAAATGAAGCAGAACAGTTGGGTGCTCAAAACCACTGAAAACATTTTATTTAGGTGCATATATACTTTTTCCAGTGTCTGGTTTCTCACTCCTAACACTACATGTGCTGTGTCTCACCTACTGCTGCACTGTTTTGCTGTGATGCAAATTTTAATACTACAATTCCAGATTAACTTCCAAATAGCACTGCACAGCGTGTCCTTTATTTCCTCTTCCACCTCAAATACACTGATAGTAACAGTCTTGAAATTTAACCTACCCAGAATTTGTAAGCTGTGTCCTAATTTTGCCTGCACCCAGAATGTGGCCTAGTTATTTTTAGCCAGCTTTTCAGATCTTTCTTCAGGAGAAGAGGTGATTAATTATGACCCTAATCTTATGGTATACAGACTTTTAGGTAAAGGAAATGAAGAGCTTAGCCATTCAGGTCAGCATCAATTCTATTTGGTTTATACATATCAGTGTTGTGTGTGTATTTATAAGTATTTTCTGTATTTTATAAACAATGTATTCTGTAAATAGAGTTTACCTAGTATTTTTCTTAAAAATGGGCATACGCTGAGAAATATGCATAGGAGTATAACAGGTTCTGTACAAAATTGCAGAAAGGGGCAAGTAACACCAACAAAAAAATCCTAGATGATAATAGATATTTGTCCTGGAGATAAAAAAAGATGCATGAAGTTATCCTTTCTGCAAGGTACCTGCTGATTTGTGTACTTAATCATACAAACTCCTGGAAGCAATAGTAGTGTTTTTTGGGTTTCGTTTCTCTTTAGAGAAAACGCTGTGGTTAAAAAAAAATAAAGAGAACTTAAACATGGGGCAAAGCTTTGGTGTGTTGTTATTTTGAGTGTGTTTTCAGGAGCCGTTTTTTTCCAAGAGCTCAGTCTTTTAATGTTATGATTCCTTCTGGCTGTTCTGACTTCTTGTTTTATACAATACCAGATTAAAATCTAAACATAAATTTTTCAAACATTTGAAACACTTGCTGAAATTGCCTGGCAGCTTTAGTTGCCCACTTCCAGGTCTGCTGAGCTTTTCTGGTTTGCAAATAATCGTAATGATTGTGTGTAAATGCCATCTCTTGGGACTCCTGTGACAGATACTGTAGGAATGCAGCTCCCTTGCAAGTAGCAGAGAGGGATCCACTTCCCTGCCTATCTTAAAACACTCTCTGGGAAAAAACTTTCTCTCCATCCAGAATCTCAATTATGAAAATCCTGGGAAGAGGGCTAAAAAAAGGGTTTGCACTTCAAGAAAAAAAAATATTAATGTTAACAAGATAGTAGGGGAAAATAAAGATATTTTCCAGATCACACAAACAGATGGACAAGAACAGTCTTCTGAGCAACCTGAACTTTGTACAGGAGCAAAAAGACAGCAGATGAACATTGTATTAAAAGGCAGGGGAGTGAACTACAGTGAGAAAGGAGAGAGATGGTGTTGAGACATTTTCGGGGGGGCAGGGAGATGATTCGTTGGGCCAAGTGACCTTTTCCCATCCAGCAATTTCTTCTGTCCCAGTGCAGAATGACAATGGGAACCCAATGGCAGTGCAATCTGACATCCACGTCCATACTGAAAGAGATTCAACTCGACCGTGCTGCACTGCTGTGGCTATGGGATGCTGTGAAACAAGCCAGACCTAAGTTTCCAACTTGCCCTCTTTTCTGTTGTTGTTGTTATTGCTGTTTGTTTCCATTCACCCCCTTTTATTCCCCATTTTTTTCTGTCTTGACTCTGATGGGGGCTCTTTTTGTGCAAAACAAGCCCTTCTGATCTCTTTGAAAGGCCAGCTCTTGTCATTCTTCCAGATCATCATTGTATGACATGTTTTTATATCAGACTGACAAAGGAGCTATTTGATCAGGGGGTATGGTGTGTGATTGTAAGAAATTCAGCTAGCCGGTGGCAACCATTGTTCCCCAAAGCGGCTCCCTGACCCCATTCTATTCAAGGAAAAACTCCCTTGGAGTGGCCTCTATTCATTGAGTAACACCAGTCCGCAGTCTCACTCCAGGAGTATGCTCAATTCAGAGGTGTGTCACCGATATTGCCCATCAACCAGCCTTTAACTCTTTCATCAGCATTAGGTTTCCAACACAACAGCTGTTATCATAGGATGGGGGTGTGTGTGGGGGGGTGTGTGTGTCACGATGCATTCCAGTGAGCTGGAGCTCTCCTTATCTTGGAGAAATTTAACCTTCCTTTTAAAAGTTGCCTCGGAAAATATCTGCCTGCTGCTTTCTGTAATGTGCAGCCTGAGTCATTTGCCTTCCCGTCCCTGCGTCCTAAAATGTCACAATTTGTTACTCAGCTTCTAAAACAAAAACTTCTGTGCTTGCTCAGGCAATGAGGAGCTTTGCATTGATACTAATGGTTTCCGAATTTGACCTAAAATTATCTGTGACCTTCTCGCACCCCAATCACACAACCTTTTTTCTCCTAGATAATCTGGTACCCATGTATGCATCCATGGTATCAGTGCAACTGCTGGCTATAAAAAAGAACACACAGACAGGAATCATCTGTCTCCCTGGGAACCATTTCATCTCATATTATCAGCCAAGACAATTCAGGGCATCCTTATGAGCTCTGAAAAGGCACTTCACTGAAACGGCTCCTGCTTCCTTCAACTAAACTCTGTGCACTAACATAGAGCCTCCAAAATCAAAGGAAACCAGTGCAAAAGCTCATGCTAGGTGGGTCAGGGCCACTGTCCTGTTCTTGAAGGGTTATACAGCATTGCCATGCAGCCCAAATGGGATCAGACTCAGGCACAAGGTGCCAAACAGCTGTGGATTTGGCACCACAGTGATTGGAGGCTTTGAACACTGTTGGGAGAACCGTCCAGATGACAGGATTAAAACTGGCGCCAGCCCAGTACAAGTGCAGGTACCCAGGTAACTGACTGCCTTGAAGTAGCTTCTGAAGTAAATTAAACTTAGTTCATCCATCATAGTGTGTATCTGCTGCATCTAGACGCAAAATGTTTTCACCATGCAATGAGCATGTCTGCTGCAGACCATCCATCTCTTGACATGGTTGCAGTGTCCCAAAACCAGAGTTCTTCGCAGGGCCTCTTGGAGCTAACTACTCGCTTGCTTCCCTGGTTGAAAACATACCCCTACTCCTTCTGCTGCCTGCCTCCAGCAGCCCGAATCCTGCCCGGGGTTTGGTACCACATTGATAGCAGCTATCTCCGGAATCGGGATTTGTTAATAAACTCGGGCTCCCTCTGCTGGGACAGAGCGCAAAATACGGGAGGGGGCTGGGGGGCGAGGAGGGGGGTGTGGAGGGGGGTGTCTGTCTGTCTGTCTGTCTTGCAGGACAGGGTGATTTCACTGCTGGGTAGCTGGCTTTTTTTTTTCCCAGTACATTTCAGTGGATGTCACAACGAACTCTGCATTTTTCTCCACCGGGTGATAACGGTGGAACAAACAGCGATGCTTTGCACTGCAACATCCTTCACTGCATGCTCCAAAACCTCTGGGAAACTTGCATTAAACTTCCAGAGACCTGTGGAGTGATTTGGCACCATCTCTCTTCTCCGCAGGGGGCAGGAGGAGCTCAGGTGGTCAGCCAGTTGTTCCATGTCATGAGCTGAAACGTGTGAGGCTCCCCACTGTCCATTGAGGCACGTGTAATCCCAGTGCACAGTGCTGAATTTTACTCCTCTGGGAACAGTCCTTTAAAATGTTTCTGTCACAGACCTGCTGTCTTCCACAGAAGACTTCCCATCACCTCAGATAACTGGAAAAGTTGCAGCAGATGGGGAAACCTGCTCCTGCCCTCTCCCAAGAGCATGCTCTGCAGTGAGACCCATCTGCATGCACAGGAAACTGCTTCTTGGAGGCTGTGTTTGCCGAGCATTCTCTGCACCCCAATCAGTAGACACTTCCCTGCTCTACCTGCACCGTGCTAAGTGGTCACCCCATGATTTAAAGCTTGGGGGAAAGATTCAGGTGCAGCCCTGCTAGCCAAGCTATTCCCAGCGTGCAAAAGTGTTCAGGCAGGAATGAAACCTGCTAGGAAGGAGAAGCAAACCCAGTCCTTGAGTAGAACAGATAAAGCTGCAGAGATGACACTTCAGGGAGACTTTTCCAGTGTGTCTTGGACTCTTCCCATCTGCCACCTGTGAATTCAGCATGCTACATTATCTCTATGACCTTTAATCCACCCCTAGTTACAGTGCAGAATGTTACTGCATCAACATTTTTTCCAACAAAAACTGCAGTGTAGATCAAATTAAATGCATTTCCTCAGCAAAGCTGCTGCCTTCATCGCTCACATCTGAGCTTCCTGCCCAGAGATCACTGCTGAGGGTAAGCAGGCTGCTCTGCATACTCTGGTTTCAAGGAAAGTCAGACATTTCCTAGCAGCTCAATACAGGCAAATAACTCCAGAGACTTGTCATCTTCCATGACAGTTCTCATCAATAACTAGTGCACCCATCTTGCAGCTAAGTCTGTGTTATGGTCCTGCAGCATCCTGATGTTCACCTGCAGCCTCAGGTCTTATCTAGGGCTGAGCCTTCTCTCTGTAGGCTGTTGGCAGTGGTATGCATTCACTGCTTTGGTAGGGAAAGATTTTCTTCCCTACAATGCACGTTCCTGAAATAATATACAAACATCTTCAGAGTTCCTACCTCCATAGGTTCTCCATAGGTTTAAAGCAGAGCAACAATCAGTACAGTAAGGTATCTGAGGATGAGGATTCTGTACTATGTTGACAACTCACCTACTCCCCATTCTGAGCTCTTCATGCCCCACTGGCACCCACTCTACCTTTATCCTTATGACCTTTTGTATTATGACTGCTTCCCACCTGGCCAGCTTCAAGTCACAGCTCCAAACCTGCTCCAGACAACAGCAGTAGCAGCATTATCCATCCTATGCATAAAATCCTGCAAGTTGGCATGCTCAGAGCTTTTCTGCAATAGCACCAATGGGGAAGGCCAGATCCATAAGTACACACCAGTGCACAGTGCCTGTGATGCTGCCCAGACACGGTGCAGAGTCTGATCTCTGTGTCCAACATTTCCCCCAGGAAGTCAGTGCAACTCCTCTGGACCATTTATCAGGACAGGTTTTGGCCAGATCAACCCAGCTTGCCATGGGTGGAATAGGCAGCTCTGGGGTGGAACAGGCAGCAGAGGAACAGTGAGCAGTGGGTGCTGCCTAGCAAAGTAGCCATGAAATAGCTGCCTGTGTCACACTGCCATTTCTCTGAGTGACAGTCCCTTGAAGCAGCCCATTAGGGGTTCACTTGGTCTCAATAGCAGGGACTCCACATTTGTCATCTCTTGAGCGACAAGAGGACTAAAAGCCTATGTGCTTCACTAACTGGGTCCATCTTCCTTCTCCTTACAACAGATATTCATTCCCAGGAAATGTACTTTAAGGAGCATAGGATGGGACCCAAAGCCCCTCCTTGCCCTCCCACTAACCAGTACGGCTGCTTCTGCTTTTCCATATAGGACTTGTCCACACTCCTGTCTGCTTTGTCCCCTTTGCTGTGTGTCCCTTTGCTCACATCAAGAGTACAGCTTTCCACACCTAGGTAGTAAATACACAAAAGAAATGCCCCATCCACACTACATGTAATGTGATCCCACGTCACAACACTGAGGATTTGTCTGAAATTCCAGCTCACAGAGTATCACCATCAGGCAAAAATCTCAGCAGTAATTTTCTCTTACCTGTAGGGAAGTTTCTCATCCTTACTGATGCTGAAGGCAAACATGGTTCCCCCAGGGAGCCCCAGACTTGATTTGGGAAGCCCCAGCTGGTGACTGGAGTGTCTGGGACCATAGTGGCCTGGAGGCTGTCACATTCACCATCTGGCATCATGGCCCCTGGGGGTGCCACCTCCACGTTGCACTACACCACTCTGGAGTTTGGCCTCATTCTGGGAATGCCACAACCCATACAAGGAGGTTGGAGGGGAGCTTTGGTGAAGGACAGGCAGCTGCTGTGGTGGGGACAGTCATCAAGCACAAGTCATCCCCTGGCACCGGTGTCAAGTGCACAGCAGACCCATGTCTCTGCAGGGGGAGGTGGTGAAACTCTCAGCTCCTTGCAGTGATCACTCTGAGTGGGAGTGAAGTGCAGACACCTTCAGGCCCCACAATGGAGGCTACAAGGGCTCAGCACATGTCAGCAGCCACCACTCTCATCTCTTGATACCACCAGTCCTTTAGGGGCCTTTACCAGCCAACAGCAATTAGTAAGAAAGAGCTTTTCTTATAATTAACTAGCTTGTGAGAGTGGTGGGATTTGGGTCAGAGCAGCAAGTGCTGCACATACTGCTACAAGCCACAGCCATAGCCTTGGGAATTCGCAGTTTCCACAGCACTTCATGCCCTATTGTGCCCCTCTACATCTCAGTCACTCTTCAAAAGTGCCGTGGGGCAGCATCTGGGGTCAGTGGCCAGCTCCTGAAATACAGATTCTGCCAAAACCTTTGCATATGTGAAAACTTGTGCTCTTACTGCTGTTGCTGTGCTGGCTTAAGTGTGAGAGAATTGCAGACATGGGCATGGAGGATAATTAGGTCAAACCACCTTCTGCTCGCCTGTGAACTTATCCACAGTGGTTCTAGTGAAATTGGAGGAAAGAATGTGGCTTTATCCATCACAACTGAGAGCAAAAATAGATCATATGTCAATATTTAAATGGCAGGAGATGGAGACCTCTTGGGAATGCACAAGATCCAGCATTTCAGATTCCATTATAAAATAAGTGCTGCCTTTGCCTTAGAGATGCACTGTGACCATTGTAGCTTGATAGATGTGTCAGAAGACTGTAACTGCCTTACCTGCATCTCCTGTGAGGACCATCCATGTCCCTCTTCTTCAAAACAGACTGAAGTTATCATGATCCCATCTGAACGAGGATTACAGCTCCATGGCTGGTTTCAGTTGTTCCTCAAGTCCCTGCAAGAGCCTCCTGGAAAACGCCAGCTCTGATCAGAAAGACATCACCCCAGTGGGTGGTCGCTGCATCTTTTCTCCTCTTGAGGTCCTGGACACGACCAAGCCAACACCAGACTGTATCGCCAGATACTGAAGCCAAGATACTTGGCTGCACTTCACAAGAGATATTGACAGAAGGGAATCAGCTTAAAAAATCCTTACAAGAGCTCAGAGAGACCTGGAAAACCTGCTTGCTCTGCCTGGAGAAACCTGGTCAGGTGGGATGACACTGTAAGTCGGAAGAGGACAAGATCAAGTGCTGTGAGTTAAAGTTAGGCATTTTAGGCCAAAAATACCAAAGGATATTGAAATATGGGGTCCCCGCAGAATATCCTTTCTTCCTGTTCCATAAGTTAGAACTGTAACTTTCACTCAGAAGGTACTGAGCAGGTTTCTCTCATCCAAGTATGGCAGAAGACTGGGATGAACATTCAGAATACTCCCCACAACCTTGAAATCTGCTGATGTACAAATCCAGTCATCATTCAGGATGGAGTCCAATCTTCAGTCAAAGCTGAGGAATCGGACATGAGGTTTAGAAAAAAATCAGGTTTGTGGTTTTATACCTCATTTATAACTCAGATTATAACATATATGCATTGCTTCTCCCACTGGACCACTGCCATACCTTTTCTTGGCCTCTTACAAATTGATTCAGCTGATGTGCAGCTCTGCCAGAATTTCTTTCAGATCTTAATCTTTCTGTGCACTGATTTCCCCCACACCTTCTCTAAAGCGGGGCTATGCCACTTGCTTTCAGTTCTCACTGGGAGCTCCTCTGTGTTCATCCTGTGTCAGTACAGAACAGCATCAACTGCTGTGGCACAAAGTATAACGAGGAATGAGGATGTGATACTTTGGCAGAATAGCTCTGAAAAGTCTGTGACGCTTCTCTTGCTAAATTCTCTGCTGAGGGTTTGGCTCTGTTTGCATAGGCTGCTGAAAACTAAGCCAACCTGGTGATGATGGAGCATTTTTGATGCCTAAAAAGAGCCCCCAACAAAATCAGTCATTTCTGTTTATAGCTGACCTTCTCTCGTATACAAAAAAGTCTGAGCAGGCAGAGCTCACCCTGCTCCAGCAGGGAAGAGGTACTCATCAGCACCACCTGGAAGAATGTGTTCAACAACAGCTCGGGGGGAATGGGACACCCAGAAGGTGCACAAACTGGGACTCCTGTAATTCAGCCCAGTCAAATGCATAAGCTGCAAGTAAAACATTTACTCACAGACCCAATGAGTGAGAAAACTGGGTTGTCTGCTTACCCCAAATTCATCATTTTTACTTTTATAAGAACCAGTTTCTTCTTGTACAGACTGGAGGTGAAACCATGATCTCCCAGATACAGAGGCTCACTACACATGCATTGCCTGGCATGAGGGGAGTTTCAGCTGCAATCCAGCCTCCCCAGTATGGGTGGCAAAGTAATCCCAATGTGGGAGAGAATACAGCTTCTTTTAGTAGGTGCCTGATGAAATAAGCAACTTTGTCCTGTTTGCCCAAGGATCTAACATGGCTGATTACAGAAAATGTGCGCCATGCAGGGGTATGTACTGATGATGGCTGTACTTGCAGTGAAAGTATAGGAAAACCATGGCGCCAGGGAGAGCCAGATCTGCACTTTGAGGAACCCTGCAGGAAGATCTTTGAAACACCTGCATGGATCTCAGGAGCACATATCCTGCTGAAAGGCACCAGGTCCCAGCTTCAGAAACTGAGCTCATGCTTCAGAGCTGAGGCCGTGGCAGGACCACAGGCCCCTGAGTGCCTGAAAAGCACAACCACAACAGTGTTGTTCATCAAGGTGCTCACTCCTCACTCTGCACCGCTGGAGCTTACATTTCACAAAGTCAACTTCTGCAGTGCATCCTCTGCATTTTCAAAGTCTTTCCTTAACAGGTGGCTGTCTTCCTCCTTCCCCCAACATGCTATAGCTTGAATCAGACACTTTGATCAGGGGGAAAATATCCCCGGGGAGAAAAGCTCTTGATGTAACAGCAGCAATGTGTTTGAACCAGCCTGTCAGGGCACAGTGGAGAACCAGGGCCTGAAACTGTGGAGGGAAACAGATGAAGACCTAACCTGCAGTCTTAAACAAACCCTGCCTGAACTCTGGGACCCAAAGAGTATTTTATAGTTACTGTAAAGATACTCACACCTGCAGAGGAGTCTACATTGCCTTCCAGCAAGCACAGTGTCCCAGGCTGCTACGGAGACATGCCAGGCTTGCATATGCTGATAGGAGCTGCTGTCCCTGTACAAGCTCCCAGCTAGTGGTGCAGATGGAAATGGTGGTTTTGTGGAAACACCTGAACATTCAAATTAAATACATTAATCTGTGCAGGTCTGCTGGCTGCAACAGTAACTGTGGAAGAGAGCGGGACAGTGGGCAGTTCCCATGCAGGGGAGCCTTGAATGCCATGGTGCTCCATGAGTATCAATAGCTGTCCTACAAAGAGTGGTGGCTGCCTTCCTGGAGCACTGTGTGGTGGCAGCACTGCTCTGGTGGCAGCCAGTTCATCCCAACACACACCAATGACCCCTATTTTAATCAAATGGATAAAAATTCTGGTCATCCTCTTGAATGCTCTACTGCTGTGAACAACTCGAATGTTTGCCTGAGCCAGATGCATTCACAAAATTTTGGTTTTAATGGCATTTTGTGACACAGGTTGGCTCCTCCACTGCAGCCCCAACTGCTGAGAAATCAATCATTACCAGCAGTTAGCTGTTTGATGGTTAATAGCCTGAACCTAAGCCAAACTGGTTGTTAATTGGGCTAACAACTGATTTCAAGGGGTTGTTTTGCAGGGCCCAACACTCCCAGCAATTGACTTGGAGTTGTAACTAGCAGCCAGGCGGCAATTAACAGAGTCCAGGGAAATTCACAGGCCATTACCAAAGGGCTGGCTCCCAGCTGGGATTCTGCTTCTCACGGGGAGATAGGGAGCACAGGCAGGGCCTGAGCAGGCACAGCCAGCACTCAAGGTCCCATTTCACATCTGATAGTCAAATTTCTGTGGATGTACAGCCTGGGTCTCGTCCTGCACTTCATGAGGCTCTTAGGGGTTTGGGGGTTTTTTGAATGTTGTTTTTGGAGTTTTCCTGATGTTTGCTATGAATTTCCACAGGGACACCTTCCAGCTATCCTTCAAATCCCTTCTCAGGTCTTTCTTTAGCTGTGGTAGCAGCTAGACCTATGTTTGTGTCTGTCTTGACATACTTATGGCACCTGTTACCACTGACCATAAGAAACATGATGTCTTTGGGACAAGGGCTGCTGCTTACTCTGGGAGCAGCTCTTAAGAGAGGAGGTTCCAGCCACCAAGATGTACTACTACAGCAGAAAGAATTTGAAAAATAATCACAGAAAGAGCAAGGCTAAGATTTTTTTCCTTCTTCCTCTGCTATAATCTTTGAGAGGAAACAAATTAGAAAACACTCCTGGCCATATTGGTGGGAGAAGCCAGCCCAGGAAGCAAGGACCCTTCACAGTGACATGGTCGTGGCTGGAAGGGCTTACTCCATGGCTGAACAGAGGGCTTGGATGGGAGCAGTGGCACAGATCAGACATTCACTAAGCTGGGGAGGCTCTGACAGCCCTCAGCATCCCATTTCCAGTCCACAGCAACCAACAGCACAACCTTAGCAAAATGATAATACCTGAACATGGGTTGGAGTGGCTCTTCCCAACACAGCCAAGCCTCCCCCAGCCTCTGATCTAGGACTATGTAGCCACAGATTTTATCTGGGACACCACACAACCTAGAAGGACATTCCAGTGTTACAGCTACCATGAACATAGGAGAGATGCTGTAAGTCACAAGAAGCCCGAGAGCATCACCTCTGCTCCCAGAACAGCAAACCTGAAGTGCATTTCATTGCTCAGTGCCTGGGCCATTAGGCAACCTGGAGTAAGTGCCAAAACCTTCAACTGATCCACACATGAGCTCTCTCTTACCCTGCAGCTGATGTGGTGCAGGACCAGTGGGTGGACGAGAAGTTTTGCTGGAGTCTGGCCCCAATTTCATGCTGACTTTCACCACGCAAAGGTAGCAAATTCCCAATAGCCCAGTTCCAAATATCCCTCCAACATCTCCCAAGAGCTCCTCTGGTGAATCAAGACACCGGGGTCATGTCTCCTTGAGCTCATGGGTTGTCAACACCAGAGGTCACAGCACATACTTGTCCGGGAGGAAGGCAAACAGCAAACTTAACCATCAAAGGTCTTCTGCAGCAAAGCCACAGGAACTGGAGGGCAGCCCCATTTCTAAGGGAGAGCTGATAGTGCTATAGGCATGTGTGGGGAGGGGGCAGAAACGCTGTAAATGGGAAGAAGAGTGGTAATGAGGAGCATATGTGTAGGTGCTCAGAGCATCCCAGGTGCTACAGAAGTGCTAAGTGTTATTACTATGGCCAGGAAACTGGCTGTGAAAACCAACTGTACTCTATATCCCCTCTCTCTTCACCTTCTCCAGGGTATAGACCCAAAACTCCCCATCAGACTCAGGAAAACAGGAACCCGGCTGGAGCTGCCTTTGGCTGCACCCTGTGGTCAGACAAGCTGTGTGGAAAGGAGAGAAGCAGAGAGGCACCAAGGCTCAAAAGGAGCATTGGGTCTGGTCCACCTGTGGCCAAGAAGGTTTTGTGCCCTGTCAGAGAATGGTGCTGTCCCTCAACACATGTTGAGTGCTGTTGCAGCACTGAAGGATGTTTCCGAATGTGAGACTCATTTTGTGGGCACCCTGCCCAAAGTGATCCATCTCATGAGCTCCTGGCCCTGGAGGGCCATTCCCTTGTGACAGCACTGAGCTCATTTCTGCTCCACTTTGTGTCTCCCTCTAGGATGCTCCACTTGGTTCCACAGCCAGGGCTTGCTGGTATGGAGCAGGGCATGGAATTGTGCTGAGCCCTCCCCGCTGGCAGGATACAGCCCACCACCGAGCCAGTTTGGTTTGGAGTGGCCAAAATATGAGATCCCCCACTGAGTCCCTGAGCATCCCCATTTCTGGCTATAAATCCCTTCCAAGGAGGAGTCTTTAGAGAGAGGGGCTGAGATGATCCACAAGCTGCAGTCATCCCCACCCCCTCCCCAAGAGGAATTGCTCTCACACAAATGAAATGTGTGTAATTAATGGGCAGGGGGCTGGACAGGTCTGAGATGAAAGCGTTTCCTGGACTTGTCCTTCATTTGCATGGTATCAGAAGCTGTTCAGAAGGTGTGACTTTTCCCACAGGGAGCCCTCAGTTCGGTGGCACAATAAAGCCAGAACTTCTTACCCAGAATTAATTAAAGGAGGGGGAGGGGGATGGCAGGGAAATGTTTGAAAGCTGAGCCTGATGCAATAAACAAACAGCCCAGTCGTCCTTCCCAAGCTAGAGCCTGCCTAAGGCAGCTTGGGCAAGCCCCAGCCCTGCTACAGCATCCTACAGCCCACCCACCTCAGTGGGCATCCATATCCCAGCAGACCTTGTGGAAAAGTTGTAAATTGAGAGAAGGTGTGGGAGCAGAGACAGTGTGTGCCAAAAGGCTTGGGGTTTGGTTGATAAAGCCCTGGTGCAATCCCTGCTCAGACAGCACGTGCCCCTTTTCTTGCCACTTCAATTTATTGCTGCCTGTCTACTCTGTTTCTCTGCCATAGAATCACAGAATGGTTTGGATTGGAAGGGACTTTAAAGGTCGTCTAGTTCCAAATGCCCTGCCATGGGCAGGGATACCTTCCACTAGATCAGGTTGCTCAAAGCCCCATCCAGCCTGGCTTTGAACACTGCCAGGGATGGAGCACCCACAGCTGCATTAAATCTGAAAACAGCCCTTTCTCATGCCTGGTGTTGCCCTGGCAGGTTCACCCCACATTTATTTTTTACCCTGTGTTAGCTGGCTGGACCAGATGGACTACCCCATGATCTGGGAAGGCAGAGTGTCCCAAACGTAGCTCAACTTCAGCCTTGTCACTGTGTCTGGGTGGCACCGCCTGAAGCCCTGTCCAGGCAGGGACACACACACACCGCGGCTTGGAGCTCAGGATGGGGCCATCATTCCTTCTCCAACAGCCAGAGCATCAAGGCTCTTCTCCTGCTTCATCTGCCAGCTCCCTTCAGCCAGCTTGTGGCAATGAGGGGGCTGCAGGTTTACCCTGGGAATTGTGGCATTAGGAACAGGCACATGCCCACCACAAGGACTTTGCTAGCTCAAAGCAGGGGTTTCTGCCCAAAACACCCATGCTAACAGGAGGAGTTAACAAAAGCAAACACCCATGCCCAAAGCCCCCCCATCCCCATCTCAGCACCCACAGTCCCCAGGGGCATTGGATGGCTGTGATTCTCAAGCTTGGTTCACACACCTAATGATGAAGAAGGAAAAATGAAAAGTCCCAGATTCCTGGGTTGATGATTGACACCATGCATTCAAATAGCAGCCAGGGTTCCTGTAATGTGGAGGAACAGCAGGTATCACCAGGGACTGCCCACTCCTCCCTGCATGGGTGGTGGAAGCCACCAGCCCTGGGACCATGGGCACAACACCCTGCAGGGCCCAGGAAGAGCATGAGCTCCTCCAGACTTACCAAGGACTAAGTGGTATCAGTGCAGAGACAGGATATGAGGAAACATTAAGTAATTCACTTACTCATTAACTTACTAGAATTGGGCTCTTTAATCTTCCAAGCAATGGTGAAACAACCTTTGTTGACTAGGAGCTAAAGTTAGACAAATTCAAACAATAAACAAAGTCTCAAGCTGTAGTGCTCCGTGGCCACCCAAAAGCCCTTTAATGAGAAGTGGCTGACTAACCAAGGGCCAGGTGAGCTGGGGATTCTTCCCAGAGGCCAGGCCTGAGTGCTTTTCACTGTGGCAGAGCAGACAGCAAGATTTGGGGGCTAGAGTGGTACAGAGCTGTTCAAGGACACAGGAGTGTCCATACCCACCTCAAACCCCAGGGTGCTGGCTGCTCACTGCTCCAGTTCTTGTCTGCATCCCAGGAGGGCAGAGACGGGGAACAGCCTTACTAGAGTCTGAGCACCCACACCATGCCCGTCCCTGCCCTAGCTGGGGCATTTGTAACAAGACAAGAGACATGGAGCCAGTCCTGCACCTCTGCTACCCATACCTGGAGCAGGCACCTGGCACCAATTCACTCATGTTCACAAAGCCATTAGGAGAAGCAGTTAGACAAATTAAAGGAAGAAAAGCAACCATTAAGGACTATTAAACACCATCTCTGCCTGGGGAAAGGCCAGGAGCAATTCACTTTTAATTCCTGTCTGTAAACCACAACAAAGTCTAGCCTCAGCTGTCCTCAGGCTTCTGTAGCCCTTGGGCCCCTCCTGGAACAGTCAGACAAAAGCCATCGATGCTGTCCTGTGGCTCAAACAACATCCCTGATCTCCGTGGTGCAGCAGCGATGCTCAGGTGCAAAGCAGGGCCAAGTGTTCAGCCCCTTTTTTTCCCTCCTTGAAATTATTGATGAACACTGCCAGCTCAGCCCAGGCTGCTGTGTCAGCCAGGGGAAGGCTCAGCCTCACACCCACAGGGAAGTCTCAGCCTGAGCACTAAATCACAGGCACCCCATGAGCATTGCAGCAAATCCAGGGCTGGTACCAGTGATGGTGAGACTCACCTTTGCAGGGCTGCTACACTTACACAGTTTAAAATATTTCACAGTTTTAGTCTTACAAGCTTCCATACCTTAGAACCGCTCCATATCTGAATCCCTGATCCAGTGCTGCAGCAGGGTTGAGTATTCTCTGAAGGAGGGGACACAACAGCCCATTTTGCAGAGCTCCCAAACTCTTCTGGGTAAGAGAGGAGCAAATACCAGCTTTCTCTTGGGAAGCTTCATCCCATCCTTGAAAGCAGTGGTCAAGGCTCCATTGCACTGTCCCCATTCAACCTGGAGTGGGCCTTGCTCTCGCATGTCCAGAAAGTGTCATCTGCACATTAAATCTGGAATTTGCTGCAAGGAAAGCCACGACTGCCACAAGACTCATCTGGGTCCAAAATCTTGGGGTAGTCTCCCACTTTCCACAGTTGCTCCCTTGGGAAGGAAATTGCACCAACCAGCAGCCTCAGCCCCATCCTGCACCCTCACTGCCATCCTCTTTCATCCCTCTCCAATATGTGTGTCCAGCCCCAACCCCTCCCTGGAAAGCATCAGGCTCAGTTAGACTAATACAAACTTTTAATGCACATATTAAATAAATATTTCAATCATTTCATATTCAATTTGTACACAACTGAAACAAAACAAAAATCCTCAAGGAAACAGGAAAAACCTCAAACAATCAAAAAAGATTGGATGAAAAGTCACCCCTGGTTCTGGCTCCTATCCAGTGTCTTTGTTTGCCCTCCCCGTGAAGAATGATTGGTTTAACCCTTTGGAGAGAGTCTCAGTTCCAGGGCAGTATGTGCAGAGCAGGGCTGGCTGAGGATGTTCACTCAAGAGATTTAATGTTTCCTTTGAGTTCTAAATATAAAATTTGGCTTCTGTCAACACAGAAATTTTGAAAGAAACCCCCTCCTTTCCTAGGGGGGCAAGGGCAGCAGTATTTCTTATCAAAGAAGAAACCTAGAAGAGGCGGTTGGTAATGGAAGCACCAACTATTATGACAAGATACTGAATATCACAACAAAACAGCCTGAAATGGCTCCACAATAATTTGTAAACTTGGTTTAATTTCATGGATGAAAACTTGCATCTCATAAAAAAATATAGACAGAAAAAAATATCAATTTTTGGTGAGAAGTTCACATTTTCCACATGGGGAAAAAAATAATACCAGTTATCAGCCCACTCCACAGCAGCTGTACCTTAGTACAGCTTTTAAAACAAACCAAATGCCAAAGATGCTCCCATGGGTAAGAGGTACCAAGTCAGTTCAGGACTTTCTCTGGGGAATCCATCACCCCTGTCCCCTCCTGAGAAAAAAAATAAGTTGAGAGTTGTGAAGCCAGCAGCATTCTCAGAAGGATGTGACTTCCAGCAACCCCTTGTTCAGCCAAAGAAGTAGGCACATCCAAGGAAAGAAAGCATCCAGTGGTCCTCACCCCAGGTGTCACAGTCAGCCCCCATTGGCAGTGTCCCTACATCACCCAGGCTGCAAAAACCACCTAGGAGGCCTTCAACCACCTCCAAAATAAATCCCCTCCTCTCAGCTGTTTTCCAGCCTCTCCATCTTCTCCAGCAACTGTAGCATTAGTTCAGTTCATTTAAGTAGCACATTGCTTCCAGATTCGGATTTGCATGGGTTTTTGCTTGTTTTAAACAATCTTTTAACTCCTTTTCCCTAGAGCTACCAAAAAAAAAAAAAATTACAAAATAAAGCGCAACCCCAAACAGACTAGAACAGTTCTAAGTGAAGGGCTCTTTTCCCTTCACCAGTCTTTGAACATTTCATTACTTTTAAAGCTGGAGTACAAAAATAGAGTCTCTCTCATTTTTTTCCCTTTTTTTTTTTTTTTTTTTGTAAAAACCAAACACCCCCCCCAAAAGTATCAACAACTAGAGCAGGTAATTTTTTTTTTTTTAATCCTCCCCCCTCCCTTTTTTTTTGTTTTGTTTAATACCCATATGGGAAAGTCTCTACATATAGTCCACCAAAGCATCCTCCAGGAGAGATGCAGGCAGAGGGGCCAGGGGCAGGCACATCAAGGGCCCGCTCTGGAGCTGGAGTTTCTAGTCCTTTTACTTCTCCGGTTGAAGGGGTAGTTGAGGAACTCAAAGCGTCTGTGAGGCTCGGTGGTCTGGTGGCCCTTGGGGAGCCTCTTCATGAAATGCACCTCCCGCTGGTGCTGCCGGGTCTTGGAGCCCTTGCGGGGGCGGCCCTTGCGGGTGAAGGCCATGTACCAGCCCTCGTACTTGGCGTTCTGCAGCGCCGTGTAGTTGTTCTCCAGCACGATCTCCGTGAAGACACAGTCCTTGCCTTTGCCGTTGCTCTGAGAAGGGGGCAGGAGCAGAGATTTAAGCAACTTGCTCAGTGGGCTGCTTCTCAGTGCCCCACTCTGGACTGACTGCTGTGGCAGCAGGGTTGCAGAGCTTGCGGGCAACCAAAGGCTCACTTCTCCCACAAGTCAGAATTGCCCAAAATGTGCTTTTTCTTAACAAGCCACAGGGAGAAGGCACTGTGACACAAGCACTGCTCATTGCTGTTTATGTACCAGTGCAGCAGGTCCCAGCCTTAACTTCTACCACATCCCTAAGGGAATTTTTGCCTCCATCTCAGCCTGGATGTAACCATAAGCAAACTCTCCATCCCAGTTCACCCACCCATCCTGTCCCACTGGGATCTTTAATATAGGAGGGGCATTGAGAAGCATTGAGTGGCAGGAGAAGCAACGTGAGATCAGTGGTAGGTGTGCCCACAGATGCAAGTGGTGGGGGGAGCATGGGGTAGCCAGGAACTGAGCTCCCCCATAATGGGCAGTAGCAGGGCTAGAAAGGGACCCACATCAGGCAGCCCCCAGGAAGCAGCTGCCATGGAAAATCCTTGCAGATAATTGCTGGTCGGGAGGGATTTTGCATGTCCAGCCCCCCCACCACGTGAACGGGCATCAAGACACAGAAGCTGCATGACAAACCAGTAGGTGGTGGGGTCTGGCCTTGGGGACAGCCCCATGGAGCATCTTAACATTCCTAGCACTTGTACCATGTAATCGTGGAGAATAGACTAGCAATCCGCCTATTTGTTCAGAGAGATAGAAGGAATGTGCCCCACACAGCACTTGCCCACCTCTCTTGCTTCCCCTCAGGCTGCAGGATGGCTTGTCCCCCTGCCCCCAAAAGGCAGAGCTCCTCTCCTGGCTGTCCCCACTTCATGTCCCCGGCAGTTCACTGCCTTGTCCGTACCCTTGCACCCTACCTTGCCAATCAGCTTCCCCTTCTTGTTCATGCAGATGTAGAAACCTGTGGCTGCCCCCTTGATACGCACACGGCTCCCAAAGGTGTCTGTCTCCACGATGAGCTTGGCTGGGGAGAGCAGCAGGGGGAGAGAGGAAGGGAAGTCAGAGGGGGTGTGGGATAGAGCTGTTACAGGTACAGAGACCCCAGCAATGCACCCTGATGCTGGGCACTGCAGGCACATGATCTCTGGCAACTGGGACAGAGAGAGCCCTAAAATCAGCACATGAGGTTAAGATACAGCTTGTCCCCACCCTTAACTTGTCCCTATGTCCCTGCATGACCTTGGATGTGTCCCCTTTGCCACATTAAGCTGCGCTGGATGGGAAGTAACTCTGTTTTACCCAGCTCCACGGGGCTCCATGGTTCAGGTGCCACAGAGGTGCCCCAGATGGAGGCAGGGCAGTGAGCAGGGCACATGCTGGTTGGCAGAGAACAAGGCAGCTGCCCTGCAAACTGAGGCAAGTCTGGGTGTGCCTGTGGGCAGGAAGGAGACAGGCACCTTCTGGAAGTGCACAGTCTGCTGCCAGCTGTCCCCAGCCCAGGGGACACTGCTCCGTATCCTTCTGCCAGGCCAGGGCTGCAGGAGGAGCAGTGACTCTGCAGCTGGCAGGGGAGGCGTGAAGGGTACAGCCATGCTTTTAATGTCTTTCACCTTTGCATGAGTCGAGAGGGCATATTGATTTGGTCTCAGTTTTTTAATGGAGGCATCGATCGACTTCCGAAGGAGCTATGCAAATCTCTGGGTCGATGGGCTGCCTATAAATAGACCTGTCACCTTCCCTCCCTGCCTTCACCCTGGGAACCCAAGCCCCAAAGCCCATGCATCCCCAGGGAAGGGGGAGGACAGGAACAGGTCATCCTTCTTCCCGGTCCTGCAGCTGCTGTCCCCAGAGCAAGCCCCAATGGGGACAGTGGCTACCTGTTTGCACCTCAAAAGATCTGTGTTATGCCAAACACCAAAGAATTCCCCATGGTGCTGAAAAGCCAGCTGCGACTGTCCCACGATAAGTGCTATCCAACAAGGCAATCAGAGGACAGGCCACAAAGGTTCCAACCTACACTCATATTAAGTCTGTTGATGCCTTATTTATCCTCTCTGACCCCTGCACAAGGGCTGCTCAGTTTCTCAGGACCGTGGTTCACTGCAGCTTGCACATCTCTACCCCAGAATGCTCAGCCTTCAGCAAGCCCCAGTGAGGGCAATGATGAGGCTCTGGAGTGGGAGGTTCTGCAGGAGTATGCTTTGAACGGCTATAGGTGCACACACAGTTAAAGTGAGCCTAAATCACACTCTGGGTGAGGGGCAAATGGCCTTTCTGTCTCTACAGTGCCTCGACCCTGCATCCCTCTTATGATGGATGCTGCTGAAGTCAATGGCACCAAGGGTGGGAACAGCAAGCAGGCAGTGCTGGCAGCTGCTGAGTTGACCAATGAAAAGGTCAGCCCCAAATTTGCTGGGTCCAACTGATTTGGTGCTGTTAGGCAGACCAAGCTTGATGTGCATGCAGGCATCCCTTCCTGTCAATATCACCCTGCAGCATCTCTTGTCCCCAGGCTACCAGGCAGTCACACCCCCCCTACTCCTAGGCAGGCACAGACTGAACTCGGAGACAAGAAATTTGGGAAGAGAGAACTCCAGGCTGTGGTGATCAATGTCCAGAGCCTGACAAGCACCTAGCATCCCCAAAACCACCCACGGGAGCGATGGCACTCAGCAAACAAAGCACTGAGACAGTGACCCCCGATTTATCTATATTGGGGAAAGGGGTGGAATTGATCTTAGAGGCAGTAAAAGGTTTGAGGAGAATCGATTTTTTTTCTCTGAGAGATAGAAAGAGCTGGGAGGAAGGGAGGGATGAAGAGGGAAAGAGGGAGGGAGTGGGGAGGCCTTGGCCCCAGCGAGCACAAAACCCTGCTTTAAAGATGCACACTGCTTCTCTTTTGGACTTTTCTCTCTTCTTTTTTTTTTTTTTTTCCCAAAGGGCAGCTGTGATTTACAGCCACCAGACGGGTTTGCTGCCCTGCATGAGCCCAGCCCATGTGTCGCTCTGGCCCCCTTATCCACAGAGGATGAAGACAACCTGGCCCCAGGGACTTGCACCCCTAGAACCTTGCAGGCAACTCATGAACCCTGCAAACTCCAGCCCCAACCAACAGAAAACCCTGGGCATAGAAAAACAGCCAGCAAGTGGGTGGAGAGCTGTGCTGGTGTCTCCAGCCACTCATGGGGCTGAGTCCAAGCTGCAGCTGGCAGGGGTTTTCTTGGTGGCAGGCACAGCCTGGGAGGGACAGGCTGGGCTGCACCGGCTGCCCACCTTCCCTTAGAATTAAAAAAAGTCAATCAAATATTGACAATTAAGACAAATAACTGAAAATGCCGGACTCGATGTTAAGTCGGCTGTAAAAATGTCAGCGTGGGGAAAGGGGTCATCTGCAAAAATAAATCAACCCTTTTTGCACGCCCACCCCCAAAAATGAGACTAAATAAAAAAAAAAAAAAATAAAAAAAAAAAGCAGAAAGAAGGGCTTGGGGAGGGGGGCAATCTTTGCTGCAAAAGTGGATTTCTAAATAATATTTGGGGGGAATCCTTTTTTATTTTCCCTTTCTCTTTTGGGGAGGGAGGGAGGCTTAACATTTTCAACTCTATTCTTTCATTTAAGTGACAGATTTATCCCACTAAAATTATGTTTCATGCTTAAACTTTGAAGGGAAAGTGGCTACGTAAATGCTGAAAAAATGCAGCGAGACACACTTGATCCCCCAACTGGACTGCGAAGAGGAGAAAGTATTCAGGAAATGTTAAAAAAGGTGAAAGTAAGAAGCGTTTTAATAGTTCTTCCAGACATGGGGGCCTCCCTAGAGATTCATACAGAACAATCCTGAACCTCTATTTTAACATTTACAGACTTGCAACTCTTTTAAAACTTTACATCTGAAAAACTGCTTGTTCTCTTTCTGGTTTAGATCAGTCTTCATTTTCCTCCTTAGCTCTTCAAATGCTTAACCTTTTTTTATTACATTTTAATAGAGTTTTTCAAGCCACCACCAGTCCCCTCCTTCTGGCTGTATTTAAACCTAGTTGTTATTTAAATATGTACTGTTTTTTAAAATCCAAGTGTTAGAGGTCTAAAACAAGATGGGATTTTCTTTTTTTTTTTTGCTTCAGAAATTAGCTACTGCCCTTTCAAGCTAGAGCTGCTCCAGGATAGGAATAATTAATTTGCAAGATTAATTCTGGATATATGGAACATCATGCGAAACCCGCACTGCACTTGTACTGATAATGTCCAGCGTGAAATTTTCAGCCAAAGCAAAATGAAGAAAAAGCCCCCAAAAACCAGAAAGGTAAAGAAAAAAAATGTTTCTACTATTCTACCCAAGGAAGAACAGGAAATTGCAGCTAATACCAAAGAAAAACTGTTGTGACACCTATGTACAGCACACAGGAACACGGGCACTTCCCTGCCCTGGGTGCAGGATCCAGCCTCCCACAGCCGGCCCCGCGGCGGTGCTGGGGCTCGCTGGCCCCATTGACCCCTGAGCCACGTTTGACCATCCCAACATGTCAGTAGCTCACTCGATCAAAGTATTTGGGCTCCGAGAGTCCCCAACAGAGAGACTGGTCCCCTCAGCCCTGGAGAGGGTGGGGGTTTTGGGGAGGGGGTTCCAGGGCAATGCAGAGGGGCTGTGGCACAGCACAGGCTCTCACACTTGCAGAGTCCTTGCTTTGTCTATGGAGACGCTGCAGCATCTTTGCCTGCAGCTGGCTGCCTCGCTGACCGTCTGCTCAGGATTTGTTTTGAGAAGGAAGGGATGGGACAGGAAAATGCCACTTTAGACAGTCCTAGTTCAGGGAAGGCTTCCAAAGCAATCGTTCCCCCTTTCTCCTGCCTGCCTCTTCTTTTTCAAATTTCTGTTTCACTTTCCATTTCTGTTTCAAAAGGAAGTCTCAGGGATTCCCATCCTTGCAAAGAGCTGGAATGAAATGCCTGATGATGCTCAGGGTGCCAGAGCCCCAAGCCCTCTGAGTCAGGTGCAAACCAAGAACTAAAAGCAAAGAAACAACCTATCCTTCAAGAACTAGTCCGCTCCCTTGGCACAGGGAACCTGCCCTCACCTTGAATCACACAGCTGCTGATTACTGACCCCTATGTTCTCCTTTTACAAGCCCCCACAAGCCGAACGATTTTAATGATTTCTGGCTAACAAACAGGACGGAAATCATCAATCGCCACGCTGGGCTGTGAACACCTCCCCAGCTCCCCCCTCGCCTGCCCACATCGTGTGTCCTTACCGTGCACATCCCCATCCTCTGCCATCGCATTGATTTTCTTGTTGTCCAAGATCTGCACATGTTTCCCGCTGGTCCGGCTGTACAGCTGGTAGGTACGGACAAGCCGCCGGCTGAGCTGATCTGTCACCAGGCTCTGCTCCCTCACATGCTGTGTAAAATTAGGTGGGGACTGAACAGTTACCTTTAGGAAATTAAAAAATATACAACACACCATTATAATCTCTACTCCTCAGCGGGGCAAGTGGGCTGAGCCGAGATCGCCGGCCTCCAGCTGGGCTTTACGGGGAGGCCCAGAGCCAGGACCGCGGCAGTGCCTCCTGTGCCACCACAGTCTCTCCAGGAGGAACATTAAGCTTGGAGACACAGTGAACAGAGCCCTGTACAGAGCTGTGCCCTCTCCAGACATGCCCTAAGCAGAGGTGCAGGTAGCTCGGGAATAGAACAGAGCTTGGTGGCTCCAGAGGCCCCTCCAGGACTCAGTGGGTCCTGAGCGGGACTGGAGTACCTTGAGAAGGGCATCAAGTCTGGGAGCTGGAGGGGATCAAGGTGGGACATGCAGGATGGCACTATGTTGCCCTCTCAAGGGGCTGATGTTTTTATCCCACACCTCTCCCACCTCTGCAGGAGCACGCTACTGCTCCACACTCATACACAAATTTTAAACAGCTGCCTGTCCTCTGGGTCTCAGGCTCTTTATTTGCTCCCAAGTACTCCACTTATTAAGGTCTTCAAACACAAAGTCCCCAGAGATGATAAAACTATGAGGCATAAGAATTACAAGAAAACCATACCCCAGCACAGGTATTTAGTGGTATAACCACCCAAGGATGCCAACATGCTACCCATGCAAACACAGCCCTCATCCCCAGTCAGCTGTTTGTGCCTGCACAGGGTCATCACAGCAAGCCATTTAGTCCCAGAGCTACAGTTGAGCCCATCCTCTCCAGAGCCAACACTGCTGCTCCTGGGCTTTAAATGATTTTCATGAGCGGCCAAACCTGCTCCCCCCTCAGCCCCGGCTCGCAAGCTGGCACAGAAGTCTTTTTCCCCCCTTGTCTCAAATCCCTCTTTTAAGTCTGGAAAGTTTCGCTGCTCCCTGACATTTATAAAGATGTATTCTGAGCAAATGTTAGGAGATCGCTCCTTTCAACATCAGAAGGCTGGGGCTACCCCCCACTACCCCCACGTCAAATGGGAAGATTTCCTCCTGTCTTAAACAACAACAGAAAACCACAATAAAAGCAAAAGCCGCTGCTCTCCCAAAGCCAGCTTTATAGAGATATCTCCCCTTGACAATGTCATCTCTCTCCTTCTGCTTCTGCCTGTGCACGTGTGTTTCCTATAGACGGGTTTTGGATAATGCAGCAGGATTCTCTCCCCAGCTCTGATGAGGGTACCATGTGGAAGAGAGGTCATTAGCCTTGCTGCTATTTGGTCTCCATCTCATACTCCAAAATATTACATCTACGTTTTTATACAACTGCACAATCCCAGTGCTCTGTTTCCTTCGCTTTTCAGCTGGAAACTCCATTTCCACACCCCCCCCCCCCCCCCCAAGCTTCCAGGAAAATAACAATAATTTTTAAAACTACCTTAAACGGCATTTTAAACAAAGTTTCTCCACCTGTGATCTCAGGGGGAAGGGGGGGTTCACCCCGGTTTGGAGGCTCACCGCTCCCAGCGACGCGTGCCTGCTGGTATGCGGGTGTTGCACAAGCTCTGCCCGGGATGTTAAATCTATTCATGTCACTTCTGTCTCTGCCGATACAAACCAGCGATGCTAAAGTCTGACACTTTTAAGCTGAATCAAAACCTGCTAAGGCTTTTGCAGGGTTTCTTTTCCTCTTTTTAATTCTGCTTTACTTTTTTTGTTGAAGCAATATAGGAGGGGGAAAAAAAACGGAGCTAAGGGATGAGGGTATCCACAGAGTAATTAGAGGTCGGGGCGACGGGAATTGAAGCTGCCTTAAGATAACCGAGCGTATTTCTTTGAAATCCCAGTACTCCCTGCCTCGCAGCGGGAATCCCTCCGCACCTTATTTTGCGAACCGGGAAAGGTGGGGTCTCCCTCGGCTCCGGCTTTTTACAACCAGGCAACTTTTGTCTCCTGGGTTTTAAACTGCTCCTCTTCCCTGTCTCCCTCCTTGCCGAGCCGCTCGGCGGCGGCGGGGCACCCCCCATCCCCACAGGGCGAACAAAGCCGGGCAGCCCAGCGGGCACTTACCTGGGCTTGCAGGCAGAGGACGAACAAGTGCATTAACCTGGGAGGAGGAAAAGCGGGAGAGAGGTGTGAGCCGGGGGGTCTGCGGGCGCGGGGCGGGAGGGCTGCGGCTGCCGGTACTCACACGTAGCTGAAGAGCGAAGAGCAGGGGTCCATCGCGGCGCCGATGCGGGGCCGGGGGCCCGGGGCCCGGCGGCGGCGGGGAGCGCCCGGGGGGCGCGGCGCTGTCTCAGTTCCTCGGTTCCTCTCGCCCTGCCGGCACGTCCTCGCCCCAAAGAAAGGAGGGCACAAGCAGCTACAGAGGGGAAAGGACTGGCGGCCCCACCGCCCGCCCAGCCCCCGGGGCGCTCGGCTGGCGGCCCCCGCGGCGGGGAGCCCCCCGCCCCGCTCCGCGGCCCCGCTGCCTCCTCGGGAGGCGAAGCCGACCCGCAGCCCCGACGGCGGGGGCGGGCGCGGTCGGGGGGCGGCAGGCACCGTGGGCGAAGCCCGGCCGGACCCCCGCTCTCCTCCCGGCCCCGGAGGTACCTGCCGAAGCGGAGCGAGCGGCGGGCCAGGTGTCGCCGGGGCTTGGGGCTGCCACTAAGGGCAGGGCTCCGCGGCCACTCGCCGGTGGGACTCACTCCCCACCCCGTGCCTCAGTTTCCCCATCCTTAAAACGGGGTTTAAGGGCTCGGAGGGTGGGTCGGGGACGCGGTTCCCCCCGCTGGGGGTTCGCCGCTCCGCGGGCGCGTTGTGGATTGGGAGCGGGCGGGCGAGCCCTCCCGGGACGTGCCAGACATTAAAAGGATTACCGGAGGAGGGGGATGGAAGGGGCCGGAGTTTCGAGAAGGAGTGAAGCCGAGCAAATTCCGCAACCGCGGTGGGGAGCGGGACACCGCCGCTTTCTTCGCGAGCATCCCCGCCGGGTGCTTACCTTGTGGAGCGGGCGGGCGCCCTCAGGGCCGGCTCTGCGGGGCCATGGGGCCGGGCAGCGGCGGCGGGACGGGGCTCAGCCCCGCAGCCCGGGCAGGGCAGCCGAAGGCTGCATTGTTCCGGCGAGCCCCGGCCCCGCCACCTGTTGCACACCGGGGCGGGGGCTGCGGCGGGGCTGCGGCGGGCGGCCCCCGGGGCCGGTACCTGGCCGGGGCCGGCGCCGCCTGCTCGGCGCTGAGTGACAGCTGCTAATTTGCCGGCCGTGCCCCGCTGCCGGTCCCCGCGCTCCCCGCGCCCTCCTTTATCTTATCAGAGCCCATAATTACAATTGCTATTTTGCTTCCTCGAATCAGCAATCAGCGCTATCTGCCGCCGCTGGAGAGGCAGCTCCTGTCAGCCGCCCCTGAGTGACAGCGCGGCGGCTGCCCCGCCGCACAAGCACACCCACACACACACACAGCGGCGTGCATGGCCCGCCCGCACACACACACAGAGCCCCGCACACGCCTGTGCAGCCCTCCTGCACACGCACATCCATGCACACAACCCTCACACACACACACAGAGCTGGCACATGCGTGCAGCCTTTCCCGTGAGATCCCCTCCTTCTCACTTGCACCCCTCACACGCTCTGCACCCCCCAGCATAGTTGTTCACGTTTTGCTTTGCTTACCCCTACCCGCAAAATGCCACCCTTTGCCTCACGCACATTCACACCAGCTGTAGCCACAGGACAGGTCTCTCTCACACGCACACTGAGACCCAGCCTGTGCACTTTCCTCCTTGCTCAGACACCCAACAGCCCTAAGACACAAGTGCACCAACACCTCTCCCCACCACACAATGTGTCACCCCAAAACTCTTGCCTACTTCTGCCAGTCACTTCTGCGGGTGGATCTCCCAGGGTTCTCACCTGATCTTGCTCAGCTTCCTCGCTGCTGAGGGGTGTTGCAGGCAGGCAGGGGAGCCTGGGCACTGCCCCATCACTGGGTTGACCCCACAGGTCCTAAGGAGAAAACAGTCCCTGCACCAGTATTAACAAACCCAGTGCAGCACAGGATGAGCAACTGCCTTGTGCTGGCCAAAATTACCCCAAAATTCAGCTCCTTTTTCATTTGCCTTGCCTTTTTTTGGGGGGGGGCAAAAAGATGTTTCTGAGGGGGTTTCCTATGTGTAGGAAGAAGTCTTGGTCCAAGCCTGCATTTAACTGGAAGCATTTAGGAGGACCAGAGGAACAGGCAGGACAGGCACTGAAGGTACTTGGCAGAAGCAGGAGCTGGTTTCCAAGGGCACGACACATTCACACACTCATGGTCAGGAGAAAAATCCTCCAGGTTGTCCTGTGTGTACCTTAGCACAGGTGAGGTTGTTCCTCCTATTCACCTCTCCGCACTGCCTAAGGAAAACCAGGAAAATCCAGAGCAGGAAACACTAGATGCTCCTGATGCTCTAAATTCAGACAATCCTTACCTTTTTTATATATAAAAAATTCAAGGAATTTAGACTATTTCCCAGATGCTGCTCTCCTTCACCAGTGGCCACCTCCACTTTATCCCTGGTGGGCACAGGATCAGGCAGGCGCATGTTACCCTGCACACCACAGTCTTCTCAATAGCACCATTCCAGAACAGCCCTGACTGCCTTAAACTGGGAGATTTATGGTGTCCTGTACGGGGTCAGAGGCAGCTGCAAGCTGACAGTCCCGTGTGCCCCCTGCCCTCAGCAAACAGGCTCAAGTGCCAGTCATGGCTGTAAAATCAAGCCAGTGTGGGATCACCCAGGAGTGGCCACACTTTGCCTGACAGTGGATGACAGACGACACTCCTGTCAGCCATCCTCAGGCCTACAGCCAAAGCCTCCACCGCCCCCATCCTACCCCACCTTTGGGAAGGGAAAAGAAATGAGCAGCTTGGTGACAGCAGCCACAGACAGGCAGTATCACGGCTGTTGGGCTCACCCCAGCTCTGCTGCTGCCATGGATCATGGCCACCATCTGCTCCTCACAGGGAAGATGGGTGCCTGCACAGAGGTATTTGCATTCTTCCCTTGGTGCTTCCCAGCCCACCTGTGTTTACACCAAGAGTGACACCACCACCCCCACCACCACCCCTCCTTTTGTTTTTAAGTAAAAAACCTTTTTGGATAGGCTCTGTCCTGTGCCAGGCAGCACAAGGGAAATCTGCCTGCCTGTCAGCTCCTTCACAGGCCATCTGAGATAAGCCCCCTGGTCCACAGGGTGGGGGTCCCCTCCATCCCCAGGCACTGAGGTTAAATGGCTTGTCTGGCTCTCCTGGGGAGAAGAGAAACTCCAGCCCTGTGCTCTTGAGACCTGCCGGGCCTCAGGCCAAACTGCTATGGAGAGGGTGGAAGAAAGCTCCTTGTGGCAGAAAGACTTGGGGACCTGCTGTGCCCCCAGCACTCCAAGCAGCTGTTGGGCTGTGATCCCTGGAAGAGGCTACCAGCATGGTCCTATCAGATCTTGTCTGGCTGCCCCACTGCTCCATTGCCCTGGTCTACAGAACTAGGACCATGTTTAGACTGGTCAGGTATTAGAAGTGTTTTCCTTCAGAAAAGAGCTCATGTTTTTTGTGTTCATCAGGGATGGTAAATGCTGCAGATGAAGCATTAGCAGCAGAGATGTGAGCTGCAGTCCTCCCGTTCCCACAAAGCTGAGGGCACCAAGCTGCAGCCACAGGGCTACAATAACAAGAAGCATGAGCCAAGAGAGGAACCAGGACAGGAAGACGTCTCTGTCCCAGGCTGGCTCTCAAACTTGGCCCACCTTCTTCACCCCACAGAGAGCCTCCTGGCGGCTGGGAAGTGTGGAGGCAGCTCCTGGAGCAGCCAAGGCAGAGATAAGACAGGAAGCAGATCAGGAGAGAATTTGAGCTGGAAGGGGCAGCAGGTGAGGGACTGTGAGACTCTGGCAGGGGTCTGTGCCGCTGTACAGCAGAGACTGGAGAGAGCGGTGCGCTGCTGAAAGCTCTTCCCATTCCTCTTATGATGCTCAGCACGGCACCCCCACAACCCAGGGCCACCCCAGCACCATCTCTTCTCTCTCCCAGGATCTTCCTTAGCACATCTGCAGGACAAAGCCACCTCCAACTTCCTGCCTGCTTCTTTATCATCCCTGTCTAGCCCAGTCCACATCAGAAATGGTCCACATACGCTCCTTTCCTTGCGCAGGATGACAGACAGCAGTGTCACCTCCAGCTCCCCACAAGAGATCAAAGCCAGCAAGGAGCATCAGCCTGAACCTCTCCATTAGCACCCCTTATTTCAGAAATGCAGAGATAAGAAAAACAACACGAACCACAGTTTTAGGGGCAAGCACTCCAAACTGGGCTGGATGGAGACAAGGGCTCCTAGCAAACTGGGAGTTCATATCAAAAGAGGAGTCTAGGAGAATTTGGAGGTGAAGCCATCAAAACACCACAGGAGTTTTGTCTTGAATGTCTCTTTGAGGGGGGAACTACCAGTGGATAGTTTTAGGGGAAACTATCAGGTGGAGAAGCAGCCAGGACGTTGCTGTCACTCAGAGAGAGAGGCCAACAGGCACAGTCCCCTGCTCCTGCCAGGCAGCGCTAATCCCAGCTGATGGAGGAGAGCAGTACCTGCAGCAGCACACAGCAGCACTGAGCTGGCCAGAGAGTGAGGAGAGCTCCTCCCTGCAGGTGCAGAGGGCTCAGACAGTCTGCAGAGCAGTTGCCTGGGGACTGTGAAAGGGGACAGACTGTAGGCAGTGAGGTTGAGGGTTAGCCAAAGGCTGGGGCACACAAAGGTGAGGACACTGAAGTGCAGGAAGCGCTGCCCAATGTCTGAGCATCTCTCTCTGCTCCGATACCTTACGGAATCCTGTAATGTTTTACAGCCATGCCTGGAGGATGCTTGACCACAAACCAACTTTTTCCACCCCAAAATAAAGACATGGAGTCTTCCTAACAAAGCCAGAGAGATACTAGCCCACTCCAGCCTTACCCTTCCCAGCCCCGCAGCCCAGTGCCCCCAGCCCTGCCTGCTGATCCTTCACTTGGCTTTAATGGGGCGTTTCAGAGGCAACAGCAGCTCCTCCATGGCTGAGCAGCACAGAGCAGCCTGGGGCAATCCCAACTGCTCACCATTAACCTGCCCCCACCCCCAAAGGGAAGGAACTTGGCAAAACTCCTTTGGGATGTGTTACATGGGAATGACCTTGTCTTCACTACCCACAGCACCAGGGCAGCCCCAGGGCAAATGAGGAGCGGGGAGGGGAGACATAGCCCACTCACAATTAATTCTTCTCTCTATTCAATTACTAGCAGCAAGACTGAGGCATGTTTTGTGGGTGGTGGGAACACCAGGCCAGGAGACTGCCCCTGTGTTCTGGTCACAGCCACCTGGAGCTGTGCCCAACCTGTGCAGGACCAAACTGGTTGATGTAGCCCTTTCTGGTCACTCTTCAGCAACCTGCTCTCACAGCTTTGTTTCAGGGAATTGGGCTGACTCCTCTGCCCTTCACCACCTCCTGTCCCTCCTGTCCAGCAGCTTTCTGGAAACACAACCTTTGCTTCCATAATTTCAGTCTGTGCTCCTGGAATTGCAGGTGTCAATATTGGCTTCACCATCCTCCAGTGGCCATGTGCTGGCTCCCAGGCAGTGATGCTCCTGCAGATCAGAGAAGACAAACCTGGGCTCTGCTTTCCATCCAGGCTGGGCAGTATGGAGGAGAGCTCACCACCCACAACAGCAGGGCTGCCAGCAGAGCAGGGGCAGCCTGGGTGGCTCAGCATGTGGCAGCTTCACTCCTGGTTTCCAGGCAGAGCAGGGGATCATCCTGTCATCCAAGACTGTCCATGGATGCACACATGGATTTTCCAATTGTGTTAAGCATCCCTTGCATTTGGCTCACTTGAGGCTAGTGCTATTTTCATCATCCCCACTCAGCACATGGGGTAAGCCAGGCACATTGGCAATGATCTGAGAGTTGAGCAAGCCAAGAGCCTTGAGGAGGGCACTGAAGGGATCCCCATCCTTCTGCAAGGAGACAGAACTGGGATGGCTCTGTGGCTACCCAGCTCAGGAAGGGGTCCACACAGAGTCCTTGAGCTAGGCAAGCCAGAAACAGACCAAAGGGTCCCAGTGAGGGCAGTTCACATGGGATCAGCTCAGGGAGAAGGTGACATCTCCAGCCCTGCATGATTTAAGCCCGTGGCTCAGTATTTTTGTGCAATTCTGCTCTGCATCGAACAGGGGTCAGCAAATGAGCAGGCTGACCAGGAATGGCCCTGACACATGTGCACGGGAAAGGAGTGACGCCCACGAACATGTGGATGAGGATGTGTGTGTTCATGGTACTTAGGCAGCTCCGTTCCATTCCTGACTCCCTTGAACAGACCAAGCAGCAGCTCAAGAACCTGGTCCCAAGACATTCCTGGCTGGCACAACTTCCCCAGCATCATAGCCCCAGCCCAAGCTGGGATCTCCAGACACACATAATCAGGCAGGGCTGGAAAAGAGTAGGGATGTGTCAAAGCCAGGCTGGGTAGGCAGGCAGGGGCTCCACTGGCCACCCAGGAAGGTGGGAGCCATCACTCAATGCCAGGAGTCACTGTCCTGTCTGTGGGATGGGGTCTATGGCTCCTTCACGACCACGAGCAGCTGAGACAAAGATGCAAAATGCTGTTCCTTTCTTGTCTCAGTTCTCAGCCATCCCCACCAGGCAATTTGGCTTGGTTTGAGTCCTCTTAGGAAGAGGACTTCTGCGCCCAGCCCACGGTGGGGTTAAGCCTAAAACCAACAGCATGGCTGGGGGGGGCTGTATGTTGGCTGTAACTCTACCTTCGTTTGTTTGCTTACAGCATCCACCCAAAATGCCCGTGTGTGTCTCTGGGCCTCTGTGTCAGTGGCAGCTGAACTGCTGACCCCAGGAGTTTGCAAAACACTAGGGTTATGGCCCCTTTGACATCCCAGCCCAGCAGAGCCACAGCTCATCCTGACCCTGGCCCCGAGGAGGCAAGCCCCGGGGCACCCCATGTGGCCCTGTGAGGGCTGGGGCTGTGAGGAGAGATAGTGGGGCCACTGGGAGTGAACACCAAAGGAGTGTTGAGGTGGACATACATGGTACTCGCTGCTGTTCAGGCTTGGCTGCAGCCCCCCACCTTTCTGTGGACCACCACACCACAGGCCTGCCCCAAACACCCTGCCAGTCCTTGTCCAAGCCCAGGCCTTCATCTTCTGTCAACCCTACAACCCCCATCCCATGCTAGGATGGGGAATGGCACAGGAACTGCTTCCCCAGCCAGCTTCCATGCCCAGGCCACGCCTGGTCCCTGTGCTGCCCTGCAGACCTCTGTTTTGGGAAGGTGGAGGATGTATGGTCACAGGCATAGTAACAGCCAGAGCCTGGAGACGCCCTGTAACTGGTTTCTCTCCAGTTCCAGCTGTGGTAGGGGACTTCATGCCACCCTGGAGTGTAGCCATGGCATGCACAACCCAAGATGCCACCATGGTGCAGACAGTGTCTCCAGGATGTGCAGGGATGGGTCAGGGCTGCAGGGAGTCAGCCTAGACACAGGTGCAAACACCCAGGGAGTTCAGATGGAGCCTGAGAGCTCTCCAAACATTCTACTTCCATTTTTTTCCCCAGGAGCCAAAATCCTACCTCCTAATGCTAGACCATGCTGCCTTCCCCCATGAGCTGAGCATTAGGAGGTCTAGCAGGACAGGCCTGCCACAGACAAGGTCCCTGTCCCCTCTGCTGTCCTCATCGTCTACTCTCCCCATTAGCAACAACCCTTCCTATCCAGCCCCAAAAACCTCATGCACTGCAGCTCAGGGGTCTTTACCTGCCTAAGAGCCTGTCAGGGGAGCAGGGACTGGAGGTATGGAGTAGTGTGAGGTGTCCCACAGGCCCTATGCAGAGACATCACCAGCAAGGATACCACAGAAGATAAATCCTGCCCATCCAGCCTAGGGCTCTGCCACTGGCATCCCTGAGAGAATAACTCTCAGAGATCCTAAATCCCCCAGGGATACAGCCCATATTCTCCGTGCAGGCCCTGTTCCCCTGGATGCCACCAGCCTGGCAGGGACATGTGGCCAGTAGTAACAGTTCTGACAGTGTCAGGGACAGCCCAGACCAGAGTGATTATATTTGCACCTCAGAGGGGTCAGAGGGCAGGACACCTGCGACCTCCGGGTGTCTTGGCTGTGGGTGCCAACACTGCCCTGATGTGAGGCAGCTGTGTGGGGGGCTCAGGAGGGGACGGTGTGTGACAGCTGCAGGGAGTCTCAACCCAGGCTGTCTTGCATGGAGCCCTCTGCCATGGCCCAAACAAATTCACTTTTAGCACCTGCTTTACATGTCTGTGAATTTAAACCCACACAACCCCTGCTCCAACATTATCCTGTGCTTCTCCAGATGTGCCCTTATTGCAGAACAAAAAGCCACAGCTGCCACAGCAGCAGTGTTCATGGAAACAGCCCCCTCTTGCATTCTGGGCAGCACTGTGGCACTGGGGACACAAGTCCACACCACAAGCAGCCACATTATCACAGCCTGCCTCTGCCCCAGGCATGAGCTAACTCCTGTGCCAGGATGTGAATCCAGGCATCAGCTGTGGAACTGGGAGCCCACAGACCACTAAGTGGGTGAGAAGCCACACATGCAATCTCCCAACAAACTAGAGGCAGCCTGGGCAGGACCCAGCACATACTTGAGCACCACCAGCACACAGGAGGTGACAGCAGACCTGAGCTTCAGCTTTTCCAGCAGAGAAGGCCATTCCCACACAGTTCATCAGCACCATTCCTCTTTGCAAGTCATATTGATGGGAAGAGGATGGGAATTCCTGGCAGCCCAGCCCTTCCAGATCCTGATGCTGCCTCCCTTGGTTGCAATCTGCCCATAGCTCAGCTTTACCAGGGCCTGCCCTGCCCTGGTGGCTCCCTGAGGCAATAGCAGAGGTACCCGTGCCCACTGCCCTGCAGAGTGGAAGAGGGATGGCACAGTCAGCTAACGCTTCAGAGAACAGGACACTCATCACACCCACCATTGGGTGGTCCCAGCTAAAAGTGGCTCTGCTGGCCCTTTTTCTGTCTCCTGCTGCCACCAGGGTGCCACATGGCTTTGTGCACCTTGCAGAGCTGAACCCCACGATAATGGGATGCTGCATCTCCTGGGGTGTCCCCCTTGCTTCCTTCGAAGCCCAGGCAGCCAAGACTCAGAGAAAAAGAGCTTTACCCTGGATCAGCGTGGGAACCAGCAAGGGGGAGCTCATGGAGCAGGGGACCAGCCCCACCTACAGCACAGTCACAGCTGTGCTTCTCAGCTGCTGTGGGGCCATGGTCTAAGCCACAAAGAGTTGAAACCCAGCCAGAACTCTGATGGGGCTGGACCCGCTGGGGCATCATAAGGAAAACCACTTCCTGGCCACGCTCAGCAGAGCAGCTCCTCATCCTGCTCCTCCATCCCTGAAAAAGCAACTCAAACCTGAAACTCTGAAATCAGAGCATCCTCTGGGAACTGCTGGCCTGGCCCAGCCACCCAGCAGGAGAAGGCAGCCAAGCCCCAGCCCAGTGAGGCTGCACCTGAGCCAGGCCCTGCAGTAAGCAGCCCGAGCTTCTTATCAGGAGCAGCAGGCTGGATTGTGAGGGCTGTGGACTGTGTGGCACCAGAGTGCACAGCCACGGTGCTCATGAATGATGAGCTCCACATTAAGCTCCACAACAGCCCTATTTCTCTGTTGCACGGCTCAGCCACGGGCAGGGGTTACCCACTGCTGCCAGAGCAGGAAGGGATCCATCCCCAGCTGTATCAGTATGCAGAGCCCTGAAGCAGCTGAGAGGGGGTCTGCTCAGAGCAAATCAACTCCCAGGGCAATACTAGAGCCATCACCTGGACTGGGGCATTATTTGGATACCTAGGTACTGCCACTTCCACCCCCTGTTGGGAGATGGCTCCACACCCTTGCATGTGTCTCTAGCATGGGGAGCCCACACATGTACAAAGGAACACAACAACTCGATTACGCCCTCACCCTGTGGAAGACAAGGTAGCTCTCACACCCAGAGCCCCACGCTTCACTCCCTGTGCACAGAAAGCCTCCTGCCCCCCCCCCCCCCCCACTGAGCATCCCCCAGCCTGGCCATGCCCGAGCCCACCTGCTCTTTGACAGCCCTGTTTGTTTGCCCAAGGTATTTGCAGCCGGGGGCACCTGCTTTGATACCATCAGCTCCATGAAGGAAGCTGCTCACCTAGCGTGACCCCTGTAATCCCATCCTTCCCCATTAAGTGCTGTGTGAGCGATCCCCCCTCCCAGCCTCCTGCCATTTCAGCATTTATCTCCCTCTCCCCAAGCTGAGCACATCAGGGCTGTGACATTGCTGGGGAGCAGGAAGCAAACCTCCCAAAGTCACTTAGAAAGGGGCTTGGCAGTACCAACACCCCCCAGCCCCTCTACTGCTCCCTCTGTGTTGGGGGCATCCACTTCCCTGGCATTGCCCTACGGCAGCACTGTCGACCAGCCAGCACTCATGACAAGATCTTGAGCTGAGCTGTGGGGTGCACAAGCTTTGTCTCCTCAAGCTTCCTGCCACCATCCTCATGTCCCCCATGGTGCTCCCTTCGCCCCCTGCCAGGACAGTCCTGCCTGCCTCTGTTCCAGCTACCCAAATGCCCTGAAGGATGCCAGCAGCCTGAGATAACCTCCTTTTACTGTTGAAGAGGCCGAATTCTCTTTCTCATCAGTTGGCACGGCCTCTTCCACTCTGTGTGAAACAACAGTATCACCCTTCCAGGACTGAGCAGTGACCATTCCCTCCACTCATCACTCCCCACTAGGCTCGGAACCAGCTGCCTCCCCCAACCCTCCTTTCCAAGAGTGCCTTGTTAAAAATGGTCTGCTGGCTCTTCTTTCCCTTGAGTCAAGCTGCAATTCCATGGAACACAAGCACAGTCAAGGTCTGGCAGATAGATTATCCCTGAACCCTTCAAGGGATGTATAGCCAGGGAAATCTGCAAGGTGATGGGGTGCCAGCCCTGGCAGGGGTTGGGCACTGTCTCAGCACTTGTGCAGCCACAGCTCCATCCAGAGCCCAGGACTCCTTTCCCATACCATCAGCACACGGCATTGGTGTGCTGTGCCCACCAACACCTCTCAAATACCCACTGCCCCACAGGGAGGATACTACCGCCTCCCTTCACCCAGCTCAGCTGCAGGAACGTTCTACTTCTTACGAACTTCCCGGGGAAACGAGATTTGCTGAGATCTGACCGCGCCTGTGGGCACAGGTACCAAGCGCCAGCCCGGGCACACGGATGGCGGGGGGGCACCGCACCTCTCCGGGGGGACAAGACCCCTGCCAGCAACACCCGCCCTCTCTCAGGAAAGGAGGAGGAGCAGGGCGGGATGCCCTTTGCACCCCGGGCTCTGCCGGGGGAGCCCCCGCGGGCCGGGCACTCGGAGCGGGAGCGGCGTGTCCCGGTGCCGGTGCCCGGTCCCGCAGAGCCCGCCCGCCCCCTGGCGGTGCCGCACCGGCCCCCGCCGCCTCTCCAGCCCCCCCGGCATCCTCCCACCCGCGCTGCTGCGGGGGCCACGCACCAAACAGGGGCTTCAGCTCCCCCGAGACGGCTTCCTCCGCTGGCGCCCCCCAGGCACCCGAGATCTCGATCCACGGGGTTGGGATGCCACAGTGTTGGAGTCATGGAATTATTAGGGTTGGAAGAGACTTTTAAAGGCCATGTAGTCTAAGCCTTGTGCCATGGACAGGGGCATCTTTAACTAATCAGGTTGCTCAGAGTCCTCTTCAACATGATCTTGAATGTTTTCAGGGATGGGGCATCTAATGCCTCTCTTGGCAACCTGTGCCAGTGTTTCACCACCCCCATTACAAAAAGTCTTTCTTCCTTATATTCTATTTAAATCAACCCTTTTAGTTTAAAATTATTATCCCTTGTCCTACCTCAATAGGTCCTGCTAAAACATCTGTCTCCATATTTCTTACAAGTCCCCTTTAAGTACTGAAATGCTGCTGAAAGATCTTCCTGCACCAACTCTTTTTCAGTCCTTTTCCCTTTGCTGCAAGGGGCTTTGAAGCCTCGTTCTGAGAGCTAAGCAAGGTCTGTTTGGGGCCAGAAGGAAACAGTGGGTAGGTGCAAAGGAGCTGCATTTCTCTCCAGAGGAGAGAAACAAAATCTAGGAAGGCGCCTGAGCTGAAGATTCACTGTGGATTTCCTACATGAACCCAGGTGACTGAGAATTTCTCTGTCCCAGGGCATCAGCAAGAGCCAGCATGACAGAACAGTCCATGGTGTGTCTCAAGAACAACATCCAGTATCTCAGACAAGGAGGACTGGGAAAGGCATTGACACATGGGCCAAGAATGCAAGACTGATTGCAGAGAAATTGCCAGAGAAACATAAAAGGGCAGAGCCAGCCACCATGGGTGAGGAATGCCACCTGGCTGAAGTGCAGAAAGGATCAAACCCTCTCCAGTACCCAGGCATGGTGGGGACACAACTCAGCAAAGGTCACAGCTCAAACTTGCCCCACTGAAACGTGCATGGGAAGAACCTGCTGGCCAGCAGTGACATTTCTTCAGACCTGATGCCTGAAAAATCTTTATTGAGTGTAAGAACAGTTCTTTACAATACAGATTGACCCAGAACCTCCCCCATATCAGACAGGCTGTGAGCTCCCACCCCACCATAACTGCAGTCAAGAACAGAGCCTGGGCCCCACTTTCACACTTCCAAGTATATAAAAACCACCAAACTGTGAGTAAGCAAAAGCAAACACATTAGAATCAGTGAAAGTGCCTGTCAAACAGTTGGCTTTACATCCATCTGCTGGAGAAGGGGCCAGGACTGATTACTTCACAGCCAGGGAAAGGGGGTGCACAGAGCCGAGGTCCAGGATAGAAAAAGGCACAGAGTTAGGATCACGTCCTCCATCCCCAACTCCCAGAACAGGAATCAGGGAGAGGGGATACACCAGCAGGATCCATCCAGTTTTGGGATCACCCTCCCAGGGCTGTGTGAGATACCGCAGTGCTGGGAGCAGCCCCTGCTCCCCAAAAAGTTAAAGCAGCATTAAAAAAAAAACAAAACAAAACAAAGCAGCAAATGTTGGGGTCCTGGAAACCGATGTCCAAGGTAAAAAACATCCAGGGAGAGAAGTCCCAGTGAGAACCTAGGGGAAGAACCAGGTTGAGACCAGCAGACTTCAGCAGCACATCCCATCCAAACTTGCCACACCAGGATCACAGCCACCCAGATCCTTCCTCCAAGGCAGCCTGGCCCCTCACCTTACCTGGAGACAAGTTACTGCTTCCTCCTACTACTTCTTGGCTGGCATAATAGGAGGAAGCTCTTCCTCATCCTCCTCAGACAAGTCATCATCCTCCTCAAAGGAAGCATCTTCCCTGTGCACTGGGACACACAAGTGACTGTTACTCACCAAAGTATGTCTGTGCAAATGCAACTGGCCCACGAGACACCCCAAGAACAGAGCAGCCCAAGGAGCTCTGAAGCAGCTTTCACAGCACCTAACAGTGGGAAATAAGCAGCATCCCACCTGGAGGGAGGTCTCAGAGGGGAATGGTGACAGCTAGACGTGAAAAAAGGGGACAGTTTGAGACATCCAGACTCCTTCTCCCATGCAATGTCTTATGGTAGGGAAGGAATCCCTGCACTGAGATGGTCTCTGAGAAGCCAGCACAAAGGAGGGAAAGAGCATGCATATCAGGAAGCACCCAGTGTATCTCCCAGTCTCCCTGGCCATTGTTGGCAATGGAGCCCCTTCATAACCCTCACTCCTCCCAAGCTTTTCCCCACCCTTCAGTCCTTACTGATCCTGTGCCAGCCAGCAAGGTGCACTGGGCCAGAGCCCGCTGCCAGGCGAAAGGTCACTGGAGGCTGCAGCTTGAAGTTGTCCAGACTCAGCTGCAAGGAGCAGAGATGAAGCTGAGTTAGGGGTACAGGCAAAGAGCAGAATATCCTGTAATTTCCAGTACAGCACCTAGCCCAGTCAAACATTTCCATCTGAGGGCACCTGCAGCCAGGCCAAGGACATTTGCCAGTGAGTTGCAGATCCTAGATCAGGATCCACAAACATCCAGAGCTGTCCTGGTCCCTGCAGCCATCCACCCCCAAGTCTTCAAATTAGCCTCTTACCAAGGGCTGGCATGATAACTTCAGATTTGCCACGGGCACAGCAATCTCCTGGTTCTCATGGTTTCGCCCAATGACTTCCACCACGTTGCACTCATCCTTGGCCCCATCAGTGAGGCAGACCTGGGTGGGAGTGGAGACTGAACAAATGCTCTCCCAAGGGACACATGTGGGACAGATGGAGCTCTCCACAGGACAAGTAACCCACAGCAGTGCTACCAGCCCAGATGTCATGCAAGGTGTGGGGATGCTGCTCCATGACACAGGGAGAGCACTGAACAACCTCATAGCAATTGTCCTCTGACTGTCTCAGAGAGGAGGCTGTGCCTTTCTCGGCTGCAACAGCTGTTACTGCAGTCACCTCAAGGGATGGCACCTGGGCTGCATTTTCTGCTGATCTGATCCATGCAGGCAGGCACAGTGCTCCCAGGACAGAAGACATCCCCAGGGAGAGATAGGAATTAATCCCTGCACCTATCTGGGCTTGGGGAGCAACAAGCCAGAGACCCAGCTGGTGTGAATCTGGTGTGAAGCTCCAGCAAGATCAAATATAAGGATAAAATATGTTTCTTCACAACCTGCCTGGAGCATTCCCCTACTCAGCAGTCTCCTGCCACCATAGGCTTTGCACAAGCACCTCCATATGATGGATAAACGTGCCCAGTCTGTGTCCTGCCCTGAGAGCAGACAGCCTTGGAACCTCAATCAAGGGAGTCCCCTGATCCAGCCCAGACAAGAAAGAAGGATGAGCCTGAAAAAGGGGCATAAGGGACATGGGTGACTACAGGAGAGAGCAAGCACAGTTAATTCACATTTCTCCTACCACAGACAGCGCTAAAATGTGGTCAGAGTCATCTTCTTCATCCACCTGAAACGTGTAGGATTTGGTACTGGCAGTCAGCTCACAGCCTAGAAGGAGATTAAAAAAGCAATAGCAATCATTACACACCACCAGTTATTACAGGCAAAGGGTTCTGAGGTAGGGGTCTGGCCAGGCATGCACATGGTATTCCTAAAACTCCTCATTTTCTCATGTGAGGAGTAGCATCAGACCAGAGCACCCTGGGCTCCATGGTCCCAGAAACTACGTGCCCATCTCTGCATCATGCAGGGACAAAGCCTGGTGTCCCCAAAGCAGGCTGCCATGATGCAATGCCCACAAGCACCCAAGGTTTTTTGCCTCCAGAGAGAACAGTCAGGGCACACCACTGTGGGAAACAGGAGGGAGCAGACAAAAGAGTGACTCTGCTCATGTCATCACCAGTACAACTTTTTCCTGGATGGGAATCTGGAAACAGAGACAGACACAGAGCGCCAGACCTGAATAATGAGGCACAACCAGGGAGGATGCCAGGCCAAGCTGCAGGGAGCTGGAGTCCCTCAAGGGAAGTTTTGAGACATATTTTATTACATACTTCTTCAGTTACAAAAACAAGGGAGATGCATAACTACGCCCTTAGCTCTTAGGAGCAGGATTCAGCCGACCAAAGGGAGGGACTAAACTGCCCTGGCTGCGTTTACTTATTAGAGGATGATTCACCAACGTCAGGCTGATCGGAAAAACACAGAGCTGAGCCCTGCATACCAGTGCCAGCATTCCCAAGGCAGAGGAATCAGCCTTCACGAGCGCAGCCCGGGGCAGGACGACTTCTTCCCATGCTTATATATTCAAGTTACCGAAGGGAGGACCAAACTCCAGGTGCACGAAAAGCCCGGGGAGCTGGAGCTCCGCTCCCCCACAGCGCGGCGTGCCCTCAGCCGCCCTGCCCGCCGGGCTGGCGCTGCCCGCCGCAAACGCACAGGCGTTTGTGACACAGCGTGTGAGCAGCCCAGAGCCACGTGTGGCGGGGCTTCCACGGCACGGCCGAAACCCCTCCCAGAGAGGAGGGACACGGCTCCACCGCTCGGCGACAGGAGCCCACGAAACGCTGACGTGTGAGCGCGGGGGATTAACCGGAGGAGCGGGAGAGGCCGGCGAGAGCCGGGGCTGCCAACACACCGCCATTAACCCCAGGCCTCGAAAGGCGCCAGAGCACCAAGGCCGCACGCAGCTCCCCCAAACCTCCTCGGGATCCCAACAGCGTGGGCCTGTTGCCTCCCAAGCCCGCTCATACACGTGTCTTTCCACACCGTCCTCCCTCCCGGCATGTTAATGCCCGCCACGTGTCTCTTCAAACCCACGTGTCTCTCTTGCCTCCTTCCCCCCACAATGTCTCTGCTGCCCCAGGTCTCACTTTGACCCCCTCCCCGGTCCTATTGCCCCCACACGTGTTCTCCCCCATCACCCACACGTGTCTTTCCAGCCTCCACGCTATCCTCATTACTCACCGAGATGTCTTTCTGCCCCGTTTCTCTCCTGCCCCCTATTTATTGCCCCAACGGCGTGTCTCTCCCGCCCCCCAGTTCTCTCTTACCCTCCTACGCTTCTCTCGCCCCCCCACACCCACCGCCTCGTGGGTCACCTCCCGAATTCATCTACGGCCCCCCACATGTCCCTCCTCCCCAGCCCGTGTCCCCGCTCCGCTGGCCCGCTCACCGAAGAGGACGCTGCCGGGGTAGGCCGGCCCGTGCTGCTCCATGAGGCGGCGGTGCTGGGAGCGGGGCTGGGAGCGGGGCTGGGAGCGGGGCGGGCCGTGCAGTGCCGTGCCGAGCCGCCCCGCCCTGCCCCGCCCCGCGCCCGCCCCCGGGGACCGAACCAAAGGCTTCGGTTCGGCGGCGCCCCGCTGGTTTAATTCGGGTGTTTCCAGCCCATCCTGGGCCTTCATCATTTACTGAGCCCACCGCCAGTTGTGGAAACGTCACACCGGAAAAATGGCCTTTTACCGGCTGCTCACCTATCGCCCTTCTCCTGGGAACCATCCCGGCCCACGGCGGCAGCCGCCCCAGCACAGGGCACCTACAGGGCCTGGAGGCTGAGGGCATAAAGAGGGGCATACTGGGGGGACAGGAGGGTGACAAGGTTGGAGGGAGGGCCACAACGGAAGGGACTTGTCAATCTCTATCCCTTTAAGCAAGGGCAAGAGCAGCGTGACCTGACCCTGGGGACTGCGGCACAGGAGCGTTTGAGCACAGAAGGCAACAATCTACTTCAAAATCTACGGCAAGGAGGGCTGGACCGGCCTTTCAAAGCAAAAAGGGAAGCAGTCTGCTTGGTGCTGCAGAGGAGCAGCCAAATTAAAACAAACACCACTAACAACGAGTTTACACTGCATTCTGGGGACAAGTCTGGCTCTGGTCCCACTGCAAAAAAGCCAGCCACTTGCTTTGTTCGAGCTGGAGTAGGTTCAAGAAAAACCTGACTGAAGAGGTTTGAAAAGCTGAATGAGGTCCCAGAAAGAAGCAAGTGCTCGTGCAGCAGTGGTTACACAAGCACACCCATGTGCTTGTCAGCAGTTGCTCTGCGCAGCCACCTGACCCTACCTGACCTGTCTGCAGCTACCACCCTTCAGAAATGGAGGCAGGAGCATCCATTGCTGCGTTATGCTCCCTTAAAGGAAAAGTCTGGTGCAACATCAGAGCCCAATTCCTTTTCCCAGGCCAAGATGTGTTGTAGAGAGAAAAGTCATAACCTCATGAAACAGGCTTTAAGAAAACAGTCACCTGTATGCAACAAATTACTCATTTTAACAGAGAATATTTACTGGGCCAGGAGAAAAGTTTTTACCTGCTAAATTCCCTGTTTGGTTTGTGTCTTATCCTGTTCTCCACACTGCACAGCTTCTGAACCACACCAGCAGTGAGCGCACTTATGCAGGTGGACAAACTCTTGTGAAGTGACCTTTGGAAAAAGCTGCTTTTCATACCCCTGGCCCATCCCTTTGCTTAGCTGTCACTCTAAGCAGGAAGCTACTTGCTTTAGGTATCTCAGTATTTATCTTCCCAAGTTAAATTTTGTGGATGTACAACTGCCAAAACCAAACCCAGACACAAGTCTCTGACAGCTGATCCCAAGGGCATCAAACACGGTTTGAAGTAATGTATGTTGCTGAACCATTCTTGGTTCTCAACCAGCTCACACACAAAATACACATTTATTTACATTCACTTCTCAATTTTTATTCTATTTCTCGCATGGTCTTCAAATACAGTTTTACAGGTCTTTTTCTGCTACAGATACTGTTGATCTAAAACAGATTAATGAAAGTGGCATTCCAACTTTAATGAAAATTCATAACCATGAAAGATATGTCAACATATCACTTTACAATCCTAGAATGATGGTATTGGCCTGACATTCCATAGGCTTAGACAATTAACTTCTATAATAATAACAAATTCATAGGAAGAGAAAATGTGGCAACTCCTTAAAAGCCAAGAAATAAGGCCACAAGCATCCTATGCTGTAATGTTATGCATCCAGATAAAATAAGTCAAGTCTGGTATCCATGAAGAAACAAAACTCTCCCACCTGGTAAATCAAGGTATCAGCTACTCAACATGCACTCAAAGCTGTATAAAAACTAGTGGCATTCAGCTCGGACTTAATGAAATCCCACAGCACAACCCCATATCTCTCTCTAAAAATGAAATGAACTTGTTTCAACTTAAATACTTCGCTACTGCATTAAAAATCATTCACATTCTGCAAAGGAAAAACAAAAAAAAAAAAAGAGAAAAAGAAACATCTTGCACGTGACTGCACCAGAAGGCCAAACACAGCATCTCCTTACAGGTTGCAGAGAGCATTACTGCAATCTTAATGCCATTCATTACAGGTTGCAAATCAACTTCTATGCAGCTGGAGGCTTGTAAGAGCAACCAAGCTTCCTTTGTGCACCACTGAAAAAAACCCCAGGAAAATTTAAACATAAGATATAGACAGCTGATGGCAGCAGGTGGAAGAAACAAAGTACTGCAAAGTGCATACCATTGTCCAATCACCTGTCTGGGACACCGGGACTACTGTGAAATACCATTTCCATTAAATGATCCAACTACCTGACTACCAGGTCCCATACGATGCCAGTTCCATCCCATCACCAAGCATGTCCATCCTGGGTAAAAACATTAAACTCTTGGAACATTTAAAAGTAGATAACCATTTAAATAATGTGTAAAAATGTGCTTATTGTGGCATTTCTTATAGAAAAGTTATTTGATACAAATGTGCAGGACTTGAAGACCCTGATTTAATCAAACTAGTACGAACAGGCTTTGAAACATGGTGACTCTTCCAAGGACAAATCCCAGCTGTGGGCCAGCTCTCTCTCCCTCTCACCATCTTTCATCCATAATCCCATGCGAACGTTACCAAAATTAACGGGTTCAGCAAAGCATCCTGTGAATTGCTGTTTCAGTCCCAGGAGAATGATACCCTCAAGCAGTGACAAACTGCTATCTGAAGGAAGGGTCAGTTGGGATCTGCTCCCCTTTCCCAAGATGGTCAGTTCCTAGCCCTGGATATGAGGCACAGTAAGAAAGGTCAGTGCTGAGGACAGACTTGTTCTCGATTGTGGTTTTAGGTTTTTCAAAAGTGCCATCTTGGACCTATCCCATTTCACTTTTCAAAAGAAAAAGTTACAAAAACCAGTAAACAAAAAGTTAGCATACAGCTAAGTTTATATACACTGAGATTTACAAGTTTGTCATTGAGTGACTTCTGCCACAGACCACTGCACATTTGTCCCTAACAAAACACAAAGCTTGAACCAATGGTCATTAGAAGTGACAATGGGTCATTGCTTTATCAACAAGCATAAAGGTAGTAAAAAATAGAACTGTAACTACTTATCTTTAAAAATGCTGATTGACACAAGCAATCCCTCCCATTTCTGGAACTTCCAATTGCATATCCTGCTCTATGACAGAGAAAAAAAACCTGCATCTGTATAGGCATTCTGCCTGAGACCAATTTTCTATGGACACTTGAATGCAGAGAACTGTCATCAACCACAGCACCGATTGAGAGGGATTCCTCTGAGAAGCTATAGCCCATGCAAGATTCCTTGGCACTTCACATAGGACCAGGAAAGGACAAGGTTTCTCTTTGTTATAACAATGTTTTCAGCAGCATTATCCCCTTCCAACAAATTACAGTCTGAATGTGTGATGGGTGATTTTCGCATAGCCCCTTTTACCAAGCTGGCTTATTGCTGGCTTTGTGCAGTTAGACCATATGAAGATCCCCACCACTACCTGCCCAACTGTTAAGGGTCTACAGTACTGGAACAGTTCACTGTCAAGCACTTCAAAGGCTTCTTCCAAGGATAACAACATCCTTTGGAAATCCTTCCATTTTAGCAATTTCAAAACAACCCAGCTTGCTGTAAAATTCCAAGATTCTTTTATCATCTGGTCTCACTTCACAAAAAGCCCCACGGGAGCCTGAGGAAGAAAGAAAAGAAACAAAATACTGTAGGAAAAGAATTACTGTAAAAAGCACAGACAAAGTATTACTAGAGTTCCCACCTATTTTAGCAGGTAAATGAGTGATCCAGTTCCACATAGAGCATAGTGCCCAGAGTTCATGTTTATGGCAGCACAGCTCACCATTCCCTAACGGGACTGCACACTGCAGGCATCCATCAGTCTGAACAAACCTTTCACTACACACAAAAATATCTGATGATGGCTCCAAAAAAACAGCATTGCAAGAGGGCACCAAGCAGCACAAAGGAACTGTGAGTTGGGGTGCGCAGTCAGGGCAGGCAGCCAAGCACTTCCCATAATGAAGGTTTGGTAATTACCCACCAGTGCACACAGCCAAACTTAAAAAAAAGCATCACTGCCAATGCCAGCAGGGAAAACGATGACTTTTATGCAGTATTCAAGATGCAAAGACATGTGCTCTCAGTGCCAAATTGCTCCCTCAGTTCTGCCTATCTTCTAATTTGCAGGATAATGGCTAAAATGAAAAGCTCCCTTTACCAATGCAGTAGCAGAAGTTAGCGGTTTACAAGCTTTTGTAATTATTTACCCAAATCTTCCCAAGTTTGCCTTGCACCTTAGAAATGACATGTAGTTAGGGAACAAGGAATTCCAAGTGCAAGAAACTTACCATTAGCCTTTAGAGAAGAGAGCAGGCAGGCCATCATACTTTTGGCCACACTTGGATCTGTCACTTTTTTGTGGATATCAATCTTTATCAAAGATGGGAAATTAGCAAGGAATGATTCTGGCAATACTTCTTGTTCTTCATGGAAGCTTAGCATTATTTTCTGAAAAGAATATGGGAAACAGGTATTTAATAATTATCCAGCTTTTCATTGTCATTCATCTTTATCAGAGGAGACTGCTTTGCTCATGGAGTGTATCTCCAAACCAGCAGGCTTTTCAGCTACACCTCTGATGGCCACTCAGTTCCTCATCTGCTGATTGCTGTCTGTACTCTAGACAAAAAGACAGAAAAAATAAAAAAATAAAAAAGAAGAAAGAAAAAAGAAAAAAGAAAGGCTTCTGAGACTATCAAAGGAGGCATGCAAAGCTCCTTCTCAGTGACCCATACTTCAAGTGAAAGAAAACACAAGCCAACACATAACCAACAGTTTGCACATAGACACTCTTCTTTGTTTCTTTGCCTTTATAATGGACGGTTTTCAGTTGCTTTGCACCATTTACAGCTGTCACACTCCACAAATAGCTCATAGATTTTTCACACCAAAACCAAATGCCCTTAAATTTGTTTTCAGTACTTAAGCTGATGTGACTTTCAGTGGTCTATCTGCAGCATGGGGAAACTAATATTGCATTTTGCAGCAGAACAGAGCAGGAGCAATACTTTATTTTCAAAATGTAATTTTCTCTAGATGATGGTGCTTTACATTTACTGCATTGGTTACTTCTTAAGTACACCTCATGGCTGTATTACAGCACATGGCTGTATCTGACTGGCAATGTATAATTTTACTGTCACCTTCTGATCATCAGGTGCTTTAATACATGCTCAAAGTCTTCAGAAAGGCGCAAAACCTGAATTTCATGCAAATTCAAAAAAACAAATTCACTTTGGAAAGACTTCACAATACAGTTCTGATCTCATAGGTTATACCAACCTCTGCCTCAGACAGTTCCTTGTCACTATTTGGTTTAGTATATTTTTCTTGCATGAAAGGGATCCAAGACATTTTGCATTTCTTAATGAAGGGAGTTACATCAACTGTCCCCAAAGCATAACCACATATGCCATCCTCATCTTCTAAGACGAAGCAGTAATCCAGGCTGAGGGTGAGCAGACCTCCAACTAACCTGCAAAATAAAAAGAAAAGGTGCAAATTCAGTCCAAAGAAGGGCAATTTGACCAAGCATGTCCTTCAGGTTTCATGAAGGAGACTCCAGGGTCAACGAAAGAAGTGACTCCTCCAGTCACGGAATGAGTTCCAATTCAGCTATAAGCAACATCTACACCTCAGGATTCCACATTTTAATTCCATACACACTCCTCTTCAGCTTTTGCTCTTAGTTGCTCTGCTGCCATTATTTTCTTGCTTTCATAATTTCCTTTGGGTATTATTTGATACCAGTTACACATCCTTTCTTAACTGCCTTCCTGTCACTCAGAGCACTCTCTATAAAATTCTATCTAAATTAAACACCTGAGACCAAAAAAAATCCACTCAAAGTAGCTCATTTTACAGCTCAGATTTAATGCTCCTTTTTTTTTTTGAACTTTCTCTATCATTGCTTATCCTTCTAAAAAGTTAGTACATGTTCTTCAGAAAAAACTTGAGGCACTTGGCTGGGAGACTGCACCTCAAAAACCTCTCAATTCTATTTTAAGAACTACAGTAGGTCAGAAAAAACACCAGAGGGTACCTACAGACTATGGACACTCTAATGATATACTTTGACAAAATCTGAAATAAAATACTATGATGCACTGGTTTCATAATACAGAGGTTTCAGCTAGATTTATTTTCTAAGTGCCCACAACAGGTGACCAGGTGAACTGAGACATAACTGTAAGCAGTCTCCTTAAGAAACCAAACCCCCAATTTCCTTAGAGTAAATTATTTTATCTACTTCAAATGTTCTTTGTATTCTTCCCACACACAATTCCAAAAATTCAGATTAAATACTCTATCAGGACTTCATCTTTCAGAACCACTTCTGCAGGACACTTGTTCCTAATACATACTTGTCTCCAATTAAATCTGGTAAACTATGGAAGGGTTGATCAGCTCCATCAGCATACATTTCTCTGCAGATCTTATATACAGATGCCTAAGAGGAGAAAAGAGATGATGTCAACATCATTAGCAGTCACATTCAAAAGAGAGTATGCCATTAACAGCTACAGTGTAGCCTAGTACTGACAGGCTCTGAGCCATCAGAGATCAAAAGTATCCATCTATGCAAAAGAATGGCATTCTCTCCACCTCTTCCCTGAAAGTAACTCAAAGTTGCCTTCAAAAAAATTGCAGTTAAATTGAATGGCTGGGAAGGAAAGGCTGGAGGTCAGCCTCCTGCTTTTGTGACAGCACAAGATTAATTCTGAGGGTTAGACACTAAACACTCAGTGAACACCACCATTGCTACCAACCTCTGATGCTCAAGTACAGCAACTCAACCTCGGCAAAGGATATAACCTGTTAAAAGGCTTTCATCTGAATCTCTTTAAAAGGGCAAATTCGTATCAGGCACATCTTAAGAAATGTCACCTTTTTTTTTTTTTTTTTTTAAACGGGAATGCTTTGCATTTGACACTTCTCTTTCTTCCTTGAATTACAGGGTAACTCCTCAGAAGAAATATTTCTCATGACTGCATGCTCAGCTGCATCTCTAATTGCTAAGGTGGTTTAGAAATATCAATTCCATTTTCCACAAAAGAACAAGTCAGCTTAGGTCAAGTCCTGCATGTTTGGAAAAGGCTGCTTTACTGCTCATGAGAACAGCACAGGACAGAGCTGGCCTAGAAGTGGCAGGAAAAGGAGTCTTCATGTCTCAGCCTTGTATGTCTGACTGCCTTCAAAGTTAAGACTCATTTGAAATACTGCAAGCTCAACCTAGAAACTCCTCTTTCATCTCAGTGTACCCACCAATGCAAGATTTCAAGCTGCATTAATCCCTACATTGTTTAAACTACATCCATAGAGAGTTAACTGACTACTGGCTAATACCTCACTTTCAAGTATTCTCCATGTCAAGCAAATAGGAAAGAAACTACACTACAGATCCATTCAGAAAACAGAAAGGTAAAAAGCACTGATCAATAATGACTCAGAAAATGTTCCTGATTTTAAAGTATCAAAATCTCCAAAGCAGATTTAACAGCATACTTTCAAAATTAGACCAAAAAGCTTCCAACTGTAACTAAAGTGATATGAATGGCTGAACCATGATCACGTTTATTCAGCTCTATTTTGAGATGGAATGTTCTGCTTATACAGCTCTGCAAACACCAGCAGGTACCACAACAACCACTGAGTGAAACAGGTATACACACCCACCCTCTAAGGTCAATCCATTGCTGCAAGAATTCTTCTACCAGCTGTGAACAAATTTAACTTGCCTTTCATAAATAAGGAAGGCACTCACAGATTTAAAAGGGTGAGGGGGTGGGAGGCTGGGAATCAAGCTGCAAGTGTACACATACTGCTGCACAGCATGCTGCCGAACCACAGGCATATCACTTAAGCTCAGCTTTCCTGTGGGCTGGTATCTGTGCCTTGTGCAAGACACCAGGACACCTGCTTCATTAGGGGAAGAGGGGACACAGCAGTAATAACCACTGCTGCCACAAAAGGAAGTGCATCATGAACAACAAAGGTGACAAATGTCAAAAGCAGTTACCTCATCTTTAGGGAAGTAGGGTCGTATGGTGTACACTTTGGAAGTGGGTGTTAATGGAGGTGGTTGAAAAAAGAGGTCATTTGCCCCATCAATAGGCAGCAAACGCTGTGAAAACAAAATACTTAATATAACTGTATGAACAACAAAACCCATCATTCTTGGGTGTGCACTGCAGACTCCCAAAATAACATTTGCTACTTGCTACCCCAGAAGAAGGTGGGGTGTGTATGCTTTACAAATGCAAAGACCTTATTTGAATAGAAAATATCCAATTGGTGTTCTAAAATATGCAATTGAAACAGCACATTAAGAGTCTGTTAATCTTAACTGCTTTAAAAAAACTTTTTACCAATCGTATCTACACTGTCTAAGAACATAGAATGTCAGGAGGAAAGGTTTGGTCTGAAGAGGGTTAACTGGCCAGAGGAGACGCTTTATCCCAAAAGCAATGCGCTGATTCAATTTGCTGCGCGCAGAGCACCTGTGAGGGGGGAAAAGTATAGCGCCTGAAAAATCCATGAACAAATCTGCACATGGTACAAACAGCGATTTAGGAATATTTGCCAATTGAACTCCTCGCAATAAAGCGCGTTACAGCATTATTTCGAGAGGAACCAAAATTTGGATGACGATCCCTTTTGCTCATGGAATTCCCATCGGCAGACAAGCATGCGCGCATTGTGCAATTGCGGGCGCAGGTAAAAATGCTGTGCGACCTGCAAAGAAACAATGTGAAATGTACAACTAAAGCCGCTGCGCTTCGCATGCGCGTGGGACAGGCAGCATCTCCTTGAGAAATTACTGTAGAAAGGGGAGGAAAATTATTTTAAACCAAGCTGTAAGGCTAATGGGCTTTGGACCAGAAAGCCTTCGGCAGACCAATCCTTCCAGACCTCTGATGTGCAACAAAAGGTTTCTCATAAAACAAAGAAAATGTCATTCAGTTGTGAAGTCATATTGATACCTGGAACTCTCCTGCTAGACCACCTCTAAAGGCCCAGGGTTCTTGGTCTCCACTTAAGAACTGTGCTGAAGATTGACTACGACACCCTGTTGAGATCAGATCCAAGCGGAGAATGTTACGAGAAGGGGGATTTCCTGGGTGTCTTACATGTCCAAAAAGCTAACATACACTTGTGGAAAAAGCTCTCTAACTGAGCTAGAATCCAGGGCTTGGGGAGGGGGAGGGGCTGTAATAATGTATAATTTATAAAGCTTTTGTGCTTGTGTACTAATTGCAGTATTTCAAATTTTTAATTACCTGTAACAGACAGGTGAGGCAATTCAGCTACACGCTTTATTCTAGACTAGAAGGCTCAAAAACCGTGCCATACAGAACTATGTAGACTTCCTACAAATTTTGTACACTTTTCTTTGTGTATGTGTCAGAAACATTCATTTCTTCTATAAAAATCTGACATCTTAGAAGCTACATGGCTCAACAGCTACTACCATAAATTTTAGATCAAACAAATGCCATTATCACAGCCCCTGAAACAAAAAAAAAAAGGACCTTTCTGAAGTCACATTTTAGTACTGATTGTTTCTAATCTTGTCAGAAAACTAGGACTAGCAAATTATACAAACAGTCTGGAACGGATCAGGCAGCCAGGTCACAGCTGTATGAAACAGGATTCTTGCAAGAAACTACACAGATTTACATAATCCAGGCCACACCTTCACAATCCTGTTGGTGCATTAAAAAGCTAAGTAGTGTTATAACTGGAATTAACTCACAATTTAACTAATACACCTTGGTGGCCACTACTAGCTTTGCTCCTTGTATCTTGATTTTTATTTCCACAAGCACAGTGGACACACCTGGGACTCTGCTGCTCAACCAGAAGTAGCAGGCCCATTGCAGTGCTTAGCTTTAGCTTGCACTTGCTTTAGAAAAGAAGCCTCCGTTGGCTGTTTGATTTTTAACACTGTTCTGCCAGCAAGGCACTGCAGCCTTCACCAAGTAATATAAATGACAGCTCTGGAGAGAAAAAAAATCCAGGTGGTATCTGGAGTGGAGATCTCAATTACCTGCCTAGTTTTCTGACAAGAGGAGCAGCGCAAATACTCTTTTCCTTTTGTGGACAGCAATCTACCGCCTGTTCAAGTAACAGTCTCAGATCAGTACAGACAAGTATGTTGTGCTAGTCAGAGAGTCCCAAAGTGTGCCAAGTTTGACGTGAGTTTAGGAATATAGGTTAAAGACAAACTACCTTAAGAACGGTAAATTTCAGAAACAATCCAAACACCAGAATTCAAATTTGGTTTACTCCCACGTTTTAGAATTCTCACGTAAGAAGATAATCCTTCCCAAAGACATTTAGTCAATAACTTGGAAGACAGTATCTGTCTGTCCTTTGAGACTACAACTTAACTAGCACTTCCAATCATTACAGTAAAGAGCTGTGTGAATGAAGAGCTGTATAAATGAAAAACATAGTTAATGCCTTAGTCGCTGCGCAAATGTGACTTCAGTTCATGCCTGAAGCTGCATAATCCTAATCTATCTGAGCTGCCTCACAGACAAAACCTTTCCATTTTAATTAATTAATGACGACGCGCTGTGAACATCTGGCGCTGTCCATCCAATAGCAGTAGAAACTTGTGCTGAGGATTCTCCCATCTGTACACAATGGGGAAGAAGACAATAGAAGTCATTAGTAATCCATAGTACTGTACAGCCACACTAATTTAAGGGACTGAATGCTAGCTGGACTTGGGAGGAGAGGTGAAGAAAGTGAACATCCAGTGGACCATTGAGCACACCACTGTGAAAACTAACTTGTTTGGATTTGTTTGTAATGTACTTGACTTGACATAATGAGGTATTTTACAACAGAGTTTTACTCTGTATTTACACTAGTGACAAAATACAAGCTGAAGACAAAAATGGCCCCTCTCACAGAAGCACTGTTAGCATAAGACTATTAAACTGTACATATGAAAACCCCAGAATTTTTCAACTGTCTAGTACCAGTGTGAGTACTGGAACAGAACAGTGCCAAAGTTAGCAGAGTTCATGTTTAGTGAGTTGGCTTCTACTGTGAACTACTCCAAATATTTGATGCATTTAGAGATTGGAACCCAACTTTGCAGGGACACTGGAAACAATTTCAGCTGCATTTAGTACATAGCTGATAATTCTGAAATGCAGTTTGCATTGGGCCCTCAGTGTATTCAAAGACTACATGAACCACTTTATGTTCCCTTTATAGAGCTTTGGCCTAGAGCTGTAAGCAGATTAAGCTATCAAGAAGAGAGCATTCTGTCTAGCTAAAGGTCAACATACAGCAAGGATAGTGAAGTTGGAGGAGTTGTGTTACACTTAAAAACGCACAAACTAAGGCTTTTATAACAGCATGAGGTTGTTAGAGAAATGTTAACATACTACAATGCTGCTCAGTTTTCCTCCCCCTCTAGGTTTTCTTCTTTGTGCCTTGAAGAAGGCAGTCTTAAAAGCTCTCTTCTTTATCAACTATAAGTTTAGGGATCAGATATTTAATAAGTAAAAACCATAGGAATTTGCTGGGCACAGACCAAGTTGATAATTTAACAGGTCTTCTCTGTCCCTGCTTAAATCTGTCAGTATTCAAGAATATAATTTAAAGAAAATCCAAACACTAGGATTAGACCAAGGTTGTGTAATGGTTAGCCACTGTGAGGTTTGTGACAGCTACAGAAAGTGTGACTTGAGACCATCAGCTTTGCTGTCTGCTGTGTATGTCAAGCAACTCCACAGCATATTCCTTACAGTTGGATTGAAACCTGAAAGTGAAATGAGGTGACTAGAATTACCCAGGCCATGCTGGTGCTATCTGCCAATTTAGGATCTCCCAAAAATCTTTCAAGGAAAAAAAAAAAAAAAAAACAAAAAAAAAAAAAAAGTGCCAAAAATAAAAAAAAAAAAAAAAAAAAAACAACGAAAAAACCAAACAACTGTTTCAAGATCATTTTAAGTCTCAGACTAAATCTGTCCAGAGAGCTCCACAATTTCCCCCATTACCAAAAATTAAAATATACATATATAAAAAAAAAAATTCAAAAAAAATCAGCAATTTGGAAAGTGTTTAAAGGAAATTATTCTGCACCAGAATAGCCTTATGCTAAAGCTCGCATGCGCACAGGGGCTGGGAGGATCACCTTCCTCATGGCCAGGCCCATTGAAAGGTCTGTTGAAGACAGCAGTAATGTTATCAAGACAGAGCAAACAGCAGATGGCTGATGTGATCACATTTCGTAGTGCCATTTCCAATCATACAGCAGGGCATCCAAGAAGTAACATGGCATAGTCCAGTGTGCATTCAGTCAAGAGTAAGTTAAAGTCAACACTTACGTGTCAGATGAGATTCAAGTTTCATTAGCCCAAGAAGAAAATCAAGGTCTCCAATCTTAAGCATCCAGCAGCCTTCACTTTTAATAGCAAAGCAAACTCACTGCAAGCGTTGCTTCAAATAGCAAGACAGGAAAACCTTTAAAACAGGGTCAGACTAGACCCTCTGTCCAAGAAAACACATTCGCCTAATACTTCAGTTTTCCCCGTGGGCTAATTAAAAACACACATAAAAATATGCTGTCTGGGATTATAATGGCTCCCAATGCACCTACCTAACCACTGCACAAAAGATTTCACCATTGACATAATACTCTTGATATCCCAGACGTAGGAGTACATGTCATAAAGGATTGTCCTGTTGGCACAGTTGGAGAGGCGAGTGAACATGCCCATCACCAAGCTGCACATCTCTTCAAACTTGGCTGCTCGGGTACGCCATTCTTCTATCTATAAAAAAGATCCACAAGATCAAACACAGGCCCCTGGAGAGAAGAGATACTCTAAATATGGAGGAAGACTACACAGTTCATTACTTCATTTTACCAGGATGGACTACCACACCACACGTGACTCACAGATATTCTCTATGGCTGTTAGAAGTGAGGCCAGTGCAGGGAACACCAGTCCCATGCAGATACTAGATTGCTTTCGTAGATACATGGCACTACAGGGCTCAAAACACTAGACTCCACTGTAGGAATGAAAATTACTGTGACCTGTGCTTCATTTTACACTACCCTTCAGGTCCTACTAAGTAGAACACAAGTCTGGATTACAGACAACAGATAAAATTACTTGGGATTTTGACATAAAAGGAGAGAAACAAGATTTGCACTCACTTTTTCAGCATCTTTTCCTTTGCAATTAACGCTGACAACACTGCTATTTGCTCTGAGCCACTGGAATTCCCTCAGCATCTGTGCACCTTTGGGTCCATGTTCATAAGGAAGGTAAAATAAGTCAGCAAGAAGCTGTAAGTCCTCTAAAGTCACTGGTTCTACTGTGTAAAGAGGCTTTTCATTCGGCCCAGGCACAAAGTGTTCTTTGTTGATTTGCTCATCAGTCTGCATAGGTGCAATGTCACTACCAGAGTCTTCCTGCATAGACATCTCTGGAGACTTTGACTCAACTATACTCTCCTTATCCGTATCCATCGGCTTCAGCTCTTCTGCCATCTTGGCTTCAGCAATATCTGTCAGTATCTGGTTTGCATTCTTGTCTGCATCATCCTGTTTTTCCACCACCATGTCCATTGGTTCCTCATCAGATTGCTTCTTCTCCTCCTCCTTGGCCAAGGCTGGTGAGTCACTGCTCAGTGCTGCTCCCTGGCTCATGATGGGCTCCTGGTACACTGTGGTAACCACTGTTGCTGCATTTAAAGAGGATGGTGCCACCAGTGGCCCTACATCCCCTACAGAGGTTTTAGCACCACTGTGGGCCACTTGCCTACCTGAGAATAAGAAAAGAAAAGTTTAGCTTTCAGTATCTGCCAACCAATACTCAAATCAGCAACTCCTACAAATGATGGATGATTTTGTTACTGCAGCATCCCATCAGCACAGCTTCTTTTTGGTACTTGCCTGTTCACTTCTGCCAATGCAATTCTAACTATTGACTTTGAGTTTTGCAAGTTTCCTTTTCACATAACTGACAAGCAAAGATAGGATGACTTTAGAAAAATTATTTAACGTTCATGTGCTGCCAGCAGCATTTTTAACTATGTTATCAGAATAAGAAGCTCTCAAAGCAAATATATTCCCCTCTGCATCAACTGACTTGGTAAAGTTGTATTTGAATATAAAGGAGAGTTCATAATAAAAGCTTAATATGATAAGCTGATGCTTAAATATTTCAAATTCAAAACTGTCTTTAACCTGGTGAAAACTGAGACATTCAAAACCTTACCAGACACAATCTTGGACAATCTGCTCTAACTCACGCTCCCTGACCAAGGTCATTAGATTCAATATAGACCACAAGAAGTCCCTTCCAACTTAAACTATAACTGTGAAAAACGAGGAAGACTGACACCTTAATTATGACTCCTCACCCAGTGTTTCTGCTGCAGTTGAGTTTTAGAAAGATACAAAACTCTACAGCAGTTCAAGAGCATAAATGCAGCAGCGCAATTAGAACAGGCTCCTGCATTCCATCACCAGTTACCACAGAAAGATGCTCTGATCACCTGAAGCCCACACTAGAGAAAAACAGATTTTCCCTCATATCCCAAGCTTCCATTGGTACAAAAATGGTGTAAAGTGCTAGAAGGAACTCAGCTGGTTTATGCAGACAAACTCAGGAAACTTAAACTATCTTAAAACAACTGGAAAAACATGGTCTTCAGGACCAGTATTGTTTTTTACGACAATCTAACACCAACTCGAAAAAAAAGAACCCTACTGTACCTCCTATTCTCTCAGGTTCCACTGAAGTCTAGTAAGAACTGGGACTAGCAAGATCCAGATCCTTTCCTGCCTTCTATCAGAAGTGCCAAAGGACAATATATCAAGATTGCTTCTGTTGAGCAGTTGGAGCATTACAAGCACACTGCCAAATATCAAGCATTCTTACTTTTTAATTAAGATTTAATTAAGATTCCCCAATTACTAAGGCAGAAAATATTTCCAGTTGAAGTGTATGAATTACCAGGATCTGTAAAATATCTTTAATCTACACACAAATACTGAACATCTAACTCTATTTTTCTACCAGCCCCAGAATGATACCAAATCATACTCACTGCTGTATTGCTGGGGTACTCCAAATTCCTGTAACCATTCTGTTAAGGCCAACTTCAAGGCCATTTGTGGGCTGTAGAGAACATCTGTTTCAATATCTTCATCACTCCCCTCATTTTCCAATTTAATCTGGATCGAAACCGTGCTGTCTTCAGTATCAGCTACAGAGACAAGTTTTAAAAAATTATCACTAGTTTAATTTAAAACAGCAAAAAATAGATGTCACACAAGGCATTCAGTAACTCAGGGGCTTACTTCACAAAAAGGACAAGTTACCAGATTCTAACTAGAAAAAAAAGGAAAATTACAGTCACCACCATTGTCAACACAGAAACCACCCAGCACTCAGGGTGTCTTCTGATCTGGACTGCTTCTATTTCAATGAAATCATATCCATGGACACATTTCAAATTTGGGCATTAAACTTTCTTTCCAAGAGTGTTAATTACATAACCACAGAAACCTCTCAAGGCTAAGAAATTCTTTAATACTATGCACTACAGACTTGCCCCAGGAAGTCAGTAAAGCAAGATCCTTATCTTTCAGGCAACTGTCATTTACTTACGGAACAGAAAAGGCTAGATGATCATAAGAAGAAAAAAGAGGAAGAGATTAAAAATGCCAAGAGCTGGTATGATTTATATGGTTAAGCATAGATTCAGCAAACAGTTACACATACTTACTCATCACCACATCTTTTCTCACTCCATTCATGTTAGACTTGTACCAGGTCGCAAGTGTGTGAATGGCAACATAATTGGCTTCAAATTCACAGTTTGGATTGGTCAGAACACCCTTTAGTCGAGGGATGAGTTCAGTTGACCGACCCTTGTAAGGCCCAAGAAAAAGCCTCTTTTGATCATAATCATTTGCATGAATGTTATCCCAGATAACTGGTGCTCTCCTGATGATCTTAGAAACTTCTTCAATGGATTCTACTGGAATGTCTTTGGATACAACTTTTGGACCTAAGCAGGAAATAGAATAATCAGAGGGCTTTGCATATATTTGAAGATTCAACCTCCAAGTAGTTGGACAGTTTATCTTACTAAATACTTAAGAGAAAATACATAACACCAACAAAATAAAAGAAATAAGTCATCAATCTTTACCTGTCCATAACACTTCAATTCCAGGGAGCAGTTTTTCTCCTACAGTCCGTAAATACGGCGACTGGGCAACATTTGGATAACAGAAAGTTCCACAGTACTCTGCACAGGAAAAGAGATTACAAGGATGCACACGTGTGACAACATAATTGTCCCACAAACACATTGAGAGAATGTCACCCTTGGAAATTAAAAGCATTTAGAAAATTAACCAAGTAAGGCCTAAAAGTCTAAAGTATAAATAAAAAGGACATTATGAATGACATTCACCATAAATATCAGAAACAAATGGTAGAGAAATATTTTAAATGTCTCAGGTGTCAAAATTAGGAAAAAAATTAATCAAGTCCATAAATACAAGGCCATGTTACAGCAGATGGTGTCCAAGAGAACGAGAAAACCCCAAGACTCATTACAAAGCACAAAAAAATTTTAACACAAACACATGTCCCTGATGTTAAGGTCTGCAACAGAATCACAATCCTACAGCATAAGAGGATAAATAATTAAAAAAATTTTTTTTGATTAAAACAATCAACTTGGTGGCTAGAGAAGTGAGCAACTTTATTAAGAACTGGAACCAGTGATACCCTTAAGCACAGGCTACCTCTACTTTAAAAAAATTCTTAGAAACTAATAACCTGCTAATTTAAGATCCAAAGATTTTAATTCAAATTAGGAAAAAATAAATTTTCCTTTAGCCTAATTCTCAGTTCAAACTTCTTGAACAGTTCTATCAAGCTGCCTTACTTGCTTGGCATTGAGCCTTTCAGAGATCTATAAATTTGGAAAAATCTTTGCATGCCTCGGAATAATCAAACTTTTCTTTGTAAGTCAATTTCTTCAATCAACCCCAAAATAATTCTTAAGGCAGTTATTAAATGTTAAACCAGCTTTTCAAACAGTAAGGTAACAGTCCCTCTTCTTGAAGACTGAAAGAAACCATTCTGCTCATTTTACCTGTAGGACAGAAAAGGAATGTGTCTGGTTCTCCTAGATATTGATAAATTTCATTTGTGATTGAGACTTGAGCATGAGCAAAAGAACTGAAAACTTCTTTGTCTGCTGCACACATGTTGTGATCGATATCATCAAACAGCAATGCAAAAGATCTGCAGCCAAACTGAGAAACCTAATACAAGAGACAAGAGCAAAATGTTTAATTTGTTAAATTATTATTGCTTCTTTTAATCAAACTGTAGGATTTTTTAATCTAATTTACATTAGAGACAGCTTTAGGAATGGGGATATGGTGGAGGCAAGACAAATTTGGTTTCTATTCACAATGAATGCCTGCCTCTGACACATAGCACTGCTTCTCTCAAAGATTAGGCCTTTAAAGACCTGCAATCTGTTCCAGTTTTAACCATCCAAAGCTGATCTTGCAGGATGGACAGCTGGAAAAAAAAGCTAATTCTGTAACAGCTCTTGGACAAAGGAGAAGAGTCAGGAGAACAAAGAAGATGTGCATGGTCAGGTCTGCAAAGGCATTTATTGTGGGCTAGAGCTGTTGCTTTAGTAGTGCATCTTGGCTTCAAGATTTTGAAATATTCTGAAGACAAAAATAGCCTTCAGCATCCAATATGAGAATTTTCTTTTAAAAATCAAAGTTATCACTGGCTACTTCTGCCATGCAACTTGAACACATCCACTGGAATTATTCAGAGACACCCAAACCAACACCAGTACTGAAAAGGTTCGAGAAGCTGGTTAAAAGCTGCAAGAGTGAGCAGGGAATTGGAGCTCCCAGATTACAACACTGGAACTGTGCTAAGTTTGTGTCATCCTTACCTGGTCCAGCTTACGCTTCAGTGTGGATACCTCTTTAGGATTGGAAAAAGTGATGTCAAGCCCAGGTGAGATTGCATAGATGAATTCTATTTCATGCTCTCGTGCAGCTGATATTAGAGTCATTAGCTGCTCTGGAAATTAAATTAAAATATTTCAGAAAGACTCAACAATTAAAAAAAAAATCTCAGGCATCATTTAAAGTTTGTTATAAAGTGCAGATACCTCTTCTGTCATAATTAGAAAAAATAATTGCTGGAACTTATTGAAACTAACATGGCAAAGAACACCAAATTATTTGGCAGACTTTTCAGCAATTATGCCAAAAGGAATAAAACAACTGTCCTTGTATTCTCACTTTCCATGTTAAAATCTTTATAAATATTTTTAAAAATTTCTTTATCTCAATGCTGTGAGACAAATATGGATATAGTCTGTTTCCACAGTATATACATCAACAGTTCTAGGATTATTACTCACTTTTTCCACACATACTAACAATTTATTGCAGTAATATCACCCCACATGACAATGGTTTACAGGTACAACTGAAGCTTGGGCACATGAAAAAGTGGGGTTTAATACCACTGTGCAGAAGTCATTTAGAAACAATCTTGCAGTTGAATAAATATAATTATTTTTAGCACATTTAACAATCTTTGCTGTTATTGGATATTACCTTGCAGTATCCTTTAAATTAATTTTCTGCATTGATTCAAAGAGGCCTCCAAGAGGAATCCTTTAATTTCAAGAGGATAATTTTTCCCCTCACCCAAGGAAAACTATAATCTCCTCAGTCTAATAAAGTATCACAAATCCAATAAATTGCAGAGGTGGATAACACAACTCACACTAGATCTTTTATGTTCTGACTAACTGGTCAAAAGCTGGTTTTTTAACAGGCACTCTTTTCATTGAGACAAGGACTTAATGAATGACATAAAAGGACATGCTATTTGCTCATCAATCTTTTTTTCCTTTTCTAAAGCAAATAATTTCTACTTCAAAATATGGTCCAGATGTTCAAGAACCAGAGGAGTAAATCTAAGCAAAAATTCCCATGACAAAACATTATTTTTTTAAGACAAAGCCTTAAAAGCAGTTTCAGAAATCATCTGCAGCTATAGTTAAAAAAAGTAAATCCATGCTTGTTCCAAAGCTCCAATAAACACACCTGCAGGGCATTAAAAAGAGGTTTTCAGTCACCTTTGGGAATGGCTACTGTAATTAAACACACACAAGTACACATAGCAATAACCAATTCACTCAAAAATCTACTTATGGAAAACACAGAGGAGAAATAAAGGCTATTACCTGCTTCCTCCACAGAGTACATTTCTCGCCAAAACATCCTGTGCTTGTAGTCATCCTTTGGAGCATACAGGTATGTATTCAGTCCCCACTTCTGTAGCCTAAAAACACAGGAAAAAAGCCTTCAAATAGCCTAAAAATTCAGGAATTCTGTGTTTTACTTCGTTATTCTTTTACTCAGTCTAATATTTTTTTCTTCATTGAACATTGTGTTATGCTATTAAGTCATAATAACTTTAAGCACAAATTATATTGGACAAATTTGGTATATGCAGGATGAAAAGGTGACTACAAATCGCCAAGAATTAGGTATTAGGCAGAAAGTTGCTCTAGGTTAGAACAATAATTCTTTCCAGACTTAAGTGGAAGTTTATGATTACATTCCAATGGAATGTGCTGCGGTAAGAGGAAACATGACTTGCCTTCTAAAAAGTTCTTTCCTCTGCTCCATCACCCAAGGTCTTCCATAAAATCCTATGGGCAACAAGATTAGAATTATCCAGTTAGATTATGCCTGCTTCATGAAACTTTGTATTACAATCCACTATTTTCTTCCTCTTTTGCTACATTTGTCAAAAAGCTTCCCAAAGCATAAAGGGAAAAAGAATAGTTAGTGTGAGGAAAGGGAATAACCTAAACTGATCTAATTTCAAAATGCAATTATGACTTGTTTTATATCTTATCATCTAAAGTCTTATAATTCTGGCCACTGAAGCAATTAATTTTCAGAATACAAACTGTGTTCCTGAGCATATGCCCTTCACAAGTCAAGTCAGCATTATTACAGCAGCAGACTGAATTGTTATAACCTAAATAAACTACCATGCCAGGCACCTACAAAATAGATTGGATTTTAAGGTGAACACTGAAGACATTTGAAAATATTTACCAGCTCAAAAATTCTTAACTGGTGGTACAGACTAGGATTTATATACACAGAATATATAAATACATTCTGGACAAGATGACATAATTAAAAAAAAAGTGCAAGTGAGTCAAAAAATGCTTGGGATTTAATTTCTTTTATTCTGTTTAATAGTCTCTTTGTCAAAATTAAGTTGCAAACTCATATCCCACTTTATCATTTCCACATTTTACAAGCAAATACTATGTCTGTGAATAATCATATATAAAAGCATCTACATAAGTGATTTTAGAGTAGAGTGTATTGAAAGTTATACAATTCCACAGAAATTGCAACTCCTTCTGCCTTTAAATCTAATCCTTCCATTCTAGAAACATACTGCTTTAAAAAAGCACTCTCAATGCCCCCTTAGTCAAGCCAACTCACTTAGACCTATGTGCAAACAGTTCAACCACAAGTGGGCACTTCAAAACAAAGCTTCAGCTTGCAGTTCATGCAAAGACCAGAGACTAAAATAACATGAAATTTAATAAGCTCTTATTTTCAAACAGCATGGCCACTCAGTGATGAATGATACTACTAATACACAAAGCTCACGAGTCCCTGTAGAACACAAGTTCAAAAGGTAAACAGTATCTTTATTTCCAAAGCTATTCACCCCTGTAAACCTGTAAATATTCAGTCTCATTGAGGTCACAACCACCCTTCTACCTTCCAAAACTCCAAACTGCTGCAACTGAAGCCATTTTTTATAGATTGTATTTCAGTTACATGTTAAGTGTACAATGCTCTTGTAAGAAGCTTAAAGCAAGAGGGTCAAGTTTTCAGGATTATTCTAAGAGTGATCTCAAACTGCTTGGCACCACAACGTGGCAAAACTGAGCAACTACTTCTCCTCACAACAGGGAACAAGAGAGAGCTGAGAGGCCTGAAAACCTCCCTGTTTACTTCACCAAGAAGGAATTTCTTATTTTCATAATAGTTTCCTAACTCTGACTGCTGCTGCCCCTGAGGAAGCTCAGGAACTCACAAAAGAAGTGAAATCCTGTGAAAACTAATGAATATCCCCAATTCCTCACAACTTGTTTGCAAAACACTTTTGTTTTACTTATGATACTACTGTTTCAGACCTACAAACCTAAAGCAGAGTACAGCCTATTATAAAAAAAAAAAAAAGAAAAAAAAAAATCAGTTACCAATATCTAATTAAATGAGGCTGAGCAGAACTGGCTAATCTGTAGCAATACTTTTCCATCTGTCACCACATTTCTTAGGTTACTACTGTCACCAGCTAATTACAATTCTTGGATCTTTCTTCCAACTAAAAAAAAATTGACCTAGTTTTGTATTACTCCCTCAGGACGGTGTGTCAGGTTAATACAAAGTAAATAGATCATGCCAAAATACCTCATCCCATTACCATGCCCCTCATCACTAAAAATCAGGACATCCTAAAGGCAGTGCACCAAAGCTTTGCATTCAGCAATCTTAGACCTTATTACTCTGCAATACAGCAAATTTGGTAAGAGTATAAGGTAAGAGCATAAGCTCTTCACATTCTTAGAGTGCACACCCAGTATTTGACCAATTGCCCTCTGCCTTTACTACCAAAGATCCAAGTTCTCCATCTTAGTGCTCTCACTACACCTTAGTCTGTGTTAACCAGTACTCTATGTTTAAATATTCATCTACATTTCTGAAGTTGACTCCTGTTTTTCTCTTATGTAATCTTACGTTTTTCTCTTCTGTAATTCCCTTGAGTCATTAATGAGACAGATGTTTTCACTCACAACCGTTTACCTTGTTCACCACGGGTTTGTTTTGCTGTTGGTGGTGGTTGTTTGTTTGCCTGGGTTTTTTTAATACTCCCCTATTCCTTTTTTTCCCATACATATATTATTGTTAGACTGGTAACTCCTAAGCAGTGTTTGCTTCATTGGGCAGAGGCCATTTTCTTGTTTTGTTTTGTGCATGGTACACTCAAGAACACAACCAACAACGTAACTAACATGACAAGAAAAATTACTGTGGTACTCTCAGTGGTTCCAACAGCAATCTGGAGGAACAAGCCATGTTCCAGGTGTATCAGCAGGAACAGGAGAAAACACGCTGCTAGAATCTGTGTTTCTCTTCACTGTATGTGTCTCCAAAGCCCTCAGTCTGGCATCTACCCTCACAGAATTAAGTCTATTAGCAAAAGAAAGGCATTTTTCTCCACCCTGATTGTATTTAAACCCTACCAATTCACCTCTCACAGTCATATTTAAAGGAGAATGATCTTTGGGGGTTTTTTATAAGATACAAACAAAAAAACAGTCTTCAAAGCAATGCAGATACTGACTTTGATGAACTGCCTGTTCCCCTCTCCATTCCATCTGCTAATCATTTTGTTTTCCTAGTGGAAAATAATTATCAGTACAGAAATAAGAAGAGATCATGAGAAATAAACAATTTAAAACCAACTGCTACACTGGGAATAAACCGCTTTTCCCGCTGACTTTCAACCACCTACCTTAACTGACCTGTCAGAAATGCATTACTGAGAACTGCAAAAAGTCCCTTTATTCTGCAGCTTCAACGAGAATTTAAACCTTTTAATGGTGCAACTACGCTAAAAGACAGGACTGTTCTACAATTAAAATGACAAGCTATAATACATACTTCAGAGAATAAGGTGCATTTAACATTAATCACTGTGCAGATGTCTGCAGAATCCCCTGCTCCGTCCTCAGGAGGGAAGGCGAGCCTCTGGAGCGCAGGAAGAGCGCGTACAGCCGGGATAATCGCGCCGTAGCTCTGCTCTCTCCTACTTCCCCCTTTAGACACGTACGAACAAGCGAGCCCCAGCACGGCCCCAGCCTCTCCGAGGACTCCTCGGCGCTCGGGGTGCCAGGCCTGCCCTCACCCCGCCGCACAGCTGCCAGCGAAGGGCGCTCCCCGCTCCAGCACAAGCCCCGGGGGCAGAAGCCCCGCCCGGGAGCCGCAGCTCCTCCCCAGCCTGGCGGAGTCCCGGCCAAGATCCGCACTCCACCTCCCCGCCGAGCGGGCTCCTCCGGGCGGGGGAGGAGACGGCAAAGCAAAGCCAGCCAGGGCCAGCCCACCCCCGGTCTCCCACGGACACCGAACCCCCTCCCCGTTCTGCCGCGTCCCCGTCTCCCAGGGGAGACCCCCCTCTGAAAGCTCTCACCTTCGACGACTCCGCAGAGGAAGCGGCGGGAGCCCAGCGCGGTCTCCGTCTCGGTGTCCGTCTCCTCGCCGCCCGGGACTGGCCCTGCCGCGGCTCCCGGTGGCTCTAAGGGGGCGCCGGGCACCCCGGCCGGGTTGGGACTGCCCTGGGGCTCCTCCAGCGCCGCCTGCCCCTCCTTCTGCACCATCCTGCCGCCCGCCGCCAGCGCCGCCGCTCGCCGGGCCGAGCCGAGCCGAGCCGAGTCCCTGCCGTGCCCGCTCCGCAGCCCCTTTGTCTCCGCCGCTCCGGGGCCGCCGCCGCTTCCTGTTTACGGGGCGCTGCGCCTGCGCGGGGAACCGGCCCCAACCGGTCCGCGCCGCTCCGCCCGCAGCCGCCCGGCTCCGAGGGACCGCCGCGGGGGCCAAGTCCCGGCGGCCGAGGAGACGGACACCGAGGCAGGAGACGCGCTGGGCTCCCGCCGCTTCCTCTGCGGATGTTCGTCGAAGGTGAGAGCTTCAGAGGGGGGTCTCCCCTGGGGACGGGGGATGCGCAGAACGGGGAGGGGGTTCGGTGTCCCCGGGGGGGGAGACCGGGGGTGGGAGGCCCTGGCTGGCTTTGCTTGCGTCTCCTCCCCCGCCCGGAGGAGCCGCTCGGCGGGGAGGTGGGAGTGAGGATCTTGGCCGGGACTCCGCCAGGCTGGGGAGGAGCTTGCGGCTCCCGGGCGGGGCTTCTGCCCCCGGGGCTTGTTCTGGAGGGGGAGCGCCCTTCGCTGGCAGCTGTGCGGCGGGCGTGAGGCAGGCTGGCACCCCGGAGCGCCGAGGAGGCCTCGGAAGAGGCTTGAGCCGGGCTGGGGCTCGCTTGTTCGTACCCGTGTCTAAAGGGGGAAGTAGGAGAGGAGCAGAGCTACGGCGCGATTATCCCGGCTGTACGCGCTCTTTACTGCGCTACCAGAGGCTCGCACTTCCCTCATGAGGACGGAGCAGGGGATTCTGCAGACATCTGACAGTGATAATGTTAAATGCACCTTATTCTCTAACGTTATGTATTATAGCTTGTCATTTTAATTGTAGAACCAGTCTGTCTTTAGCGTAGTTGCACCCTTAAAAAGGTTTAAATTTCGTTGAAGCCGGCAGAAATAAAGGGACTTTTTGCAGTTATCGTAATGGATTTCTGAAGGTCAGTTAAGGTAGGTGGTGAAAGTCAGCGCGGAAAAAAGCGGGTTTATTCCAGTGTTTTAGCACAGTGGTTTTAAATTGTTTATTCTACCACGATTCTTTCTTATTTCTGTATGATAAATTATTTTCCATAGGGAAAAACAAAATGATTAGCAGATGGAATGGAGAGGGGAACAGGCAGTCCATCAAAGTCAGTCTCTGCATTCGATTTGAAGACTGTTTTTTTGTTTGTATCTTATAAAAAAACCCCAAGATCATTCTCCTTTAAATAATGACTGGAGAGGTGAAATGGTAGGTTTAAATACAATCAGGGTGGAGAAAAAATGCCTTTCTTTTTGACTAAAGACTTAATTCTGTGAGGGTAGATGCCAGACTGGGGCTTGGAGACCACATACAGTGAAGAGAAACTAGATTCTAGCAAGCGTGTTTTCTCCTGTTCCTGTGATACACCTGGAAAACACGGCTTGTTCCTCGCAGATTGCTGTTGGAAACACTGAGAGTACCACAGTAATTTTTCTTGTCATGGTAGTTACAGTTGTTGGTTCGTGTTCTTGAGTGTACATGCACAAAAACAAAACAAGAAAATGGCCTCGCCAATGAAGCAAAACACGGTTAGGGATTACCAGTCTAAGACTAATATGGAAAAAAGGAGTAGGGGAGATTAAAAAAACCCAGGCCAAACAAACAACCACCACCAACAGAAAAAACAAACCTGTGGGGAAAAGGAAAAACGGTTGTGAGTGAAAAACATCTGTCTCATTAAGAATCAGGGAATTACAGAAGAGAAAAACGTACAGATTACATAAGAGAAAAACAGGGAGGGTTCAACTTTCAGAAATGTAGGTGAATATTTAAACATAGAGTACTGGTTAACACAGACTAAGGTGTAGTGAGAGCACTAAGATGTGAGAACTTGGATCTTTGGTAGTAAAGCAGAGGGCAATTGGTCACATACTGGGTCGTGCACTCTAGAAGGTGAAGAGCTTATGCTCTTACTTATACTCTTACCAAATTAGCTGTATTGCAGCAGTAAGAAGGTCTAAAGATTGCTGAATGCAAAGCTTTGGTGCACTGCCCTTTGGATTTGTCATGATTTGTAGTGATGAGGGGCAGTAATGGGATAGGTATTTTGGCATGATCTATTACTTTGTATAAACCTGACACAACGTCCTGAGGGGCGTAATACAAAACTAGGGCAATTTTCTTTTTTAGTGGAAGAAAGATCCAAGACTTGTAATTAGTGGATGACAGTAGTAACCTAAGCAATGTTGGTGACAGATGAAAAGTATGCTACAGATAGCCAGTTCTGCTCAGACTCATTTAATTAGACTTGGTATAATGATTTTCTTTTTTTTTTT
>CM031862.1:13370136-13402445 GCA_018697195.1 Certhia americana
GGGTGTTTTTTAATACCCCCTACTCCTTTTATTTCCATATTAGTTCTTGGACTGGTAAACTTCCCTAACAGTGATTTGCTTCATTGGGCAGAGGCCAGTTCTTGTTTGGTTTGTGCATGGCTACACTCAGAACACAACCAACCACGTTCAGCGTAACTAACAATGACAAGAAAATTAATGTGGTTAACTCTCAGTGTTTCCAACAGCAATCTGGACGGAACAAGCCAGTTCCAGGTTTGTATCAGCAGGAAAAAGGAGAAAACACGCTGCGAGATCTGTGTTTCTCTTCACGTAGGGTCTCCAAAGCCTCACGTCTGGCATACTACCCTCACAGAATTAAGTCTCTTAGCAAAAGAAAGGCATTTTTCTCCCACCCTGAATTGTTTTAAACCCTACACAATCACCACTTATCACAGTCATTATTTAAAGGAGAATGATCGTTGGGGGTTTTTTATAAGATACAAACAAAAAAAAAAACAGTCTTCAAAGCACGCAGATAGCTGACTTTGATGAACTGTACCGGTTGTCACCTCCATCCAGTTGCTATATCATTTTGTTTTCCTAGTGGAAAATAATTATCGTGACAGAAAATAAGAAGAGATCGGAGAAAATAAACATTAAAACCAACTGTACACTGTGGAATAACAACGCGTTTCCCGCTGCTTTCAACCACCTACCTTAAATGACCGTGTGGAAAATGCAGATTGACTGAGAAACTGCAAAAAGTCCCTATTCTGCAGCTCTCAACGAGAATAAACTTTAATGGTGCAACTACGACTAAAAAGACAGGACGTTCTACAATTAAAATGACAGCGGATCTAAGACATCACTTTTAGAGAATGGAAGGTTGCATTTTAACACATTAATCACCCCTCGTGGCAGATGTCTGCAGAAATCCCTGCTCCGTCGCTCAGGTATCGGGAAGCGAGCCTCTGGAGGCTAAGGCAAAAAGGGAGCAAGTTTGTACAGCCGGGAATAATCGCGCCGTAGCTCTGCTCTCTCCTACTTCAACTTTAGACACGTACGAACAAGGCGAGCCCCAGCCCGGCTCAGCCCTATCCCGAGCCTACCTCGGCGCGTTCGGGGTTCGGGTGCCAGGCCTGCAGCACCCCGCCGCTACAGCTGCCAGCGAAGGGCGCTCACCCGCTCCAGCACAAGCACCGGGCAGAAGCCCCGCCCGGGTAGCCGCAGCTCCATCCCACCAGCCCTGGCGGAGACGTAGTCCCGCGCCAAAGAATCCGCACTCCACATCCCCGCTCGAGCGGGCTCCTCCGGGCGGGGTGAGGAGACGGACAGAGAGCAAGCCAGCCAGGGCCAGCCCACCCGGTCGCCCACGACACGAACACCTCCCCGTTCTGCCGCATCCCCGTCTCCCGGGGGACCCCCACTCTGAAAGCTCTCACCTTCGACGACTACGCAGAAGAAGATGTAGCGGACGGGAGCCCAGCGCGGTCTCCGTCATCGGTGTCGTCTCATCGCCGACCCGGGGGGACTGGCCCTGCCGACACGGCTCCACGGTGGCTCTAGGGGGCGCGGGCACCCCGGCCGGGTTGGGGACTGCCCTGGGGTCCGCAGGCCGCCTTGCCCATCCTTTGCACATCCTGCAGCCTGCCGCCAGCGCCGCCGCTCGCCGGCGTTGGCCGGGCGTAGCCGAGCCGAGTCCCTGCGTGCCCGCTCCCCGCGAGCCCGGTGTCTCCGCCGGCTACGGAGGTGGCCGCGCCGCCTGTTTTTACTGTTTACGGGGGCTTGCGCCATGCGACCGCGGATCGTGAACCGGTCCAAACCGGTCCGGCGCTCGCTCCGCCGGCAGAAAGCCCCACGGCTTCCGCAGTGACCGCCGCGGAAGGTGCCGAGAGCGGGAAAGCGTCTGCCATCGGCGGGAAGGGAGCGAGGGACCGCGGGCCGGCCGGGACGGCGGCCGGCGCCCCCCCCCCCCCTGAGCGCGAACAACGGGTGTTTTGGGGCCACCGGAGGATCCTCAGGTGAATGAGGCGGCGAGGGAGCGGCGGCGGGGCGCTATCTGCGAAGGCGCGAGCGGCCCCCCCCCTCCCCCTTTTGGTAGTCTGAGAGGGGCGGCGCACCTGCGCGGGTGCTCGGCGGGGCCGGCGGCTGGAGGGGCGAGGCCGCGGACCCGCCCCCGGGCGCCTGCGCGGGGAGGCAGCGCGCGCCCGCGGCGCACGCGCGAGGGGCCGCGAGGCCCTGGTGGGAAGCGGCAGTGGGGCAGCGCGCATGCGCCGTGGGGTTTGTGTAGGGAAGCGGCGCCGAGGGGGAAGGGGAACGAAGTGTTTACCGGGGCTCTGCGCATGCGCGGAGCGGCGGCCCCGGCGGGAGCGCGCCTGCGCGAGCTCCCGTGAGACGTGACCCACTTGTGGAGCTGCCCTGAGGGGCAGAGCTCCGAGCCTCCGGCATGGGCACACGGCACGGCCGATGGCACGGCTGGGGGTGCTTCCATGCCTGGAAGAGGTCACGAGAATGCTGAAGGTTGGGGTGCAGAGCTGAGATGGTACCAGCGGGCTAGAGGAGGGGCCTAAGGTCACGCAGGATCTCTGCTGCTGCAGCCTGCAGGGGAGCATGAGGGACCCCAGAGATCACCTCTCTTGTGACTGTGGAGAGAGGACGGCAAGGTGATCCTGCCAGCCAACAAGAAAAAGTTAACAGAGAGTTGCTGAAAACCCTAGCTCATGAGGAAGGGCTGGAGAACGCCTGCAGACATCAGGGCAGACACGTCTCGTTTCAGCCAGGTTTCCATTTATTCCCCCTGATAACAATTCAGGCATGACAAGAAACTGAAGACGGCTGTGTTTCCAGCGCTGTCACTACCCACGCTCAGGAAGCTGCAGCAGAGCCTCTGGCCGAGGGGCATCTCTAGTTACCACCATCATCAGGCCAAAGCTTTCAAAGAGCAAAAATAGAAATTGTACAGATACCCTAAACAGGAACCAGCTAAATTGTACTGTTACACGAGCAGACTTTACATAAGGGTTAGAGAGCAGATATGCACAGAATCTGGGTGGAGAACACAAAGGACTTTCACACACCTCCAGAGCTGGTCGGTGACTACAGGGTCACAAAAGACCTTGAAGGTGTGCACATATCTCTGGTCATGCCAAAATAATTCTACAGTAATAGTTCTCCCAGTGTTGCAATCTCATCCTTTTACAAAATGCTTGTGTTTCTAGGCAGTATTCAGGATGCTGGAGTGAATCACTGCTCCAGGCTGCATCAGCTGCCTCATCCAGTTGCTCAGCTGTTTTACCATATAGGTACTAATAATTTTTCCTCGGAAAGCTGAGAAAAACTTGTCTGGAAACAACACAAGGCTGCTTTTCCATCAGCTTGGATCCATCAGCTCTTATTCTCTGTTCTCATCATAGACCAAATGACTTGGCTGTCTACTCTTAAATGCCACCTCCTACTAACAAGGGTCATCCAAGCCCTGGCTCACACAGCAGCTTCTCATAGCAAGCTGAAGGCACACCTAAAAGATCCAGGCCTCCCCGAGGGCATTTGGGGGAGAGCTAAACAGATTATTTTTTACTTCCAGAGATGTTTCCCCCCCCTCCCTGCTCCAAAAGCTATGCTCCCTGCACAAATCTTTTCCCATTTGGTGAAAAGCCACGGCAGCATTTGAAGGCTGGGCCCCACAGCGTTGTTCTTCCCGTTATCACCTCAGCCTCTTTCCTGCCTTTCATCCTGGGGACAAGAACCCAAGGGATCCCATCAGTGGCTCACAGCATCCCTGTGCCACAAGAGGGCACATCAAGTCCTTGGATATCATTGCCCAAAATAGCAATCAGCCAAACAGAGCTCAGGGGATAGGATATACTGGGAAAAGTGGGTTAGAAGGGAAAACGTGCCCAGGCCTGTTCATACTGCCATACAGCTCTGGGTGATGGCCAGCAGCCCAAAAAGGTCCCTGGAGAGTCAGAGGCTTTGGAAAGATCAGACTTGCTGCTTACCCAGTCCCATAATGGTAATTCCCCCACAGCCAGGGCCCATCTTTTTAAGATGTATGGTCTCCAAGCAGCTCTTTGCATTGAGCTTTCAGTTCCTGGACTGCAGACTGTAGAATGCTGGACCATTTTGCTGTCCCACATCAGGTCCATTGCTCTCTTGTTCCACTACTTCCTTACTTACATGACTATTTTCTTAATTTCTCACAGCTCTCAATGCTGGACTTCTCCAACAACCAGTTATTGCCCCTAAGAAAAGCCCCTTCCGAGTCCATACCGACCTCCTCAAGGTGGCAGATGCCCATGTTCCTGTTAGCTCAGCCTTAAATGCTGCATCCTAACAAGAGCCCCTTGGTCCCAAGCTTGGGTTCACCCAGCAGCATCCGTGACAAGCTGAAAACACACCTGGCAGCCTGACTCCTGAAATGTGACACACTTGATGTAAGAGCTTTTTAACCTTAACACCTACAGCCTCTTAGCAGGGGAAAGTCTGTATTTATGGGACCACCAACAGCATGGCTCATCTCAGTGTGCACCCTGTCCCCTATGCAACCTCTCAGAGCACCCATGCAGAGCACCCTGCAACCACAGCACCCCAAAAGAATACCAACCCTCTCTAGATACCCCTTGTTTTTCCTGCCCTCCCATCCCAGGCAGCTGACAGATGCAAAGACATAACAGTAGTGTGCATAGCGATTGTGGTTAGATTTTATTGTTTTTTTGTTGGGTTTTTTTATTTTGTTTTTTAACTCATATAATTATTATAATACAAAATATACAGACTGGAGATGCCAAGCGGGTTGTGGGTCACCATGCCCCGGGGCAGGGGGTCACACCATGCGACCTACAGCGTGAGGGGGGAGGCAGCAGGTGCTCCACATGGCAGCAGACAATGGGTACCCCAGAGAGCTGGAAGGAGGGAGAACAGGGCTGAACAGATGGAGGGGTAAGGCCCTCCCACCCATAGGAGAATGCAAGTGGGAGCTCAGCCCCACAGCAAACCCGGGAACAGGCCTGTGAGATGAACAGTGTGTTGAATGAACCTGAAAAACTCATGTCTTCGAGACAAATTATGGGTCAAATGAGCCTAAAAAAAGTGATATCTGCAAGGGCTGGGACAGGGACAGTCCCCCTGGGAAACAGCCCCATAGCTTTGGCTCAGAGACCCAGGGGTTAAATTCTATTGTCTCCAACCCCAGGGGCTCAGCCTGGGTCTGGTCCAGCATGGGTGCTGATCCCAGACGTCGCAGCTCAGGCCAGCCAAACCACTCCTGGCCAAGGATACAGAGAGTGGAGCGGCTCTCTCTGGGGCTGCCAGGGCTGGGTACGTTCCCAGTGCCTGTGAGGGGCTTCTGGAGTTGGCATGGGATCATTAGCCCATGGGCATCACTCTCCTGGCTATGACCTGGAGTGGTGTGTGGGCAGGACAGGCCTGCCTGCACACACCCATCTCCAAGGAGCTAGTGGTGACAAAAACAGCCAGGGTCCCCATCCCCAAGGTCCCCAAGCAGGCTCTCACATGGCCATGCTGGGAAAAGGAGAAGAGCCCCCTGCCCCAAGGTAACCCTCCAACCTGCCAGCAGCATGGCAGTGACTCTTGTCTAACCCCAGCCTCAACTTTATCTTCCAGGACCTGCCAGCTCAGCCATGTCACTAGCACATGGCTATACCTGTGGGGACACCTCTCTGCCTCATTCCTCATTCCCCAGTCCCCGGGGCAGCAGGTGGGCTGGGATGGGCCAGGGCACAGGAACAGGGAAAGGTCAGCAGCAAATGATGCCAGGAGCATGGCTGTGAGCCCTATGGGGCCAGAATGGCCACCAGAGACCAGCCCCTCTCCCTCTTCCACATGTCCCCATACCCTGGCTGTCATGTCCTCAGGAAGGGTTGGAAAGGGTATCTCTCCACTGGAGTCTCAAAGTGGATTCCTGGGGTCCCCCTATGCCAGCACCCTAAACCTGAGGGACAGGAACTGAGGTTGCAGCTCTCCCAGCCCTGCATCCTCCATCCTGGGGGACAAGTGCCACAAAAAGTCACTTTGGGGTTCCTTTAGCCTCCCCTCTGCCCTGGTCAGGAAGACCCTTGTAGGTCTAACTGGGATCCCATAGCTCATGCAGCAATGAACCCCAAGGGCTCACGTGGCTGCCTTATCCAGGCACGGCCCCTCTGCTCACTCACTGCCCCAGTGTCAGGACAGGACAGTGGCTCACAGTGGACACACCGGACATGCTTCCCACAGCAGGACACAGCCAGGGGAGGGGAGGAAGCCAAGGCAATGGCTGTGCCCATTGCAAGACTTTATTTGTTTCTAGACAGTGTTGCTGGAGGATTTGGGCTGGAGCCAGGACTAGGGGCTCCTGGGGCTGGGGAGGATATGGGTAGCTGAGCTGTGGCTTCACATGGTGGTGTGCATGGGGAAAACCTCTATTGCAGCCCAGGATGCATCTTTTCCACCAGGATTGGGTGCAGGGAGGTCCATCCAGGTGAAATTCTCATCCCGTGCCAGCCATGCCAGTGCTCCAACATCTAGGAGCACCTGCTTGGGATTCCCCGAGGAAAGCAGAGCTGGGCCAGGGGAAAGGGAAGATCTCAGTGCCGACTGCATCTCAGGGAAGGAAGGCCCCTTTCCATGGGGATGTCTGTGCAGCCAGAGGAGGGGAGTCTCAAAGGAAAAGTCAAGAGAGAGAAGGTGGTTCTGGGCCCAGTGTCAGGAGAGCTCATCTGGAGGCAGGTCCGGGAGCTAAATCACACTGTCGAAGAGCTGCATGGATCGCATGATGTTCTCATCCTGTCAGGAGCAGGTGGGAAACAGGCAAGTTGGGCACAGAACAGCAACCTGGGCAGCTCCCCCAAACCTGACTTGACCCTCATGGTAACTCTGGCACATGGGACAAGAGCCCCAGGGATTACAGGCAGTTTCCAAGCCCTACTGGAGGCTCCCCTCATCTGTACAAGGATGCTGACACGGTACAGTTCCCAAAGCACAGCTCCAGCCTTGCCCCTGGGAGCACTGGCTTCACCCCCTCTCTGCAGGAAGGAAGCAGGAGGGACAAAGGTCTCCAAGGAATAGGGTGATGACCTAGCTCAGAGAACTGTTGGTGACTTTACCTTCTGGCAGGACTCCAGGAACTCCTCGATTGTTACTACGCCATCCTTATTCCGATCCATTTTCTGCAGACAAGCACAGCACAGGGGTTATAACAGGGACAGCCCCAGCCCTAGGGAGAACCTGGTACCTGGGAGGGGCTGGACACCCCTGGTGTGCCCAGTGCACCCCTGGCCCCAGGTATTCCCAAGCACCAACAGGACCAGCACAGCCCTGCTTCATCCCCAGAGTAGGGTGTTTTCTACTGCACCCACTGCAGCTCTGTGCTGGAGCTCTGCTTCCCCAGGATGTACTCAGCTCACCTGGAAGAAGTTCTCCACATGCTCCCGGGGTGCTTCCTCCCGCATGGCCGGGTAGGTATATTTGCCCATCATGTCGTAGATGGACTTCATGATGTCCAGCATTTCCTGATGGGAAGGGAAGCAGGTGGCAGTATCAACACGGAGATCTGCCTCCACCTGGTCCCCAACCTGCACCTTTTCCTTGATGCTCCTGAAGGACCTGTGGGGTGCTCAAATGTGTTTCTGCTGGCTCTGTGCAGTGTGGTGCCAGGTGTGCATGTACATGTGCAATGGAGCCCCAAAGCTGCACACCACTCATCCACCCTCCATCCCAGAGTCACACGAGTGCCAGGGGACCAGGAGGGACATTTGCAAAGCTGAGTTCAGTTAAATATTGGTCCCCTGCGCTCTCCTCCAGAACTTTGCCAATACCCCTGAATTCTGCCCTTGTCTCTGCCAGATGCAGACTTGCACTGGCCCTGAGGACCAGTCTGGACCCCCTGTTGCAATGCATCTGACTAGCTTATTCCCAGGGATGCCCCAGTCAAATTATCTCTAGGTGTGTTGATCAAATCCTCTGGAATTTGTCAAGGTTGCTGGAACAACAGTAGTGCTAAACTGAGAAATCTTCAAGGTTGCTGAAACAACAATTGGGCTAAGAGAGCAGAGGTGCTGAGAAACTGGTTACAAAGAATGAAAGCACTAGATAAAGGAACACCTGGACTTTGACCAATCACTTTTCCAGACACCCTCGTGGGGCTTGAGTGAAAGGGACCGATCAACCAATTGAGCAATGTGTGAAAGTGTAAAGAGTAGTCTTAGGAATAATTACGGTTGCAATGTAAACAATAAACAGTTTCTGTGTAATCACATTGGTTTGGTGTTCAGAAGTTCCTTACACCCACATCCCCCATCCCACCTCTTTGGTGATACAGCCATCTTTGTTCAGGTCATAGAGGTTGAAGGCCCAGTTCAAGCGATCATCAATGGTGCCCCGCAGGATGGTGGACAGCCCAGACACAAAGTCCTGCAAGGATGGACAAGGAAGGAAAATGGGACTTACAGCTTCAAAGGGCCTCAGAGACACAGAGGGTTCAGCCCTGCTTGATTCTCCTGCAGAGAGGAACTCAGCCCCAAAGCTGATGTGCCCTGGGGCTGCGCTGACAAGGTGAAATGTTCGGTATCAAAAAGAGTTGAGGGAGAAAAAGTTGCTTAACCCCGTATATTTCCAACACTACTCTCTTGGATCACAGCAACCAAGAGGACAATGTGCATCATGACCTATTGTTCAGCCAAAGCCTCAACAAGACCCAGCCATGGCTGTGTCTGCCAGTCTGGGTCACTATACAACCCTACCCAGAAAATACAGAAAGTCCCCTTTTTTTCTTTTTCATTGGTTTTCTGTTGCCTTTGGGAATTTAATAAACTCCACTAGGCCTGCAAAGCTCTTCATGCATCTGCAACAGCAAAAATGCTGACCCCAACCTATGGTCCCTGGAAGGATGTGTTCTCCTTGCTCCACTGCACCCCATCACCCCCTCCTTGGCCACAGCTCACCTCAAAGCTGACAGAGCCGTCATGGTCGGTGTCAAAGGCGTTGAAGAGGAAGGTGGCATAGGTGCTGGAGTCTGCAGAGAGGCAGACAGCATGAGGGGGAGTTGTGTGTCCCTCTGCCCCACGGAGGCACCCATGTGTATGGGGACAGGGACAAGGACGGCACTCACCTCCTTGAGGGAAGAACTGTGAATAGATCTGCTTGAAGTTTTCTTCATTAACAATGCCGCTTGGGCACTCCTGCCAGGGCAAGGTCACAGCATCATCTCCACATTGCAGAAAAGGGCTGAGCATCCCCTAAAAACCTGTGGCTCCCTTTCCTTGCCCTCCAGCCCTGGAGGGCTGGCTAGAAAGGCTGCTTGGAGCATCTCCCTGATTTTTTGGGCTGCACCCCTTATGGGAGGGGTTTTGAATCCCAGACACCCAGGAAGGGGCTCTCTCTACCCAAGGAAACAGAACAGGATCAGGTCTCCCCACTGAGCTCCCTGGAGGTAAGATCAGGCTGTAGTCTTATATAAGTTTATATAACTTACATAACTCCAAAGTCCCAAAAAGCTTTCACAAGTAAAGCACCACCCCGAGGTAGACATGGCAGCAGAAGTGGGGGCTATTAGAGCTGGTCAAGGGGTACTCACATTCTTGAAGCCTCGGTACAGGACCTGCAGCTCTTTGCGGGTGAACTTGGTCTGCTCCTGGAGCTGCTCCAGCCCCTCGGGGCGGTGGCAGACGGTGGAGAGCTCAAACTCATCCTCAACACTGTCTGCAAGGAACCCAGGGGAAGAGAGGGTGGCTGAGGCCAGCACTGTCCTGCCCTATCTTGTCAAGCCAGGAGGCAGGAGAGGCACCTGGCACAGCACACACTGTCCTCTCACACCTGCCCAGGTTGACACATTTTTAGGGTGCTCTGCTCAGCCAGAGCTGACTATGCCAGAAGGGGACACTCATAGACACCCTTGCTACAGACCAGAGACTGACACTGGGCAACAACCCCCCTCTGGGACAGCCCAGGCTGGGTGCAAAAGAGGTGTGAAAACCCCACAGTGTTGATACCCTCCCTGCCTGCCCTTCTCCTCCCACCAGCACAGTCATCTGCCCTGTGGAGTTCAGATCCTTGATGTCCTGCAGCACCAGAGCTGACATGCAGCAGAAGAGTTTCCCTTCAGAACCCTCAACCACAAATCCCCCCCCAGCATTTCCAGATTCTTTTCCGCCCCCTGTGCTCCCACCTTCATCGACAGCTTCTCTCCACGATCTGCCAAGCTGCACAATCCCTGCCTACAGCAACCAGCACCCCTAGACCCCACTCAGCCAAGAGGGGCACACAGCAGGTACTCCCCCTTCATGGGATGGTTCAGACCCTGCCCCTCCATACTCACCTTTTCCCAGGGATGATTGGCTTGCCACTGTGGAGCTGGGAGAGATCCTGACCAGGAGCTTGGACTCACCAAGGAACCAAGCACACCCAGTACAGGGGGTTAAAGGACTCTGCACTCACACCCTGCTCAGCCTCTTTCATGGCCCCATCACACCTCCATTTCCAAACCGACCCTAAACTTAGAGGAACAATTCCCCACCCCTTAGACCAGTGTCAGAAGGGCCCCGCAGCCCTGAGCCGGCTCCCAAGCGGTTCTTGCCGCTGTGCATCCTGTGGGAGCTGCTCCAGGGAGATGAATAGGGAGGAAACCAGCCTGTGAGCAGGTAACGACAGAGGTGGGTGCAGAGCCTATGGGATCGGACCCCTCCAGGGCAGGGCTCATCCTGACAGCCAGGGCAGGGGAGAGGTGGAGGCGTCCCCTTCCCGCAGGCAGGGCCAGGGCGGAGAGCAGGCAACAGCACCGCCGGGGACAAACACACACAAAGGCAAGAAGAAGCACTTGCTTTCACTGAGCGAGGGGATGGATTTGGGCCGGCAGCAGGGCAGCAGTTTGAGGAATCGCTGCTTCAGCGCTTTTTTAGTTTGGACTGGCGGGTTGCCTGGAAGAAAGAAGGAGTCACCAAGCAGAAGAGTTAACACAGCATCAGCCCCCGGTCCCGACGGGCAGCAGGGTTGGGCACCCGGCGCAGGGTGATCTGAGCAGAGGCACATATGCAGCATGAGGCTGGTGGAGCAGGAAGGCAAAACCCAGCCCAGGCTCCGGTTGACCTTCCTGCTCAATCTCAGGACAAACCCAGCACTGGAGTATCCATTTTTGGGAAGGATGAGGACAACCCTGCTAGGCTACTCACACCCAGCACCTCTGTACATCCCCATCATACCCAGGTGCACTGGGGACTCCCAGGAGCCCAGAGAGTCAGGAGATGGCAGGCCGACTCTGTCCGCTAGCCTTGAGGACAAATACCTGCTCCCCCCTCTCCGAGGGGCTCTGCAGGGAGGCAAGGTAGAATGAAGTCTAAGAAACAGCCTGTGGCTGAGCCAGGGCATTGCATCCTCCCTAAACTTGGGCTGGGTTTGATCCTGCTGGCATCCAAGGGCTGAAGACAAAGCATGCACTGGACCCCCCATGCAGCCCAGACTGCAGCATGCACCCCCCACCCCAGTGCAACACTGGGACCTGAGCCCAGGGACCTGCTTTGAGACAGCCAGAAGGGGAACGGGGCTCAGGGCTTTGCCTTGGCCAGGTTACAGGGCTGGGTGAGGGACTCCCCACACCAGCCTGGCCCATGGCCATTGCATCCAAGTCGTCCTGTAGTAGGGTTAGGTTCCCTCAGTGTACTGACCACACTGCGTCCCTCCATTCCCCCATTTGGACCCAAATGGTTTCACTCAGCCCCATCTCTCCCAGCTGGTGCTGCCCCATGGCTGCAGACCCCCTCCCTCCCTTCCCACAGTGCCTCAAGCCAGCAAACTCAGCACAGGACTAATGCTGCAGGTAAGGAAAGGAGGAAGAGAGGGGATGAAGGCCATGCTGGGCTCCAGCCTCTGAGGGAAGGCAGACACCAGCATGGGGACAAATGGGAAAAAAGGTGCAAAGTCCCTTTGGGGCTCTGGTTTGTCACTGTGTTTGCTCCAAGCATCTTGTACATCTGCAAGCAGCAGGTCATAATGCCTATGCATCCTGAGCCCTGGTTTTGGGGTTGTTTCTCTAAAGTTCTAGCAAATAGCTGCCAGAGAAGCCCTTTCTCAGCCTTGTGGGGCTAAGCTGAGCCCCAGATGCCAGGAAAATGGTGTTGTATGCTACCCAGCTCCAGGACAGGGACACGGGTCTGCATCCAGCAGCCACTTCTAGGCAGGTTGGCCCCGAAGTGCCCACAGGCAGAACCTGGAACTCTGAGCTCACACCAAGGCAGCTCCATCATTCTGGGGGATGGAGAATAGCTCCAGGAAGTCTTGGATCCAGCAGGACATGACACAAAGCCACTCAAAGAGGGCAAATTCTCCCCAGGGAGATCCACAGCAGGGTGACAATGAGGTGCAAACGTATAGGGATGAACAAACATTGGCATTTGTAGGGGGTGACAGTCGAAAGGGTGAGGACCAGGATCTTGGCACTGGCAGAATAGCACAACCTGGCTCCTGTCTGCTCCAGGGTTTGCAGACAGGTGAGGAAAGAAGACTTTCCTTTCCTAGAAGTGGGCATTGGTTGTACATAAACCATGATTTTGTTTCAGCCACCCTCCCAGGGCCTTAATTTGCAGAGGGAAAGGGAAATTGCACCTTTCAGCCTTTCAAGGATGCTCTGGGGCCAGGTCCCTCCAGCAGAGCTGAGCTGTGGGAACAGACCTGACAGGCAGAAGTATCCCCTTTGCTGAGAGGGAAAGGACAAGGTGGGCAGAGCAACACCCAATGCCAGGGTGATGGACCCGGGAGGGAGCAGGGCAGGAGGGAAACCACACAGCGAGAGAGATGCAACAGAGAGTAAACTGTGGTTGGACTCACAGGGGCAGCAGGTATAGGCACGTGCAGTAGGTCAGGTCAGGTGCAAGTTACACTTTAGTTTGTTATAAAGAAGGAAAAAGAAAAAAAAAAATAAAGAACATGGGTGTTTTCTCAAGGAGGAAACCAAAGGGGGCCCAAAGGGATTCCAGGGTCCCCAGGACAGGAGAGGGAGCACATTCAGCACATGCAGCTTAACAACAGGAGAGGGGTGACCAGGACTGGGACTTTGCTGTCCTGGCTTTAGTGAACACAAGGGCTCTGCTGAGTAGGACACACCACCCTCTTTCTGTCCCTAGCATCCAAACTACAAGCAAGTCTGAGAGCTCCTCCTTGCTGGCAAACAGCTCTGCCCAAAGATGAGGAGCAGAGCCCAACCATGTGCTGCCACTCTGGACACAAGGGATACGGCAGTGCAAAGCCCTGTCCCTGCCAGCAACAGCTCCTTTTCCAGATGCTGCCCTGGTATCCACCCTTCTGCAAGGGCCATCCAGCAGCTGGCACAGAACAAAAAGGGCTGGCAGTGTTTTATCTGAGGCAGGAGGTCTGCTGGGTTAAGTGGCTTGTTGTTTCCCATGCATCACTCTGCAGCTCAGTGACTTCAAAACACACAAACACACACAAACTGAGACTCTATCCTTGAGCAGCATCAGAAGGGGAAGGGATTTCTCATCCCACCTCCACACATTGTTGAAATTAATCCTGAAGCCTGGCTCCGAAGGGATCTATAGCCGGTAAATCCCTGCCTCCAGCAATGATTGCCAACAGGATGGCCACAGACCACTTTGTATTGAGCCACCAGCAGCTGATGTGTCCTTGGAGGCTGGATCCAGCCAATGTTGCCATGCTGAGGGTTACCCAGTGCTGGGATGACACCCCCTTCCCATGGAGGACCCAAGCCTGGGCTGTTCCTTGGTCTCCCCAGAGGAAAAGCAGGAGACAGACTCAGTCAGATGCATAACAATGTCCCTGTCCTCCCATAGAGCCACAGCCACCAATGCCCTCCCAGTGACAGCTGGATGGGGAGACCAACCCACCCCTTCCATGGCACCCTCCTGCATCCTCAATAACAAACCAACAAGTAGTGCCAAATCTCCCCCTTCACTCCCAGTAACCTGTCAATAAAGGCATGATCATGATGGGTGGAAAATGTTCATCCCACGACAGGACTCCCCCAGTATCCCCAGCTCCAGGGCACAGCACCATTCCAGGAGGGGAGCACAGCACCAGCAGCCCAGCAGTCATGCAACACTCACAGCTCCTGCTTAGCCCCGTGGGGCAACACTGGGTGAGTTGGCAGGTCAGGAGGAGCTGGTATCCCAAGGCTGATCTGAATCCAGCTGCCCCTAAAACCTGTGGCTGACAATCATCCCTGTGCAGGGTTCAGCCACTCAGGGAAATACCCAGCCTCAGGCAGTGCCACCAGCCACAGCTCTCTGGAGTCTGCAGTGATGGTCAGTAGGAGGAAGAGGCCCTGGGGAGGTCAGGACGTGTTCCACCAACAGCAGCTCTGCAAATGATCCTCATCAGTCAGCAATGCAGAGCCAAGTGTAGCAAAGGTGCCAGACAGTCATCCATCACAGGACTGAAATCACAGCTGGCATCTCCTAGGGCCAAAGAGTCCCTTTTCAGGGGGTGGGACAGAGCTGGGAGCAGCAAAGCTGCCAAATGAGCTGCAGTTAGTGGGACAGCAAAGGCTTGGGACCAGGATATTCCCAAGTGCCAGAGGGAGAAAAAGCTGCACAACCCTTGTGCTGAGCAGTCCCCAGTGGGCGACTGGCCACGGGCCAGAATGGGCCACAGAGCCAAGTGGGGCTGACAGCACTGCTGTCCCCATTCCCATCCCCAGCCTGTGACAGTGCTCCCATTTAGCCTGGCTGTGCCCAAAGAAGATGATGCAGAATAATAATTTCTTCAGACCACACTATGTACAAAATGTTGCGAGCGGGGAATGGGACAGGATACACATCCCAAGAGACAGTGGAGCTCAGGGGCTCCCCAAATGATGCAGACAAATACATACAGCCATATGCATCACCCTGCTGCAAAACCTTCTCACAGGGACACATCAGCACCTCCTCTGGCAGCAGGAACCAGCGCATCCAAGGTGCAGAGGAGCTACCCAAAAAAATGCCCCAGCAGAGCAGCAGCTCCTCTTGGCTGCAAGCAGTGTATTCCACCAGAGCTAGTGCTCTGCATATCCATTACCCAGATGCCGTCCATACACTCCACAGTAAGGCACAGAGACAAAAAGTAGATGTGCTTCACACCCCGGGCAGATCACAGGCAGCTTGGGGACGTCCTCCATCAGAAGGAGGCTGAAAACACCTCCTGGGCACAGCATCCTCCTCTCCTCCCCTCCCTCTGCTCTGCTACTAGTTGCTCCTCTGTTCACTCCTAGCCACACACCTCCCATTCCGAGATCTGGCTACCCAAGGGGAGGTGATCTTCAGTCCCTTCATTTCACAGCATCCCTAGTGCCAGCAAGGATACAGACAGGATGGAGGCAAACCAACCCCAAAACACATTCATGGGAAGTCTATTGTCTGAGCTGCGACTCAGGAAGGCAGGCAAAGTAAAAAAGGCATCAGCACCATGCAGCTCCCTGCACTCCCACCCTCACCAGGCAAAAACAGCAGGTTGTGTATCCATTGCTCTAACTTATTTTGGATCCTCTTCTTTGGCCACATCCAGCCCCATCCTCAGTACCCACTTGCCAATCCAGGAAGCTCAACACCCAGAGCATCCTCTTCCTTCCCCAGCCCTGGCATAGCCCCACAGGGAGGGCAGAGGGGCTCTTGCCTCCTTTCCCATGTTTTCCCCATAGCCACCAATTCCTGTAGCAGTGAGAAAGCTTTGCCCTGCGTGGTGCTGCACCCCACATTCATGGCTCTTTTCTCCCAGCTCACAAGTATCTCCTCAGCCCCAGGTACCTGCAGTCCTTTTCCCCATCACCTGACAAAGCCCAGCCCTCTGCATCCCGTTGCCCTGAGACTCCAATAGCCCAGTCTCTGTCCCCCAGCACTCCATCCTCCATCCATCACTGCATCCCAGTGCCTCAAGACCCAGATATTCCCCACCCTAATGCTTCCAGACACCTAAATTTCTAGCACCCTGCACCCAACACCACACATTCCAAAGTCCACAAATATTCCCACCCAATATCCTAACACCCTGAAACACCCCCAGACACTCTCACTTCCCAGTTCCCTACACCCTAATACTGCTAGACACTCCAACACCCCCCCCCCCCCCCCCCCCCCCCCCAAAAATAGCCCTAAACCACACTAATCCTTCAAAAACTTCCCTAAGCATTGTGCAGCCCTTGGGATAGGAGGAGCACCTCCACCACCACATCCCCATCTCATTGCAACCCCATCCCCATCTGTCCCCATCCCACCTCCCCTGGTCAGGTCGATGATGCCCAGAGCATGGAGTATCTTGAGGCTGGAGCAGAGCAGCAGGATGATGCCCACCGTTTGCAGTCCCTGCAGGTCCCAGGGTGCCTCAGCAACCGCCATCCCCCAGACACACAGCCCCAGCTGGCAGCTGCTCTGGCAGCAACAGACCCAGCAACGCAGGAGAGGGGAGGGCAGGGGAGGAGAGACCTGCCTTGGCCCTCCCTCTTTCTGCCCTGGCACCTTCCGGGATCCATAGGGGCACCCAGGCTGCAGAGAAGGAGAGCCCACAAAACTGTCCAAGGGACTTAGGGGTCAGCTCTCCGCCAGGGCACACCTGCACTACACAGCCTGGCAGAGGAACCTGCAAAGGCGTGCAGAATGGGCACCAGTAGGTGCATGGAGGTGGAGGAGGCTCAGCCACACTGACTTCCACAGCAGCTCGTGCTGGCACTGAAGCTGAGCAGTCTGCAGGGACCCTTGAGTTCATCACACACCACTGGGATACTGCTGCCACCAGCCCAGGGACCAGCTTCAGCTAGGAAATCCCCTCTGCCCCACCACAAACCACCAAACCTTCCCCCCAACAGTGTCCCCACCTTTCATGGAATGAGTTTCCTGCCTTGGAGCTCAGCCTTGTCCACTGATCACCTCCACAGATATCTGCTACCCTCATCTCCTCCCTCTTCTGCATCTCTGCACAGCAAGTCAGTCGCAGCCACAGCTGGGGTACATTGCTTGCTGCTGGAGAGAAATGTGTCCCACAGGGTGCTGCCTGGAGGGGGGCAGCACATCAGGGACAGCCAGGGTGGGTGCTCCCCACAGCCCACCCAAAGTCCTGCTTTGAGGGCAGCAGGACAGAGATTCCAACCTGGCAACAGTGGTTATTAGAAAGCCACTTTCAGACAGTTGTCTACGTATCTCTCATATAAAAGCTGCTTCTGATGTGACCAACTCCTGCCCCAGCAGTACAACAAGCCCCAGGGCAGGCACCCATGGAGGAATGAGACATTTTCTTGTATCCTTGGGAGGCGATGCTGTAGCCAAGCATGGATGACACATCAGACATCCTGCTAACTACACTCCAGGGACTATGGGCTCCATACTCCCTAGAGCCCAGTCCAGGGCACTTCTATTCCCACCTGCACACAGTCCTAGGGTCTAATCCTGCCCCTCACAGGGGAGAGGTGAAGGAGATCCCATTGAGCTCCCACAACACCCTGCCTGCAGCCCAACACAGAGAGTCACGGCCTCCGCCATTGGATTTGAAGGTTTCACCCACCCTCCTGCACCAACAGAGCAGGACTATAAAGAAGGGAGCTCCCAATAGCCACCTTTGCTCTCAAGATTTCTTGATTTTTCTCCAGCCTGTGATTTTCTCACCTCCCTGTGGCTGAGTGATTTCCTGACCCTCTGTCTGCTGGATCAGAGTCCATCATGGGACAGAGTGGGGGCCCTGCTCCATGTCCAGCTGGGTCCCCTTGCTCCCCTCTCCAGGCACATCAGCAACAGTAAGAGCAAATCAGGCCAGAGGGAATTAGGAAGGAAGCAAAGTGAAATGTGATTAACACAAGGCCGGAGGGAGAAGAGATTCAACAAGCTAATTAGGTCTGGTTGGGCTGGGCAGGACGTGCCACCACACAGCAGCAGAGGCACAGGGTGCACTACAGGTACTGTGGACCTTGGGGAGCTCAGTGCTGCTGAGAGAGCCAAGCCTGTCCAGCCCTAGAGCCAGCTGACAAACCCACTAGCCCTTGGAAAGGCAACGGTTAAATTCACTGCATATGGGGAAATCTCTTGTGCAGCCCAACACACAGAATCACAAACTTCAACCTGGAGTGCCTGCAGCTGTCCCGGTCTAGATTTCAATGCTCCAAGATCTACTCCCCTGCAGCAAGCTCACCTTGACCTCTGGGGTCTGCCAAATCCACCAGGCTGGATGACACCCTGAGCCCAGCAACCAAAGCATCACACCCCAAAGGGCCAGTCCCTCCTGCAGCCAAGACACAGCACTCCTGCCAAAGAGATTCCTGGAAAGCAGGAGGAATCAGGGCTTGGCACAGGACTTTGCTCTCACCACCACCTTGGGGGTCCATGCTTTCTCTCCTCTCCAGAGGGATCCTCACCCTGAGCCAGCCATGAGGAGATGAGATGTCCATACCACTCACTGCCACCATCCTCCTGCCTGGCACCTCGGGGTGCCAGTGGCACCCAGGCACAATGCTGCTCTCTGTTTCTCCACAGATTCTGAAAGAGTTTGGCACCCTCCCAGCCCTGCTTCTCTCTCCATGTCCTGAGCTCTACAGCAGCAGCAGCACCTAGGGAACACAGTGGCCAGCACACCCTATGCTGGGGGCTCTCCGAGACACCCCCAATCCTGCCTGCCCCCCAGCAAGTACCCTGAACAGCCAAGGCAGGAACAGCCTCAGGCGGGCACCAATTATCCTGCCGACAGCAATCTGCAACTTCATCTAATATTAATCTGTGGCTGGGCTACGAGGGTGGCTCTCCCGCCTTTTCCCTCCCGCCATCTCTCCTCCCAGCCAGGACCGATTGCTCTGTGCTGAATTATTGATGATGTGCTTCAAGAGGCAAAATTGATAGCGTTTCTCTCCACCTGCCCTATCCTGAGCACTTGGCCAAAGCAGGGCCTCAGCAGGGGTCTGAGAGCCTCCTGCACAGGTCTGCCAGGTGATGTTCAGGGCTGGAGACAGACATGATGGCACAGAGCAGAGGCGGGATGACACAGTCCATCATTGATTATCCAGCTGGTAAACAACAGTTCCAGCACTGATCATCTTGAAGATCCTGGAGCACAGTGCACTTATGGGAGATGCTCCATTGCTGCTGCCAGACTGTGGCTGTGTCTGTGCCACCAAGGCTGGGGTAGGGTCCAATGGGGGCACAGTCCCAAGCAGACAGGACAAGGGGTTGCAGTCAGCACTTCTGTCCAAGCCCTTTTTCAGGGAAGTGCCATCTCCAAATGAAGGATGAGGTCCCTGGGGACTCATCCAGCTGAATCTGGGAACCCAGCAAGCCTGGAATTCCCTCAGGATGTCGTTGCAAGATGTTCCCATTGAACCCTTCCTCCAGACAGAGGGATTGGCTTGGTCCCCTCTGGAGCTGCTCCATTCCCAGCCCATCACTGTGGTGGCATGACACAACCAGCACAACCTGGGCAGAGAAACAGCAACAGGCAGGGGACTAGCAGGGACAGGCAAGGGAGAGCGTGGGCCAGCAGCTGAAGCAGGGGAAACACTGTCAGCAGCATCGATGGCTCCAAAGCAGGTGGCAGAGCCCTGTGTCCATTAGCAGACCCAAGCCATTAGTGTTTGGTTTCAGGCTCTTTGCGGTCTCTGGGCTGTCACTGTTGACCGAGCCATGGCTTGAAAACAACCCCTGGAGGGGACACAGTATTTTCCAGCCCCAGACACTGCCTGGGACCTTCCCTGGAGAGCAAAATCCTACCTGCTGCCTCTCAAGTCAAGAGGGGAAGTGACCTATGCAACAGCACCTCACCCCCATCCCAAACCACTGCCACTCACACACAAGACTCCTTCTACAGTGCCCAGGGCTCAGCTTAATGCCAGCCAATTTCTGCCCTTAAGCACCATGTTTCCCTCTCCTCTGGGCACCTTTAGGCAATGGGAGTAATTGCTGGCAATCCAGGGCACCTGGATCCCATTCCCACCCTCAAAGCTGTGGCACATCTCCAGCCAAGCCAGAGGGAACTGCAGCTTCTCAGCATGGGAATGTGGGTGGAGGGTGACAGGCATGCCCTGGTTCCTTCTGGAGTGATGACAGATGACCAGGACAAGGCTGGGTACCTCTCCAGCATCCTGCTCTGGCCCATGCTAGGCACAAGTTGGTTGCAGATGGACAAGGAATGTGCCCCAGGAAACAGAGAAGCCACACACAGCAAGGCATGGTCCCTGCCTTGTCCTGAGCCCCTCAGCGTGGTTGCTGCAGGGTCTGGGGGCTCTCTGTCTCCACTCTTTCCACTGCACCTGGGAGCTGCAGAACAGCTGCAATCAATGCCACTGATTCTGGTTCAAAACTTCAAGCAGCTACACGGGGAAGGAAAAGCACTGGGAAGGGGGAAACGGGGTCTGGGGAAGGCACCCCCAAATCATCAGGAGAACTGGCGAGGGGAATCCCCCCTAGGCACAGTCAGCATGCCTTTCCCTGGCACTCACAAGGCAGGATGTCCATCAGATCAGCTCCTGCCTCAGTTTCCTTCCTGGTATGATCTACCTAGGAGTGCTGCTGCTGTAACACATAGACTTAGCAAGCAGTTAAGCAGTAAAAAAACCTTCCACCCACCTTTCCTGTCCTGTGATCAGGTTCACAGGATCAGAGGGAGTGATCCCTCCCTTCCTATCCCCAGGCACGGCTGACCTGTAGGTGCAGCCTCGGGGTGCTGTCTGCTCCACTGCTTCTGGAGGTGAGCATTCACCACTACTCCCAGCCCGTGTGGGAGCCAGCACCGCAGAAGCACAGCAGAGCATCCCAGGGCACCAGTGGACCAGGGAAACTGTTTCCTCCTCACCCCATGCATGCCCTGATGCCAGGGGCTGGGCAGGCTGCAGCATCCTTCAGAGAGGTGTGTGCAGGCATGGGCAGGGCTGGGGGGACCCCTCACACAACCATCTCCCTGTCAGTCCAGGAAGCACCCAGACAAGCAGTCCTGACCTCCCTCCTGCCATGCACAGAGTCCCCCAAGCAGATCCAGGCTCTGCTAACGAGTGCACACCACTCAGCACCTTGCACAGACCATCCACAGCTGGACAGCTCCCTCTGTGTCCCCCCACCCTGCTCAAGGGCCACAGGGAACCTTGGGGAGAGCCAGGAGTAGGGAGCTCAGCATGCACCCATCTTGCCTGAGCCTGGCTGCTCTGCAGACTGGTGCTGAGTCCAATACCTCACATACAGAGTGAGGTGACCATGGTCTCTGCTAACACCTTGCTCCTGTGGAGCTGCTGGAAAACACCTTGGGACCACATACATGGTCACATGCAGTCCCAGCCCACAGCACCCCAGCACACATCAAAGTCACCAACGTACACCAGACACCTTGCCAACACTGTCCCCTCCCTGCATCCCCAGCCACTGGGACAGGCAGGATACTCTTCTCCTTGCATCCTATGCCTCTACAGCAGCCACCACATCCGTCTCACAGATGCAGCAGTCTTGGAGCATCCTTGGGGGCACTCTGAACACCCGCCACCTGCCCCTCATGTCCCTGGAGGTGACAGCACCACCCACACCCATTACCTTCCAAAGACACAGGCTCGAAGAGGCCAAATTGCTCCAGCACCTTGACGAAGAGGACCAAGACCACCAGCACCGCAATCATCTCAAGGCCTTCCAGGTTCATGGTGGGGGTGTCTCATGGCCCCTCACTCCCCCACGCCTCCCCACCACAGCCCTCGAGCCCCCTCACCCCAGCACCTCAGCTGATGCATCCCCAGGGACACCCGCCTGTGTCCCTGGCGGAGGTTTGGCTGTCACCCCCTACTCAGGGGCACCTGCCATCAGCCATGGGAGAGCAAGGGGTCAGCGCAGGGCTGTGGCAGGAGGCTCAGGGAGCCACGGCTGAGAGCCCAGGCAGAGCAGGGCCGTGCCTATGAGTAAGAGTGGAGAGAGGCCAAGTGGAGGGAGGCGTGGGGGGTGGCGAGGATGGGGGGGGGTCAGAGGGGGAAAGAAGGCATGCCCTCCCATTCCAATGACACCACTTCCATCGATTTGCTTAATGCAGTTGCTAAGGAAACGGGCCACAGATATTAAAAGGCATTCAGTTCCCAGGGGGGGACACGGGGAGGGGCAGGACGCTGGGCACTGGCAGAACATCCAGGATGGGGATGACTCAGATTTGTCCTCTGTGCCCCAGACATGTGTCTGCCCCATGGGGACCAACTTGGCTAAACACTTCAACATCTCCCTCCTGGAGACTGTCTGAGGCAACAACTCCAGCTGCCCCATCTCCAAGCAGGAAGATGGGTCTACCTGTTTTGCTGGAACACCAAAGGAAGATGGGGAGCAGGTCTGGGAGAACAGGTTGGGAGCAGAGGCTGTGATGCAGGATGCCCAAGACACTGCCAAACCCCCAAATGGTGCAGCAACAAGCAGGAGAGGCGGAGATGCAGGGGCTGGGGACCCAGCCAAGGTCACACAGAAGCTGGAAAAAAAGGGTGAACCTCTGTGCCTCGAGCACACATCCACACACAGCCAACAGGGCTAAATTTAGCTCCCCTGCTCTTTTTAAACAGCATTCCAGCCCTTGCCTGGCTGTTTGATCACAAGCCACAGGGATCACCGGGGATTCAGGTATCCATGGTACTGCATAACACCATAGCTCAGCACCCCTTGGGGTCTTCCCCTAGGGAAGCTCCCCCATCGCTTCCCTCAGGGATGCCACTGGGACTGCCCATCTCCAGGCAGACAATTCCCAAACAGCATGATGCACAACCAGTCCTAACTCCAGCACTAGTGTGGTAAGCAGGGAGTAGGGCTGCTCCCATGCCACTGCTGCCTCCCACCATTCCCAGTTCACCCCAGGAGCAAAGCCAGCTGGCACAGCTACAGGTGAGGTGGCCATATCCAGGCCAGCAGACCCCCAGCAAGAGCTCCCAGCAGGCTGCCTCACACCCATCTTCCAGGAACCCCCATGCCCTGCCCAGTAGGCTGCAGGTTTATTCCCTGGCAGGGGATGGAGAGGGCTGGTGTCTAAGTCCCAGGTCGTGGCATAGCCTGGCTATCTAGTGGCTCCATGCCACCAGGCTCAGCACCTCCTTCCCACCTTGGGCACACTCCCAAGGTTGTTCTAACACCAGCAGAAGATGCCAGAGATGCATCAGAGGTGTCTCGGGGGAAAGAGCTGAAAGTCTTCCCTGGGGAAACATTCCTGAGGCGGGAAGCTTTCAGGTCTGGCATTCCCTTTTCTTGGAAAGAGCTGAGTTCCCAGGCACTGAGCCTGGATTTCAAGTGTCTGCCTCCCAGTTTTGCCCTCGAGTCAATCCCTCCAGGCTGGGTCTGGCACAGACCTGTTGCACTCTTGCAGGAAGTTTCCCACAGATGTCAACTGTGTTTTTAAAGCCACTTTTCTTGCTGAGCCCCAGTTACAACCCATCCTCTCCTCAAGCCTCCAGCTGCTTCTAGTGTTGATGCCTGTCCTGCAGGCCATGAGTCTATTTTGCAACCTAGTTTTGGCCAGATGTAGAAGGAGAAGAGCCCTTCAGCCAGAACCAGAGGGCTTAGGGCAGCTTCTCTGCAAAGGGAACCTGCTGAACCCATGTGAACAGACTGTCCTTGGCCCCTCATATGTGTCTGGCAGCATGGTAGGATGCTGGGGCTGAAAGGCACAGTGGCAGGTCAGTCACCAAGTGACAGCTTCCCCACCTGCCCTTGTGCCTCTCCCCTGCCAGCAGTCCTCCTCAGCAGAGCCGTGATAATTCTCCCACTGGCTGCCATGTCAAGATTACACATTTCTATGCTGGAGCCATTAAAAAAACACCCCATTGTTTGCTGCCAGCATGACACAGAATCCCACCAGGACCAGCACAGACACCCAGCACTGGTCCCCATGCCCCAGTGCTACACACTGTGCCCAGCTCCCAGCACCCCCAGACTCCCCAGGGTTTCTTGCCCAGAGCATATTGCCTCTGACCAAAGGCAGCTCCAGATGGGTTAGGTGTAACAAAGGACCACCCCTTCACGTCACCAAGGTCCCCAGGGATATTACTCCATCTGGAACTACCCCAGGATGGAGGAAACACATGGGACCACATGTGGGATGTCACCAATGGAGCCAGACCCACAGCTGCCTGCAAAGGATGCTCAAGAACACACATACCCCACCAGAAGTGTGGGACAGGGCTTTGCACCCCATCCCACTGAGGGGCATCACTCCCAGGGGTGCTCCTTTCCCCTGCAGCCAGTCAGCATTTGGCCATGCTGTGGGAAGTACCTCAAGGCTCTGGCTGAGCTGTGCAGAAAAGTCTCACAGATGGATGGAGCAATGCATACCCCAGGCAGGAGAGGCTCTGCACATCCCCTGACATGTGATGCCAGTTTCACCCCTCCTGCCCTGCTCCTTGCCTTGGGGGTCTCACCCTGCAAACCTCTGGCACTCACATCCCACTGCAGTGGGGCTTGGAGACACCCTTCACTGGGGAAACTGGGACCCCCACCACATCCCAGAGGTCCCCAACACACTAGCTAAGAACCAAAGATGTGGGTCATGCCCAAAGGGACCCAGAGTCACAAAATCCAGATTGAGGCCCCAACATGAGCTCCGGGCACACTACAAGAGTGGGAGGCTACAGAGAGTCCATCTGTATCCCTGTTTCACAGCAAGGGGCAGCAGTACCTAGACACCAGCAGCATGGTGGACCCCGGAGTAGCCCTGGATACAGCCAGCCCTGAGCCACAGCTCAGCCCTGGGGCCACCACCGGCTGCTCTCACACACAGCAGAGCAGGACCACGGCCAAGAGGAACTAATCAAGTGACTGAGGAGATGGTGGTCTCCCAGAGAGGCAGAGAGGGAATCCCGAGTCTCTCTCTCCCACACCAAGCATCTGGCTTGCCTCACCACTTGGTTTATGGAAGCAGCTGGGCCAGACCATCCTTACCCCCCCATGTCCCCAGCCCCGTACCTTCAATGCCGCTGATGATTTTGAAGCAGCGAGTGGTGAACCAATAGGAGATGAGGAGGAGGATGGCAATCAGGGAGGCATAGAGCAGGCTGTCGTTGTGCAGGGATGTCCTCTCCATGGCTCCATCCCCTGTGCCCGCTTGTACCCCTACCCAGCCCCGCTGTGCTATCTGGGGCAGCCCTGTCCCGGCAGTCCCCCTGCCAGAGGAGCCGGCCACGGCGGGCAGGGAGGCGGGGGGCCGCACGGGCAGGCAGGCAGGTAATTGGGAGCGTTGTGTGAGAGCCAGGCTCCCAAACCAATTACCTTAATTGTGCTCAGGCAGCACATGGCAAACAGTTAAAAATAACCCTCCTGGCCCGGGGGAAGAGTGGCACCATCAGCCAGGAGAAGGAGGCAGGGGGCAGAGAACAGATGGGGCTCGTTACACATGTGGCTGTATCTCAGTGCCATGGGGCCAGCAAGGCACCACCGCAGCCCAAGGGCTGCTCTGAGTTCCCTGATGATCTTGGGATCCTCAGGGCTCAGCCCCTTGCTCCCACACCACAGGTGAAGCTGGGAGTCCTGGAAACGGGGCTCCCTAGGGAACGATGCTGCCAGGATCTCTGCTGATACCTGTGTCCGTCCTTGCTCTAGACATGGGGCTTTGAAGGAAGGTGTCTCTGCAGTTCTGCCATCCTGGAGAGTTGGGTCTGGCAGAAAGACATTGGCATCTTGTTTCCTGTGTCCCACAACAGCACCTCCCCAGGGATGTCTGTGATCAGCTTCTGTTTCTCTCAGTCTAGAGTCAGAGCCAACCAGCCTGGTTCCTGATCTGTGATGCCAGGTGCATTTAGATAGTGACACTGTGGATTTGGGCACACTCATTCACAGATCCCAAACCTTGTGGGATTGGCTGTACCCATGCCTGAGGCACTTCTGGTACCTGCATGGCATTTGGCCCTGCCTGCTCCCTGGGACATACAGCTCAGGGAGACACTGGACCCAAGTGTTTCATCCCAAATCCTCTTTGCATACAAGATATCTCATCCCTACCCTGCACCCACAGCCAGGGGTTGTGGCCACCTGAGTGTGGGTGAGGAGTAGAGCATTGCCCCAACAGTGCCCTTTTCAGGGGACAGAATCCAAGCATCCAGATATATCCCTCTCACCCTCCCCACCTTCTCTCTCCCCCAAGATCAATGGCTCTGAGGATCCACAGGTGACACAGGACAGGATGGCAAAGTGGCCCTCACACATGGCTCAGCACTGGGGAGAGCAGCAGGCTCTGTAACACTGTCCCAGGACCAGGCTGCCCAGGCTGGCACTGAGTCCATGCTGCCCATCCCACTTTGGGCCGTCACACTAACAGCCATAAAGCATCCCCCACCCAGCCACCCCCACCCTGGCTCTCCAGTGTTGCCAGTAGCACAGCCCTGCCACACTGCTAAATTTAAACACCCTGCCAGCCACCTGCTGGGTAGGGTATAAATAACCCCTGGAGTGGGGTTACTTGCCCAGAAAGCATCTCCGTGCCACAAACATACCCAGAGCCATCAGGCAGCCAGGTGGCTGGTCCCTGTCTCCACCCTCCCAGCACTACCAGCAGCTGGGGATGGGGAACTGTCCCCCACTGTGGGATGGAGCAGATGGGGACAGAGCAGAGCAATCATCCATCATCAAGGGACCTGTCTCTTCAGAAGAGAACCATGCACCTTGACCGTGGACAGGATCTGCCCTCCTTGAGAGCCACCCCTGTGGCTACCCCTAAAGTGCTCTTACCCCAGTGCAGCAGGGTGTTAGGGCACTACTTCCACAAAATGTGCCCTAGGACCTGCTGGGCCACAAAGAGGTGATAGTCCCTGGACACAGCTGGGCAGCTGCTGCCCAGGTCCCTTGGGTGCTACTGACGTGCCGGGGGGCCAGCCTGATGGATAGGAATTTCTCCCTTTTTTTTGGTTCTCGGGGCCATCATCCATTAGGGAGAGTTAAATTTAGGTTAAAGCTGATCCCTTATTACCTTGCTGCTAATCAGAGCGCGAGCAGATTATTAATAAGCACATTAAAATATTGGTGAAATGCTATTTTTGGGAGGTGAAGTCACAGTTTTAATCTGGTTAATTGATTGAGTCATTTCTCTTTGCCCTCTCTGGTGACCCGTCCTTGGCCAGCTCTCCAGGGCACCCAGCCAGGGGCCCCCTTGCCCTGGGCCCACCTGGTCAGGCACCCAGTGCCTTCTGCAGGGAGCTCCAGGGGACCTCCTTCACCTCTGCAGGTAGCACAGGGGGTCACTGCCCCCCAAAAGAGAAAGATGTAATAGGATAACAGCCAGAGAGGGGTCAGCATCTTGGTGACCCAGGGAAGACAGCAGCAGCTGGGAAGAAGGGAAGCTGCAGAGGGGAGAAGGCTCTGCAAGCTCCACATCCCACACCCAACTCAGAGCTGCCCAGCTTTGGGTTTCACCCCACTTTGGCTCGTCTCAGAGCTTGGGAGGACACCAAGAAGACAGTGAGGGTAGTCAGTGCCCCATGGCCAGCCATGGCCTCTGTGCCCATCCCAATCCTATGCACACTCAGCAGGGCTGTAAGTAAAGCCCCTGGTCCTGCTCAGCACTACAAATGGTCACTCCAAAAAAACAGTCCCAGGGGACGCCTGCTACAGTCCCAATGCCACAGCACCCAGCTGTAAAGCCCAGAACACTGGGAGAAGGACCTGCAGGATATCTTTGCTGGTAGTGGGGCTTGGGAGCATCCTGAGGTCCCATTGCCTCTTTGCTCCATCATCTGCAGCTCTGCCCTTCATGCCCTGGGTTGGACTCAGCTGACTCATCCTCTGCCCCCTCCACTCCAGGCAAGTTGGCTGGTGCCCAGTGGAGCCAGATAGCAGGGTTGGACCTGGCACTGCCTGTGGCACACACAGCTTCCAGAGCCTGGCATGCTGCTGGGCTTGGGGGACTGTCCCCTGCTTTGACCGGGAGCCTCCATCCCAGCACTTGGGTCCCTGTGGGCAGGAATGTAGCTGGGCATGGCTCACAGGTCAAAGATTGCTGCCACATCCCAGCCTCCAGGGCTGTGATGAGTGCATCTCCATGCTATCCCCTCATTTCTCTGGCCCCAAGGACAGGCAAAGGCTGTGGAGACCCAGGGGGTTCCCCAGGCAAGGATGGGAGAAAACCTGGGAGGGGTTTTCCAGGCAGGATGCGTCCTGGCAAAAGCAGTGCAAATCCCATCCCTGCTCTAAGGCGTGACGCTGCCACAGTGGCCTAGCAAGGCTTTCCCTGCACTCATGGTACAGGGCATCCCTTCCCAGCACTGCTGGGGCCCAGACAGGCAGCCCAGTGGTCCTGTGTCTCTGCACAGGGATGCAGGGACAGGGGTGGGAGTAGGGCACCCAGACTCCCAGCACACACAGGCCCATGATGACCTCCCTGAGATATGTTTAGGAGGTGGTTCTGGGTTCCCACCCAGAAAAGGGGGCTCTGAGCAGCTGGCAGGGCAGTGCAGGGGCTGGCACAGGGGTGAGGGTCCTGCCATGGCAGTGACAGCAAACCAAGAGCACACAGCATGCAGCTTTGTCCCCAGAACCAAGTATCCCAGGACAAAAGCACCAGTAGATGCAGGCAGTAGGGTGTGTCCCTGCCCTGGCTCATGGGGCACACTCAGGGCTTCTTTGTCCAGCTAGATGGAGGGCATGGCTCCAGCCCCAGAGCAGTCAGATTCTTTGACATGCCAGGAACCATTAGACCAGCTGCAATTTATTTGTACAGCACTTCTTTCATGCTCCACTTTGCATCAGTCCCCTCCCCAAATAAAACATTCCCTTCACCCCAGGTCCACAGGGGGCCTTTAGGGGCTTTTGTTGCCTCCTGGAACCATCTTCAGCTTTGCTCCACACGGAGCTCAGTGCAACCCCTCCACCAGCATTTCTAAACAGCATTTCTCCCCTCCCTAAATAACCTCACAGAGCTCACCAGACAGACGTCCCCTCTCACAGAACAGAGACCCCGTGTCCCCTAGGGCGGTACTTACCTTGGGAGAGAGTCCCGGTGACAAACTGGTAGAAGAAGCGGATCACCCGGCCCAGCTGCCTCTTGCAGCGCTGCTGGCAGTGGCTCATGGCTCCAGCTCCCAGCGCTGGGGAGGGACCCAGCCGCACCCCCTCCCGGCCGCCGAGCAGCCCCCCAGCTCCTCCGAGCAGCGGGTGATGCCCGGGGAAGGACCGAATCTTCCTGCCCGGAGCGAGCCTGCGGGCATCGGCGTCCGGTCCAGCGCGGCGGAGCGGGCAGCGGCGGCGCCCGGCAGCTCGGCAGCCGCCGGCCCCGCTCCCCGGCGGCGGGCAGAGGGAAGTTTTGCACGGGGATCCTCCTGTGCAGGTGGACAGCGGGACAGAGGGCTCGGCGGCGGTGCCCCCTCCCGGGGCTCGGGCTCACGAAAGCCAACCGCTGAGAAGGAGAGGGATGCCCGGGTTCGTCCCCCGGGGCCGTGCCCTCCCGCCGGCCCCCTCCGTGCCGCAAAGTTGTGAGGAGCGGCGGGGAGCAGTGTCAGGGTGATACGGGGTGCCGGGGAGCCCAGCGGTGCCAGCCAGCCCTCCAGCAGAGGCGGATGGACGCCTCCCTGGCTGGCAGAGCCTCGGGTTGCCCCTGGCTCCTGATCCGCCCCTTGGCACCAGCTCGACCCGGCACTTCACGCCCCGGCTGGCCGGGAACCAGAGGCAGGTTGGTATGGCAACCCGCAGACTCCACAGGTCCCGCTGACCAATGAGGCACCGCTGCATCCCAGGGCCGCCTCTCTCCAAGAGCAAGAAAGGATGCTCCTTCCGGAGGGAAGCCGGCACCGAGAGCATCCTGCACCCTTGGGCACGAACCACCCCCTCCCACAATCAAGTGTTGTGAGCATCCTGCATCCCTGGGCATCAGTCCTTCATCACTGCAAGTGTCCTGCATCTCCAGGCATCCACTTCTGCTGGCTCCACACAGGGGAGGAGACAAGGATGGATGCAAGGATAGGAGGAAGAGGAGTCAGACTCCAAGACCACCCAGGCTAAGAGCTGCTCAATCCAAAGCTCAGCCTGGCAGCAAGCTGCTAACTTACACAGTATGTCAGTGTGGAGTTTGGTGGTAGTGGGATTTCCCTGCTCACAGTCAACCTGAGATGGTCTGTGCAGACTCAAGACAACATCCCTTCCCCTAGTACCATTTTCCCATCTGTATTCTATCTCTACAGTGCATTCACACCCCACAGCAGCAGCATTCTATCAGTTCTGAATCCATCCAGGCTCTATAATCTCATAAATTTCATCTCTTATTAATAGAGAAGGAAGCGAACAAAAAGGGACCTGATGGAAATTACAGCTTATATTCCCTCAGGGGTGGAAAAGAGGGTGGAGCTATGATACAGCCAGGAACATCCAGACTGTCCAGCCCCTGCCAATGCCTCAGGAAGGAGCCCAAAGGGAAGAGGCAAGAGCACCACCACTTCCCACAACCCTGTACAGGGGTTGGCATAGAGGAACCTCACCTGCTCCCCAAAAGAAGGGCCATCCCTTCCAAAACAAGCCCCCCTGTCTGCCCTCCCTGTCTTGTACAGGCTATGGCCCTGCAAAAAGGGGGCAGCTGCCCAACAGTGTCTCCACACCACAGCATGACATTGTCCCAGGGTGGGGGGGACCCACAGCAGGGGATGCTGCACTGGCCACTGCATAGCTGAGCCAGATTTGGAGATATCCTAAAAAACACAACACACAGCACAGCAGGGACTTGCAACCCTTTAATAACACATCCACAAAGCCCCAGGTCAGGGAAAGGCTGCAAGGAACATCAACCTCATAAGCGGAAGGGGCCAGTCCAGGCCAGATGAGGCAGACTGGGTGGCTCAGCAGACAGAGACACAGACGTAGAGACAATGTGTGAGTGCAATACCTTGACTGAATCTACCCCTGTGAACCACTTAACCCAGCTGAAAGTTCAGAGATTTGGGTAGCAAGTAGTACCAAGCCCACTCCTGCCACCTTCCAGGGACAGGTCTGGGTTTAGGACACTCATCCATGTCTACAGTATCCAGGAGCTCTGCTCCTGCCTCAACTCCACAACACAAACACATTGGGACAGTTTCTTGCAGTGATCAGATCCTGTGAGCTGTGTGATACAAGGCCAGATCCTGCAAATGCACAATGTCCCCAGTGCTATGGGGACCAGCCAGCACAAATCAGAACAAGGCAGCTGCAGCACCCCAAAGACCCGCGGGATACAGGACAGGTGACAGAACAGCCACAGGAGGGTGCCAGAGCCCACAGAACCTGACAGCAAACGAAGTTTGCAGATCCATCCCAAACCCTACCATCCAGCCCCCTGACAGCCAGTTTCCATCTGACAGGCAAAGTTGCTCCATCCCAGCATGTCCCGGGCAGGTGACATGCAAGTGCCATCCTGTTCACCCTGGTCTTGATGGTAATGTGGGACAGGGAATCTCCCGATCAGCAGATGTTGGCCACCATGGTCACTGACCCTGCTCCTCCCTGGAAAGCTGAGCAGAAATTCAGCAGAGAAATCAAAAGCAAGCCACAGGGCGGGGCCGTTGAGCCCACCCTTACACAACTTTTCTTGCTGAAGACCCCACCTGGGTCACATCCACCCACGAATGCCACTGCAGGGTGTATCCTGCCAGCATCCTGCCCCACAACCCAGCCTGCAGTTCTCCCAGACCTGGTCCCTTCTTAAGGAGGCCAGTGGTTCCCCAGCCCTTGCCCCAGCTGCAGCCCCAGGTGAGTTCCATTCCTCACTGCCCCACAGTGGGGCAAAGGACATCATCTCCCACAAAGATACTTGGAGTCAGCCTGTGACCCCAGAGCATCTTCTGGGCCCTCAAAGGGGACATGCCACTGCTGGAGCTGCAGCAATGCAAGGGAGGAAGACTATGGCTCCAGGCTATGTCTCCAGCTCCAACACATGCTCCCCCCATGTGCTTTTACCCTGACAAAGAGAGCTACTGCTCACACCGGGGACAGCCTAGCTTAGGGGATAAAGGCAGATTCAGGGAGATTGAAGACCACTGTCCTGCACTTCCCTGCCCCAGTTGCATGCTTGCCTGCTGACTGGGCTGGGACACCTCCAGTTTGGGAGCACGGGAGCCGGGACAGTCAGTACAGGCAATGCAATGCACCTGTGATGTCATGGGTGGGGCATGGACTGCCCACGCTCCCTGCCCCACACTCCGTACCTCACACTCCCTGCCCCACACTCCGTACCTCACACTCCGTGCCCCACACTCCCTGCCCCACACTCCCTGCCCCACACTCCCTGCCCCACACTCCCTGCCCCACACTCCGTACCCCACACTCTGTACCCCACACTCCCTGCCCCACACTCCGTACCCCACACTCCCTGCCCCACACTCCGTACCCCACACTCCGTGCCCCACGCTCCGTACCCCACACTCCGTACCCCACACTCCGTACCCCACACTCCCTGCCCCACACTCCGTACCCCACACTCCGTACCCCACACTCCGTACCCCA